>JAGXJF010002216.1:60000-600261 GCA_019208055.1 Stipa capillata
AAACCTAGGAACACAGTGATCACTTAAGAAGGCCAAGCTCTAGGAGATCATAAGAACCAGGAAGAAGAAAAGGAATACTCATTTTATGGTAATCATTGTAGAGTTTTTTTTTGCAGGAATCTCTAGTATCTGTTCTTATCAGTTTTTAAGCAATACAAAGTTATGCACTATTGCTTCAGATGCTTAGGATCATCATTAGCTAGCCAAAAATCAAGTTTAGCATATGTTCTTATTAGGTTTAAATGCTAAAATAGCAAATCTGAAGCTTTCACATAAAGCATCATCATGGAATATGTTAGATCAGGATAGTATCACATTCTTATCAGAAAAGCTAAGCTAAGAGTTAGAAGAAGGAAAGAGATCATGGTCAGAGGTAGCAAACTGCTAAAAGCCGTGAATTTGAGTAGAGATCTATGTAGGTTTGCACGTACCAGTACACAATAGGATCTCCACGAAAACATGTGTAGGACAAATCAGAATTTAGAACCCTTTTTGTCATGCAGAATAGTGGCAAGTATCCAACTATAGAGTTCCATAAGACTATTAGTTTCAGACTAGCAAAATTATAGGATTAACAGTCATAACTATACTAAGCATGCTAGATCAAGCACCACTATCAATGAACACACATACACCAAACCGAGCACAAGCAACCACCACATACCATCCTTAAGCCATGAATTATCAGCACAACCAAGCTACAAGAGAATCTCTAGAATTATGAGGCGAGGATGAAGGGGAGGAGGTGAAGAAGTGCTTACCAATAGCTGCACCACCACCGCGGCTGCGGCATGTTGAACTCTCCACCATCACACGTTGGCGGTGACAGGGAGTTCTAGTGGGGAGTAGAGCAGCGAGGTAGGGCTCCGATGGAACTTAGCAGTGGCCATGAGCAGAGTGATAAGTTGACTGATGAAGAGAGGGGCCGATCGGGGCAGCACGAGCGGCCATCAAAGAAGGGCAGCAGCACGATTAGCATAGCGCAGGCGACCTCTCTACGCTGGCGAGATAGAGGCCACCCTCGTGGTTGCCCTTGCCAAGGAGGACGAACATGACCGAATCCATGCAGACATCGGGATGACCAGCGTGCACATGACGTCGACACGGGAGGCTAGCCAAAGAAGAACCTGGCATCAACGACGGTCTAGTTGGTGCTGGTGAAGCCGGAGCCTGAACCCTAGGGTTCGTGGCGGGCCGCAACTCAAGACAGAGAAAGAAGAAGCGGTGGGGTAGAACCGACATAGCTGGAGGAGAGGAGCACAGAGATGTCCTTACCAACGTTAATTACGGCAGAGGCATAGGGGGGTTGGATGGCGACACGCTCGAGAGGAGCTAAGCGGGTGAGAGAAGGATGAGAAAGAGGATTGGGTGAGAGTGTGAGAGAATAGGGGAAGAGAGAGAGATGAGTTGGGGTAGAGGTGCCGACTGGGTAAGGTAGGCCAAGCCCATTTAGCCCGAAGTTTGAGTTGGGACGACTTGGCTCAACAGGCCGAACTAGTATTGTTTTCTCCTTTTTCTTTAAAAAGAGAGGAAAAGCAAGATAAATGTCAAGTTAAAAAAATTGATTTGAATTTCTAAGTTGATTACTTAAGTCAATTACAATATGTTGAGTGATAATATTGACCTTCAATTAAAAATAAAATAAAAATTAATTAATTAATGTTTTATGTAATGCTTTAGGCAAGCTTTAAGAATAGCTAAAGCTTGATTATTTTCTTAAATAATTATAAACCATCCGTAAAATATCTAAAGGAGATATGTCTAAATCTTTTGAGTATTTTAAGATGCATTCTCATACATGCGTTTTCATATCATCTGCGTTCATATTGAGTTTTCTGGAATAAGTCCTTATCAGACGTTAGTTCTTTCCAATGCAGGAGTTCAGCAAGCAGACCTGTTGAACTGCAATACCTATCCGCATCAGGCAAGTCCAGTTTCTTGTTCATGTTCGTTCATAATTTTGAAAACTCTCCATAACATATTTTCTATAGTTAATCAACTGAGATACTGATCGCCAATTTTTGGGTGTGACCATGGTTGGTAGTGGAACGTTGAAAATGTGTTGTGAGGCACATGGAAGGTGGGTTCCACTACAATTAGTTTTCGAATAAGGTTAAATAACAGTTGATCACTTGTTCTTAAGCGTCATATCGACTATGTTAACCACATACCCTGTATGGCCAGGGTTGAGCTGAAGTATCCTTGTCCTTCATACTACCCTGAGAAGGCAAGACCTGTTAGTTGGATCTAAAATATCAACTACTAGGAAGGTAGTCTGAGCTTGTTGTGCCAGCTACGGTACGTTGGATCTAGAGTATCAGCGTGAGACCGGTAGTCTAGGCCTTGTGCAGGACTACGACGCAAGGTATGACGGCCAAAAGGCTTTGTGACCATGGGAGTGTGAACGATACTTGCAACCTCGGACACATAACCGTGGGCCTTTGTGGGTAAAGTAATGAACCTCTGTAGAGTATAATAAAGTGTGGCATTGTCACTCTATGTTCCTGGCTAAAAGTGCGAACTCGGCAAAAAGGAATCCATAGGGGATTCTATCAGCTTATGAGACAAGACATCATACCATTCTAATTAATAATTTGACTCTATTTTATCACAAATTGCATTATTTTTTGAAGAACACCGCTATTCTAAATAGAGATAGTGCATTAAACACTTTTTGCTATTTCTAAACTTGTTCAATACCTTTGTACTCATCCATGTATTATAAACCTCCTTGCTTAGATTCTAAGCCAATGGTGAATCAAGACATAGTCTATGTGGAGGTCAAAGAAGAAATCACCGAGGAGCAAGCATCAATAAAAGCAGACAAGGGGGTGGACTACTACTTTGCGTGCCATGAGGACAACACCAAATAGTAGGAGCTATAGGATGCGCGAGACGAGTGTTGTAGTATCTGTCTTTTGCTGTACCAATTGGAAACGGTTTTAAATTTTTCGTACTTTTGGGAACTTTTTTGTATGATTTTATCTGGACAATTGAGTTTGTATAATTTAGAGTATAAGTTTATAATAAATGAACCACTGCAATGATTTTATTGTACTACTCTGAGTGACATGTTATGGATAAAACTTTATTTTATCTATAATGCGTTAAAGACTAGCATACTAGTTATAAGAATAATATATGGGTATTACAATTACCCCAATTATGCTAAATCTGATAGTATAGTACGGTTTCGTAGCACGCCAAAAGAAATGGTTTCGTATGATATATATATATATATATATATATATATATATATATATATATATATATATATAGATCCGCTAATCTGCCCCTACGCTCAGAATACTTATTCTGCGCGCTGACCAACCGACCGAGCCAGCCAGCCCAGACCCACCACGTCCCTCCCTTTTCACCACTGACCGTAAAACTATTCAGTAGATATAGTAAATCCATCGAACTATATTACTGTCGAACAGATCCCTCACAGTAACGTAACTTCACATGTAAAATACGGTAATTTTATGTCTGTCGAGTAGTAAAACAACATGTGTCATCGTAAACTTCAGGACTCTAGTAATTTTTGTATAAAGCATGTCGCAAAATTACTATTATATGTATACGATATTACGATCTCGCAGCCATCATTTTATTGCATGTCTGATCGTTCCATACTAGAAAGGAAATATTTCTTCTCTTTGTTCACAATGACTTGTGTAGCCTAGTTGGTCAGTAGAGAAGAGCAACGTGCATGAGGTCCAGGGTTCGAATCCCGCCTTGTCCTTATTTTTTCAATTAAAACAGATTAGGAGAATATTTCTTCTATACTAGAAATATTTCTTCTATGTATTCACAATCACTTGCATAGTCTAGTTGGTTAGAAGAGAAGAGCAACGTGCATGAGGTCTACGGTTCGAATCTCACCATCTCCTTATTTATTCAATTAAAACGGATAGCGTGCGACTGTGAAAGTGTTGCCAAAAAGTTGTAAAACTTAGAATTTTTTTACGGTCTGAGATGTGTGCGAGAAGTAAAAGTGTGTATAGAATGTCGTAAAATCTATCACCAAATGTAGTAACACACGAGACAGTAAAGTTATGTATAGGATATCGTAATATCTATCACCAAATATAGTAAAAAGTCGTCAAACTCAGAAGTTTTTTACGGTCGAGATGCGCGAGGTAGTAAAGTTGTGTATATGATATCGTAAAATCTATCGTAAAATGTAGTAATTCTGAATCACACTAAAATCTCAGCAGTAAAATCCCGTCCGAAAATTACTACTCGATAGACATATAATTACTGTCCCGTTTTTTTCCTTCGTTGGTTCCGTGGCTGGCTCGGTCTGGCGCGTTTCGGCCGGAGCGCAGATTAGCTTAATCTGCGCTCTCGCGCATATTAGCACTGCCGTATATATATATATATATATATATACGGCAGCGCTAATATGAGCGTGAGCGCAGAATAGCTTATTCTGCGCTCCGGCCGAAACGCGCCAAACCGAGCCAGCCACGCGGGACAGTAATTTTATGTGTATCAAGTAGTAATTTTCGGACGGGATTTTACTGCTGAGATTTTAGCGTGACTCAGAATTACTACATTTTGCGATAGATTTTACGATATCTTATACACAACTTTACTGCCTCGCGTGCATCTCGACTGTGAAAACCTTCTAAGTTTAGCAACTTTCTACTACCTTTTGTGATAGATTTTACGACATCCTATACACAACTTTACTATCTCACGCACATCTTGACAGTAAAAAAATTCTAAATCACGCGCAGTCCGTTTTATAATTGAATAATAAATAATGAGGTGGTGAGATTCGAACCGTGGACCTGATACATGTTACTCTTCTCTTCTAACCAACTAGACTATGCAAATGACTGTGAATAAATAGAAGAAATATTTCCATTATAGAAGAAATATTCCCCTAATCCGTTTTAGTTGAAAAAATAAGGACGAGGCGGGATTTGAACCCTGGACCTCAGGTATGTTGCTCTTCTCTACTAACCAACTGGGCTACACAAGTGATTGTGAACAAATGGAAGAAATATTTCCTTTCTATTATAGAACGATCAGACATGCAGTAAAATGATGGCCGCGAGATCGTAATATCGTGTACATATAATCATAATTTTGCGACACGCTTTATACAAAAATTACTACAGTCCTGAGTTTTACGCTGACACATGTTGTTTTACTACTCGAAAGACATAAAATTACCGTATTTTACATGTGAAGTTACATGACTGTGAGAGATCTGTTCGACAGTAATATAGTTCGATGGATTTACTATATCTACTGAATAGTTTTACGGTCAGTGGTGAAAAGGTGGGACGTGGTGGGTTTGGGCTGGCTGGCTCGGTCGGTTAGCCAGCGCGTAGAATAGTTATTCTACTCTCAGCTGTAGATTAGGGAATCTATATATATATATATATATATATATATATATATATATAGATCCGCTAATCTGCCCCTACGCTCATAATACTTATTCTGCGCGCTGACCAACCGACCGAGCCAGCCAGCCCAGACCCACCACGTCCCTCCCTTTTCACCACTGACCGTAAAACTATTCAGTAGATATAGTAAATCCATCGAACTATATTACTGTCGAACAGATCCCTCACAGTAACGTAACTTCACATGTAAAATACGGTAATTTTATGTCTGTCGAGTAGTAAAACAACATGTGTCATCGTAAACTTCAGGACTCTAGTAATTTTTGTATAAAGCGTGTCGCAAAATTACTATTATATGTATACGATATTATGATCTCGTAGCCATCATTTTACTGCATGTCTGATCGCTCCATACTAGAAAGGAAATATTTCTTCTCTTTGTTCACAATGACTTGTGTAGCCCAGTTGGTCAGTAGAGAAGAGCAACGTGCATGAGGTCCAGGGTTCGAATCCTGCCCTGTCCTTATTTTTTCAATTAAAACAGATTAGGGGAATATTTCTTCTATACTAGAAATATTTCTTCTATGTATTCACAATCACTTGCATAGTCTAGTTGGTTAGAAGAGAAGAGCAACGTGCATGAGGTCTACGGTTCGAATCTCACCATCTCCTTATTTATTCAATTAAAACGGATGGCGTGCGACTGTGAAAGTGTTGCCAAAAAGTTGTAAAACTTAGAATTTTTTTACGGTCTGAGATGTGCGCGAGACAGTAAAGGTGTGTATAGAATGTCGTAAAATCTATCACCAAATGTAGTAACGCACGAGACAGTAAAGTTATGTATAGGATATCGTAATATCTATCACCAAATATAGTAAAAAGTCGTCAAACTCAGAAGTTTTTTACGGTCGAGATGCGCGAGGTAGTAAAGTTGTGTATATGATATCGTAAAATCTATCGCAAAATGTAGTAATTCTGAATCACACTAAAATCTCAGCAGTAAAATCCCGTCCGAAAATTACTACTCGATAGACATAAAATTACTGCCCCATTTTTTTCCTTCGTTGGTTTCGTGGCTGGCTCGGTCTGGCGCGTTTCGGCCGGAGTGCAGATTAGCTTAATCTGCGCTCTCGCGCATATTAGCGCTGCTGTATATATATATATAATATATATATATATATATATATGTAAGTTGCCATGTTGAAAGAAAAGGAAAATGTAAATTGGCATGTTGGTGTACCGAGGCTTAGCCTTGCAGGAAACGGAAACCAACGTGCAACCGTTCGATGCTGCCCCAGTGGGCCCACATAGCACCGTCCTCCGCCGGCCGCCGGCCCACCCGCTGGCCCACCCCAGCACGCCCGCGGCACCCGTTCGCGAGATATTTTGTGGCGAATCCGGTAATTAACCACCAAACCCATGCCCCTTCTCCCCTACGGGCCTATAAAAACCAAGTAATATTACTCTACTAAGCTCGCAAAAATATCTCCCAACCTCGCCAGCATCTCCATTTCCAAACCACGAGAAGAGAGAGAGAGAGAGAGAGAGAGAGAGACAGGGAGGCATGTTTGACGCGGCGGATCGCGGCGCGGTGGTGGCGGTGAAGCGGATGAGGCTGTGCGCGGCGGGGATGGGGGAGGAGGAGGGGATGGAGGTGGACGGGGATGAGGAGGAGGAGGAGGAGGAGGAGGAGGAGGGGTGGGCGTGGGGGGCGCCGGGGTTGGGGATGGGCCTGGGGGAACAGAGGGCAGCGGCGATCGTGGTGGCGGACGCGGTGGAGCCCGACTTCCCCGTCATCTACGTCAACGCCGCCTTCGAGGCCGCCACGGGGTACCGCGCGCACGAGGTCCTCGGCCGGAACTGGTGAGCGCGCGCTCAGCTCGATCGAGCCCCCTGCGCTCCTCTTCTCTGTTTTGCTGTGTTCTTCTCCGCTTCTGTTGCTGTGCACGGGATGGCGGAATGCTTGTTGTTTTGTTTGATGCTTTTAATTGTGTGAGTTTCAGTGATGTGATGCGGGTTGTTTATCATGAATGCGGCTAGTGATTTATGAGCCTGTTTGGAAAAAATGGTTAGGATTTTTTATTAACATTGGCGCGATCCTTTTGTAGATTTCAGGATCCCTGCACCACTCTGTCTTTGCAGTATCTGCGTTCGTAATGCTTGTGGCAAAGATACCTACTTCCCGATTAGAATTTTAGAATTTGATTGTCCCGTTTGTTTGGACGGCTCTTGCATTAGCATCTTGTGCCGCTTGAATCGAAGGAACGGAATGGGCTCGATAAATTTTTTTGATACTTATACAGTGAAAGGCGCAGATGAGATCTAGTTTGGACCTGTTCATGGTACAAACATACTCATGAATGGGTTGGTAGAGCAAAAAATTGCACGCTGAAGTTGCATACTGCATAGGGGCTTAAAGACTGATAGCGAAATGCTCATATATTCTTTCCGACTTTGCTGAGCCGTTTCGGTTTTCTAGTCGGTAGAAGGTGGGGAGGCATGGATGGAGCCGTTTCTGGTTTCTTCCCGATACTTATGCGTTCTCTCGCTCTACTAATTTTGGCCACTTGCACATGGAAAAGGGTATGGCACGAGAATAACGCTAGAATATATTTGGCATACAAAACGAGACGTGCGTGCGGATGCATAGGTGTCGATAGCATCTGAGCACAAGAATTTGCAACAGGGCGCAAGATGGTCTTACCACTGGCTTCTTTCAGTAGCATGGTTGTAGCAATTTAGTACCCGTTAGTAACTTGGTATTCAATTGTTGTTGTATCATATGTCTTGGTGGCCGTATTCAGTTGTTTGTTTAACATAGCACCTGATCTATAACTTCTAGTGGTTAGTTTTAGTTTCTTGCTGTTAAGTAGCAGCTATGTCCTTGGTTGGTTAGAATCAGCAGAGCTATGCAAGTCATTAACTGGACTTTCTGTCCTTCTCTCGGATTTGGGCAAAAACTAAAGTTTTTAGATGAAAGTAAAATGAAATTTGAGCACTGGAGATGTACCTGATTCGTAGACAACATAAATATGGAGAAATGGAGAAAGCCTCATCTAGTAGATTCGTGTGCATGTAAAACTCTGCTTTCCTTTCTGCTGCTCTCTCCTTCTGTTTTGCTCCCTCTGGTTGAGTTGTAAATTTTTATGTGCGTTCCCGGCTTCTAATTAAAATTTGGTAAGGTAGGGGTGTCCCCTTCTGACTTTCACTTAATAAAACAATAAAAAGCTATAATTGATAGAATGTCCAAGGTTTTTAAAAATAAACCCATCGTCAATTGACAACCGTGGTAGCTGCTTATGGTCAATTTTGGTATTTAGAACTCAATGTTGTGCATCAATGGGGAGTGTCTTAGATTTCATATACTAAAATTGATTGTGACTTAGAGGATAAGTACAATTTGAGTTAGGTTACATATAGATGCTCGAAATTGAGCATGGTTTGTAGTGCAATTTGTTGGCTTGAACAATCGTTGTACATTGGTACTGCTTCCCTGTTTATTGCAGCTATCACACCATAAATCCATGTTAAATTTGCCAGTAACATTCATTCAATTAATTTTTTTATCTGTTATTTAGTATTTGTTGTGGTCTGCATGGCAGTATTCTTACCTGCAAATGAGCTTCTCTATTATCGGATTATGAGATTTGTTTAAAGAAATGCAATTGATTGAACTGCTTACGTTTGGGAGAAGTTTTATTTTTGGATAGACCAGGCCACACAAGCAATGACAAACATCTTATTTCTATGTTTTAAAGTTATATTTTGTAAAACTTAGTTGAGTCAAAACCAGTTGAGTCATGGTTTTGATAATCAGTTTGGATATTCAACAACATTGGGCCTAAAATTTCACATTTCCAAAAAGCACTAAAGAAATAGCAGCGTTAACTTTGATCCTTGTGTTTATTAATGTTGATATGAGATCGCTAGCATCCATGTGAAGCAAAGGAAAAGGTGCTTACTTTGTTGTTCCAGTCAGGCAATTAAACAAATGTATGTTCTCTATGTTTGATCTGCTATAATATTGTTCACTGCTGACAATAGTTATTATCTTCTTTTCTACGTACCTTATCTTTTTTGCTATCAAGTTTCACCTGTACCAATTGCCAAATTGTATCATATTTGCATAAGCTAACAATTCAAGGACATATTTGACAGAGGGCCTAGCGAAGCTTCTCACATTACTCTGTTGACTCGAACTTTATTTTCAGCCGATTCTTACAATTTCGGGATCCACGTGCCCAAAGACGACATCCCCTTGTTGATCCAATGGTTGTTTCAGAGATGCGGCGATGCCTCAATGAGGGGATTGAGTTCCAAGGTGAGCTACTGAATTTCCGGAAAGATGGTGCTCCACTGAACAACAGGCTAAGACTCATTCCAATGCATGGGGATGATGGCTCTGTGGCACACATCATTGGAATCCAGCTGTTCTCTGATGCTAACATCGATCCCAGCAACATATCATATCCAGTGTATAAACAACAGTCCGACCACAGGCCCAGCATTCAAGATATGAACCCTGCTTCTCATGAGCATACTCCTAAAATTCAATGTTCAGACTACTGTGGTATCTTCCAACTCTCGGATGAAGTTCTGGCGCACGACATCTTATCTCGCCTGTCACCTAGAGATGTCGCATCCATTGGATCAGTCTGCACTAGAATGCATCAGTTGACCAAGAATGATCACCTGAGAAAGATGGTCTGCCAGAACGCATGGGGAAGAGATGTCACTGTCAGGCTTGAGATGAGCACCAAGATGTTAGGATGGGGTCGTCTTGCAAGAGAGCTAACAACCCTTGAGGCAGCCTCATGGAGGAAGTTCACAGTCGGAGGACACGTTGAGCCATCCCGATGCAATTTCAGTGCCTGCGCTGTTGGCAACCGCCTCGTTCTTTTCGGAGGGGAGGGGGTCAACATGCAGCCTATGGATGACACCTTTGTGCTTAACCTGGAGGCTGCAAAGCCAGAATGGTGCCGTGTCAAGGTTTCTGCCTCCCCACCTGGCCGTTGGGGACACACACTCTCATGGTTAAATGGCTCATGGCTAGTAGTATTTGGAGGCTGTGGACAGCGAGGTTTGCTTAATGATGTCTTCGTCCTTGACCTTGATGCTCAGCAGCCCACTTGGAGGGAGGTTGCAAGCAACGGCCCACCATTGCCACGGTCTTGGCACAGTTCATGCACCCTGGACGGTTCAAAACTTGTTGTGTCAGGGGGGTGCGCGGAGTCCGGTGTGCTTCTAAGCGACACGTTCCTGCTTGACCTCACAAAGGAAAAACCAGCATGGAAGGAGATCCCTACATCCTGGTCATCCCGCCTAGGCCACACCTTGTCTGTTTATAGTAAGACTAAACTATTTATGTTTGGTGGATTGGCGAAGAGTGGCTCGCTCCGGCTGCGCTGCAGTGATGCCTACTCGATGGATGTTGGCGAAGAGAATCCGCAATGGAGGCAGTTGGTAACAACTGGGTTTCCAAGTGTCGGTCCACCGCCAAGGCTTGATCATGTCACTGTTAGCCTGCCCTGTGGAAGGATCATCATATTTGGTGGCTCAATTGCCGGGCTGCACTCACCCGCGGAGCTGTTCTTGCTTGACCCTGCAGAGGAAAAACCAACATGGAGGATTTTGAACGTCCCCGGGCAGCCCCCAAAGTTCGCTTGGGGACACAGCACCTGTGTGGTTGGTGGCACCAGGGTCCTAGTTCTTGGTGGACACACTGGGGAGGAGTGGATTCTGAATGAGCTCCATGAGCTGTGCCTCGCAAGCAGGCCTGGTGAAGATGGGTGATTTCATCGATGTTGCATGCAGAGTTCATATGATTTTAGATCTTATTGTTCATTTTATCTGTGTCGTCACCGCTTTTGTATACAAAATATAGTGCAAAAGAATCTAAAAAGAGCTAGTGGAAGAGAGCTTAGTCTACCTTGCTGTTTTCATATGAGATACGGTCATATCATAGAGCTAAGGCTGAAATTCTGAATAGATATTACGGTCTATTTGTAGGTTGTAAATGCATGTGCTGAAGTTGCTACTATCTAATTTGTATCCGCTCATGTTTGTACCCCGATTGTTGTATCTTCATGCAATTTCAGTTAGGAATGAGTTACCCTACAAAATTGATATATGTGAATGCGCTGTGGAGGCTACGAATACAATTGCTTCAGCGCATACATGCTCGGATATTTTTCTCTGTGACGAGTGATGTATGGAGAGTGAAATGACAGTTCTTCAAATGTCGATTAAAATCCGTAACCTGCGAAGGTTTACGATCACATCAATACTCAAGACCGTGACTCTGCTTCGTTGCGTGCATGAATGTAAATTCCAAAAATACTTTTACTACATCCTTCTCGAACACCATGAATTGAATCGACTGTGGAGTGCTCGTCCTAGGAGGTTAGGAATCCGACGTTGAAGAAGAAGGATCTGCTAAACAACAGGCATGTGTACGCTGTGTGGTTGCCGGGAGGAGACAGTCCCGTACTCTGATGTAGCGCAAGCGCGACCAACCATGCGACGCAGTTCTGGCCGGCCGCCCAGGGTCATTTTGGTGTGGAAGCTTTAGCGTCTGCACGCAGCATCGTTGCAGGGTGATAAGGGTGGAATTTAAACTCGGTACTCCCGAGTTAAATGAGTATTTAGAAACTTGGCTCGACTTGGCTCAAACTTATTTCTTAATGAGTCGAGCTGAGTTGGACTTTGAACTCATTAAGATAACGAGTTAAACAAGCCGAGTTACCGAGTACTCGAGCTACTCGTTTATCTAGCAAGCCCGTAAAAAAATCCGGTAGCTCACAGAAAACATCCGGCCCAAGTCAGCAACTGTAGTGAGAAAGAATGTTAAAAGTCCCAACTTGACTATTTAACGAGTCGAGTCGAGTTGGATTTTAAACTTGTTAAGATAACAAGTCGAGTCAAGCTGGCTTGTTAAGTTAACGAGTATTTCCGAGTTAAATCGAGTTGGCTTGATAGCCACCTCTACAGGATGAGGTGTGCTCGATCGACTCGGTCATATATAGCAAAAGTTACCGTAGTAATGGTGATGTGGTGTATCTGGGGCAGCAGAAACAGGCAGTACGTTCAGTCAGGGTTGGTTATTTCGGTCTGGCAGGACACGAATTCGTCTAGCCTAGGTCGGAACGTGTTGTTGTCGTCGCTGAGATGGAGGAGTTGGCGACGTCATTTCAGGGACTCAAGCTTTATACACGAGGAAGGATGGATGAATTTTGACCAATTTTCTTTTGATAATTATTTAAAATGAATCCGTTTTAAAACTATGATCACTTCTAACCCCTCGGGTCAGCGCCACTTTCGATGACACCAAAGGAAGAACATTTCGGCGCCACTTGTTGGTTCCAACGTGCTCTATACGTCAGCTAAGCAGAGGTCGGTGCCAGTATGGTTGGCACTGAGCTTCACTACCTCGGCGCCAGTAAGGTTGACGTCTAGCATGTTGTAGCTATACGAACTATTGTATGTTTTTTTAGAAACTGGCAAGTGCCCTATTCTATTAGTAGAAGAGAAAGAACGTAATTATAGCGGGTGGTTAATGTCCTCCACTGTCAGTATTGCGCTCTATCCCGACGTTCAAAGGACTTCGGCGACCGTCCTTTCGGGTCATATCTAAGACCCCATCCCACCTTCGTTGGTCGATGCGAACGACCGAGTTCCCGTGGTGCTCCCCTCCGCAAGCCAGCCGTTCACCAGGTTCCGCATCTGAATTGTGAAAAGGTACTCCAAGCACATATGTCAAGCCGTTTCTGGGCCCTGAGGCAGAGTTGACAACTGATGGAGCCACCCTCTAACCGTCAGCACATCCGACGTGAGAATCTGCTTATGCAGCACCAGCCAGAAGAAAAGCATGCGCTTAGGCTCACCATCAACTATTGTATTATGACATGCAATGCAATCTAGCGAAGACGATTGGATGATTGGTTCATGTCAGCTCTTTCAATGCCCCATCTAGATAACCTTTTTCTATTCTATACATCGGAGAGAGTAGATAGTTAAATTGTTTTACCGGCCTCAAGCTGCATGGTGCGAGTAACACGGTGTTACATTTGTACATGGGTCCAAGCCCGTGCCGCACCGCCGGCGTCGACGTCGCGCACAAAGGCCTGCCGATCTTGACGGCGCTTCCTCCGATCCACGATGTTCCTGTTGCAAGGTGCTGACTGCGGACGTCTTCGCTGATCCTTCCCACGCCTTCTTCCTCCCGCTCTCTCACTGTATAGACTATAGTGTCGCCACCAAGCTCATACGGACTACCGTGTCCGTCGTTGTTGGCTTGTTGCCGGCCATGTCCGGACGCCCTCTGCTTCCTTGTACCCAAAAATGGGTTCCAATTGCCCTGTAACGTGAGATGCTCGCCTTATCCTTCACTCCAGACCCTCTCTCTCTCTCTCTCTCTCTCTCTGATCGCTGATCGGCTACTGCGAGTTCTAGAACTGGCTCGACTCCGGTAGGGTCGTCGAGAGCACCCACCTCCCGGGCCTTTATTGTCACTGCCGCGCTGCCCGACGTCGCTCGCCGCGCGCTTGAGCGCCAAGGAAACCAAAACGAAAACCACGGTATGCATACAGTCTGCAGCATGTATGCATGACGTGCACATGACCACCGTTTGTGCTAGCCATGCTGAGCGTGCTTGGTGTGAAGCCAATTCGTGCCAAGCCAAAAGGTTTGGCCTTCAATTGATTTGGCTCCAAAATAGGGCAATGTCTGCAAGAATTTGGTAAGTTGTTACGGTCTTAGATCTCGATTGGTGGAACGAAGGGGTTTAGGGATAGGAACTGACGTTGGAGATGCAGATGCAGAGGATGAATTGAGATTCCTGATGCAGAATTCAACAAGGGAATATAAGTGTTCTGTATCGTTTACCTCTCCAACATGCTCTCCGGTTATCGAGACACCCAAAGTAGCACGCACCAACAGACACATGTTAAATGGGTTACACAGTTAATCCTGCCCATACGCGGGTCGCAGCTGGGGTATCAATCGGTGCTTGCGGCCCGGTCCATCTCCGTCACGGTGGTGCGCCTTAGGCAAGCACTTATCAGTAGCATAATGCCACATTTTTGCCACCTTGATGGCAACAGGTCAATCACCATCCGATAGCCAACTTTTAGCAAGTTTTTTCTTTGGTTAACTCTTCACATCTACATTGCTGATCCGTCTCCTGTATAGTCTTCATCTACAGTCATTGATCTAACATAATCAGACGGTCCAAAAACTTTCAATTAATTATAAAGAAATGCCACTGCCCTCAATCATCTGCGTTTTCAGTTTCCTTGTTTCGCTTGTTCCCATCGCGGGAGGAGTATCGTCTTCTCCTCCAAATGTCCCGACCTAACCCCACCACACTCCTTTCCCCTGCATCTCCACGGCTCTGCCACTGCCACCCGCCACCGCTCCATGTCTTCGATGGTGTCGGTTTCCATAGCCTCCGCCCCCACCGCGGAGCTCCATCAATCGATTCGGTCTGGGGCCGCGCCGAGGTCAGGGAAGATCAGATCCAGTGGAGACATGCGCAGTGGCGATTGAGGCTTCTGCAATGACGCCGTCCTCTTCCTCCTCCTCTCGCGGATCTGGTGGCCAGATCTGATGGATCTGGCGGCGGCTTCTATGGCAGCTTTTACGACGGCTATGGCCAAGGTGAGGAGGAGCGGATGGATCCAGCCACGGTGGTGCCTCCCTCCACATCCGCTCCCACCAGGAGAACGTCGCCAGGGTCAAGCTCCCCAAGTTCTCCCACTTCGTCGACCCGTATCCCCGAGCCTCACTAGCCTCGCCCGTGGAGGGCAACTGGTTGTCGCCTGCCGCACCGCACATGTCAAGGGCATCGAGGTGCTCATCGAGCTTGCCTCGCTCCAAACCTCCTTCCTCATGCTCGATGAGGCCATCAAGACCACCAACCGCCGCGCCAACGTCCTCGAGATCGTCATCAAACCGAGGCTGGAGAACACCATCACCTACATCAAGGGGGAGCTGGACGAGCTCGAGCACGATGACTTCTTTCGTCATGAAACAAATGTTTCCACCGCAAGGGCATAATGTTTCATCACACAACGAAAAATGTTTGTATTGCACATAAAAAATTTGTTTCGACGATCCTTCAAAGCATTGGAATCAAATCCGCGTTACATTGGAAACAAATATCCATTATATTGGAAACAGATTTCATTTCAATTGAACTGGAAACAAATTGCGATAGCACGAGAAACAATTTGTAGTAACGCTAAAAATAAATTAAATCAACAAATTTGCTGCGTAAATTTTTGCGATTGGAATCATAAGTTTGTTTCCCAAAAATCCAGAATTCTAGCAATTTGAATCATAAGTTTGTTTCCCAAAAATCTGGAATTCTAGCGATTTGAATCATAAGTTTGTCTCCCAAAAATCCAGAATTCTATTGTAAACATGTCGTCGTTGCATTGGTTCAACAAATTTGCAGCGCAAATTTTAGTAAAATGTTTCTCTCTTACTACACAAATATTTTTACGGTGTCATAACAGAAGGAGCCCGTGATGTGTATTGCATATAAATAGTTGTCCATGTTTTCTATGGTCACTACTCCCTCCGCTCTATAATACTTGTTATTCTACCTTTTAAATTCTAAAATACTTGTTATTCTACAATTTTGAGACAAGTTTTCAACACCCTTTCCTTCTATAGCCTTAGAATAGTTGTCGTGCTCGACTATGTAGAGCAATTCTTCTATGATTGCCGGTGACTGATTGGATGAAGGATGTAAATAGACGCCGTTCATTTTTCGCTGAGAACGGGAAGGTCCACAACTAATGCTGCAACCAACTAGTGAGGGAGCACCAATGGAAGTACAGCGCGGAAGCAGGCAAGCTGCATCTGTCTATGGAGGGCTGGACTACCTATTTGTTGCTAATCCTACCGTCACATCCACGACCACGGCGTAGACCAATGGGGGTCATAATATCAGCATGCCAATCTGTAGCATTATCCTTTTTCTTTTGCAGAAACTTATAGCAAGTAGGCCTACCAAAGTAAGAGATTGACTAGATCTTTGTACCAGTGGGAATGGTCCCACGGATCCGGAGATCATTCCCAAACAGCAGCTCGGACTGAAAATTAAAGGCTCGGTAGTATTTCAAGTTTCTCTCCGGGGGAGTATTTGTCGTGTCATTGAGAGAGTGCCGGCCGCAAAGCAGGTGGCTAAAGATGGTAAATGGAGCTACACCAGCACACTGGTCTTGGGGTCTCCGACTGAAGCGCTAACCGTGGGCAGCAACGGACCAGGTTCTTGGTCGGCCCCACATACGGATCAGATTCCATTCCAACCAGCATGGTCCCTCATGGATGCTGGTATAACTAAAGGCTGCCCTACCTGCGTGTGATGCTTCCAACGGGAACAGACAAGCCCGTCTTTTTTAGCACGCCTTATTCCGGCATCAACAACAAGAATGCTCTTCGAGGATGGATACATTATTGAGATCATAGTGATCTCTCCGGAGGAAAAGACAAAGGAAAAGAAAAGACAGATAAATACGTAATTGTTCTGAGTTTTCAGAGTGGAGAGAACTTTGCCCCTCGTTTTGTAAGGCAGAAAACCCATGGAAGTGCCTAGGTCTCCGATTTCAATACTAGAATTTTACCATATTATACCTAAGAGTTACGTACGACTCTCAAACTTCTCCAGACAAGATAAAGCTCTACAACGATTGGTCCCGATCTGGCGGCTGTGGAGTATCCAGAACAGCGACGGTGAGCCTTAAGAAGTTAAGAGAGTTATTGGCACTTGGACTTGGAGATTGCTGGGGCGGGTTGGTTCTCATGAAGAATCCCTCCGCAGCCATCGACAACGACAAAGGGAATGGTCACCACGGCGAGGTCGAAGGGGCGTCCAAGGAGAAGAGGAGCATGTACGGAGGATCTGGAGACCAGGGATCTGCACCTAGCTGCGTTCGACCATCGGCAGATCGAAACGGTAGGTAACCACGCGGGGGATGCAAGGCTGAACCTAAGGCCATCCATCATGCTCGCCTGCTACTTGAGGCAACAGGCGGAGCCAAAAGATTGCGACGTCTAAATAGCTTTTATCTGTGACTATCGGGACTGTAAACAGCTCAGGTTTCTTGACATGATGCATCGCATCACTCTCACTCGAGGGATCGATCCTAGCAGGAGCAGCCACCCCAAAACTGATACGTCACTGACCAAAATGTAAGGCTCACTTCACCAAGACAAACTCTCATGGGAGGCCACATTCAGCGAGCACCATGAGAACGATCTACCAATTGAGACGATTCGGGGGAATCAGGTGAATAGTTCAGGCAAACATTGAACAACCGCAGTCAATTCCAGCAAATAGTACTAGCTGCAGCGAGTCTTGTCAAACATGGTTGATATAGCAAACGTTCTATCAGTGGAAAAAAGCAGGTTTTTGCTTGCGGCCGGATTGAAACAAGAAAACCAGGATCCGGCCGGCATTTATCAAGACAGGAAAAGCATAGCCCAGAATTTCTTAAGTACTTAATTAAACAGCGTCGTCTGCTCGACGTTGCGATGACAACAGTACGTGTGCTCAAAGAGAACATCGATTTCCATTACCCCCCAATAACAGCTGGTGCATCAGACTAGTGATTCACCTCACTGTCCGTCTCCAGATTCTTTCGGAGCTGGGGCTTCCTTGATCTCATCACCACCATCCTCCTACAGAGAGGAACGAACAAGGTTAACATGAGAAACATGGAGAAAAAGATAACTATCAAACAGATTAAGTAAACTCACGTTGGTGTCAGATGTCCATAGAGTCAAGTTGTCACGCAGGAGCTGCATGATCAAAGTGCTGTCCTTGTAGGATTCTTCACCCAGGCTGTCCAGCTCTGATATAGCCTCATCAAAGGCCTGTTCCAAACAACAAACATGAAACTTCGTTCAAGCAAATCCATAAGCATATCAAAAGTGGAACGAACAACGATATAAATGGCATAGGACAAGTATAATTCAATGCACTTGTAAGTCTATACTTAAAAGAGTTAATTACTCTGATTTCATACAACATAAAGTACTTATTGGAAGCATAATATTGCATCAGTTACCTAGTGGCTACGGAAAGATCTAACCTCATGTATGCTGGAATACTAGTAATTAGTGATCATAACATCAACTGTTCTCAATTAATTTTTCCATGAAAAAACTATTCTCAATTATCTCCATTTTAAGTTTTCACATCAGTTCCAAACCTTGGTAACATAACACAGGTTTACACAATAATATGACAGACATGGGGGCATAGTACTTTCCTTAAAACTCAAGATATAATGGATATCGCAACAGATTAGATGGGACAAAAATAACACAAGTGCATGTCAGATGCAAAGTAGATAGCACAAAAAATGTATAAAAGAAATAAGATAATCCAGTATATAATATACCAAGCAATATAAACATTTTCTGTAATTCCACTACCACCTACATTTGACATACTTCTAATGCTGATAGCTTGAACCAAGTACTTGTGCATAAAGAGCAAGCATGCAGAGAAATGTTGCAGGCAGGCAGCAACCCTTCACAAACATTATTAAAAAAATGCTCGCAAGATGTGAGATGCAATCATAAAGTTTTGGGTTGACCATAAACTAGTGATGGGCTAGATATGATCTGTAATAGCGTGCTAGTAACTGCATATCATTTTAGACCATGTTAATCTATCATTCAAGAGTCCGTATTATATAAATATATCATATCTTGACAATGAGAAAGAATCGTAAAAATGAACAAAAACAAAATTTCCTAGCAGAGTATCTGAGGCCATATTGGAAAAATGGTTTTTCGAAACAAACCATAATCAATTTTCCCCAATTAAGCCTGGAGGCTAAAAGTGGATTTGATACCTGCAGCTTCATTTTCTGAGATTGGAGCAAACTTACCCAAACCCGTGAAAGTTTGCCTTCATTTTCACGGTACACAATCAATGTCAGAAATCTACCATTCACCCACAGGACACAGATGCGGGGAAAGAAGAAATTATAGACTAAACCTGCTAGCTGGCAATCTGCTTAATGTAAATTGGATAAGGGGGAAGCAAGATATTGTTTCTACGCTCACAACCTGCTGTCCACGGATGCAAATTTACACCTCATCCATACAAACACTTGCATCACATCACAGCCTGATAGGCATGATAATAGAAACAAACGGAGGTGAAAGGAGAAGCAGTAGACCTGTTTGGCAAGGTTGCAAGCACGATCAGGGGAGTTCAAGATCTCATAGTAGAACACAGAGAAGTTGAGTGCAAGCCCAAGCCTGATGGGGTGAGTCGGAGCCAGTTCTGCAAGAGCGATTTCCTGCAAGCAATGCACAGAACTCAGACCACAAGATCTACTCGTCATGTCTATATCTACACATAAAATTGCTTTTATCAGTAATCCAACCTGAGCATCTTTGTACGCGTTCATGGTGCTCTCCGCAGCTTCCTTCCTCTCCGGACCAGACTTAAACTCCGCAAGGTACCTGCACAATAATCACAAGGAGAAATCAGATATCCATTGCTGCGCACAAAAGATGGTGAACCTTTAATAATATCATATAGAGCACCAAGAAAAACGCATTCCCCATCACGGCATCATGTCACCTATAAAGATCACATCTTATAATGAAACTAACTCGAGCACCATCAAGAAAACTCTCATCCAACAAATATCACAACTTAATTAAAAAGCTTTTACTTTTCACCACCAACAAGAAATAAACCATGTATCTCCATATTTAAGGACCAAAAGTTAACTTGACCTAGAGAGAACCAATAAAAAGGGATTGAAACCCTCTTGACTCTATCATCACCTCGTACAAAAGATTGGTAATCTTAGATTTCGACCTAGACAACCATCATTAAGACCATACAGAGAGGCCACAACTCAACTCCTGCCCTACACAGCACCACCAATAAGGGACTGAAGCCCTCATAACTCCAAACAAAAGGATCCGTCATAAATTTCTTAAATAGGAGATCAAAAGAAATCTCATCCTGTCACTCTATACATAAAGATCATGCCTTCATCAACCAAGAAACCTCCCATATACATCACCCCGTACACACATATCAGATCTTAAAGTCATGAACTCGAAAGGTTAGATCGCATCGCATCGCATCTAAGTCGCAAACAGAGAAAGATGCAGTACCTGTGGTAGTCCCCCTTCATCTTGAGGTAGAAGACCTTGGACTCGCCGGCGCCGGCGGAGGGGACGAGGTGAGAGTCGAGGAGGGCGAGGATGCCGTCGCAGATCTTGGCAAGCTCGGCCTCGATCTTGCTTCGGTAGGTGCGGATGGTGGCCGCGTGGGCCTCGTTCCCGCGCCCTTCCTCCTTCTGCTCGATCGACGAGATGATCCTCCACGACGCGCGCCGGGCCCCGATGACGTTCTTGTACGCCACCGACAGTAGGTTCCGCTCCTCGACGGAGAGCTCCTCTCCCGGTCCGGCCCCTCCGGTGGCCTTCGCCACCCGCTCCATGAACTCCACCATCTCCTCGTACCGCTCCGCCTGCTCCGCCAGCTTCGCCATGTAGACGCTCTCCTCCCGGGTCGGCTCCGCCGGAGACATGGCTGGTCCGCTGGCTTCTGCTCTGCTCTGCGCGCGCGCTCGTCGGGGTTGGAGCTGCGGATCCGGAGGAGGGAGGCGAACGCGTTTGTGGGGGGCGAGGAGGAGGAGGGGTGGGGGATTTGAGGAGGTCCCGCGGGGGCGGAGGGAGCGGGGCCCACATGTCAGCGGGGTTGTGGGGGCACGTGGCGGTCAGAGAAGCGGGCCGCGCGGCGCAGGGAGCGGCGCGGCTGTGCGGACACGTGTGGCCGGTCGTGTGGCCGGGAGGTGAGTGGGTCAGGGGTCAGGTGGATGCGGTCCTGTTGGGTGGTTTCCCTGTTTGCTGTGTGGATGATGGTAGGGGGGTGCGAGAATGGGAATTTCCCACTTCTAAAGCTCGTGACGCTCCCGCGCTCCCGGGCCATCCACGTCGCCCCATTTGTTTCTGGCCGTCCGTTTCTCTGCGGATCGACAGCGGATCGGCGCTCCTGCGGCGGCCCTCCGAAGCCTCACCGGGACCCTGAAAAACTCGGTTCGGGGCCCGCCGCCGCCCGTTTCGGGCCCCCGCGGCCCGTTCCCCTACCGTGTCGCCTCGTCGCCCTCCGCCCCTCTCCTCCTCGCCTCCTCTCTCTCTTTCTCTCTCTTTCTCTCAGATCCAGAGTAGAGGGCGAACGCGAGGGCACTCCCTTCTTTCTGCTCCCGACCCGGCTCCGTCGTCCTCTCCAGATCGGAAGCACTCCACTCCTAGGGTTTCCCCCGCCGTCTCCGCTCCCTCGCCTGCCGCGGCCAGGCCAGCCGCGATCGCCTCCGCCAGATGCAGGAAAGAGCCGGCCGTGCCAGGTCTTCGCCTGCCGCGCCCAGCCCCGCCGCGACCGGCTCCGCCAGGTACAGGGAAGAGCCGGCCGTGCCAGGTCCTCGCCTGCCGCGGCCAGGCCAGTCCCATGTTGTTAGGCGAGATCTGATGATGCGTCCTTTTGATTGGCTCTAATTTGTTGTATCAACTGCTGCACTTTGCAATGGAATAACGATTAGGTTTTAGAAATAAGAAATGGGGCAACGAGATGTTTGCTGCCGTTTTTTTCTAGCAATTCCTCATTTAGAAGCGATTAGAGGCACTAAATTGTTATGTCTGCAGAACCTCTTGGCTACCATTAGGCCACATAGATGTGTTCGCTCTGATTTGTTGTACCAACTGCCACATCTTGCAATGGAACAAGCATTATCTGTTATTTCACGTTGTTGATTTTTTAGAAATAAGAAATGGGGCAACGAGATGTTTGCTGTCATTCTTTGCTAGCAATTCCTCGTTTAGAGGCGATTACAGACACTAAATTGCGATGTCTACAGAACCTCTTGGCTACCATTAGGCCACATAGATGTGTTTGTTCTTTCATTTCACATGTGCGGACTAACAAAAGCAGCCGATCTTATTAGTTGGTGTTTATTGCTGGCAGGTTATGCTTACGAATTTGGAGCAGGTGGTCTCTATGATATTGAATGGGTTTCAAAATCCTCATCCTCGTCTGCGCTGGGCTACAATGAATGCCATTGGTCAGGTCTCTACAGATTTGAGCCCGGATTTGCAGGTTCAGTACCACCAGAAGATGCTGGCTGTATTAGCTAATGCTATGGATGGTTTTCGGAATCCACAGGTGTAGGTAAGTGCTGGAATATCAGCGTTAAACTTGATCGGTTGACGTTACACCCTCATATTGTCAAATCCCTTTTTTTGATTCCTAGTGGTTTTTGTGTGGTTTTGAGTGCTTATGTGACTGGGATCAGATCAGCAGGGACCTTCGATTGAGAATATTTTAGTATGTTTAGTGTATTCTGAACCGAAATGTTACAGCAATTCGATCTATTGGACTAAATTAGTATTTTCACTATCAATATAGAAGAAAGTGAGCAACGATGCAAACTGTTTTTGTATTCTCCAGCTGATATCGTTGTTGAATTAGATATTTTGATATTTACTTTCCGAGAGGTTGTTATCGAATCGGCGAGGTGAACTGATCTTTCTGAAAAGCATCGTCACAATTATCTCGAAGTATGTTCTTAGCTTGGATTAATAATTTAGTTTTTTGAATTTTATATAGAATGCCCCTTTGCAGATTTTTGCCTGCCTACCTGGTTCCTTTGTATATCTCCTCTAGGTTGCGCAGATCTGACATCGTTGCTCTTTAATATTTCTGATCCTTCTAGGTCTTCTATAAATTGATTATGACGGTATTCATTTTTATTTTTCTAGGGTCTTTTCCATGCATAACTTGGCTGGATTTTGGCTCCACAGATATTATTTAGTTGTTGTTGTGCAGGGCCTATTTGCTTACAGTGGCAAAACGGAGAAACTAATATGCATTACATCTGCATAGTATATGATATTTACTTATTTACTTCATCTGGTGTTTGCTTGGCTTTCGAAATTGGTGCTACTTGCTTACAGTGGCAAAAGAGAGAAATTAATATGCATTAGATTTGCACCGTATATGGTGTTTACTTATTAACTCCGTGTGGTATTTGCTGGGCGTTTGAAACTGGTGCTGTTTAGTGTTTTGCACGCATTGTGATATAAGTTTTTTGAAAGTCATGCCGCTTTTTTTTATATAATATTGCCGGGTAGTTCTGCTCACCTATTTATGTTGTGTATATTAGTAATTAATTTGCTATCTCATATTGATTATTATGTTACTACCCTTCTTGAGAGGTACATGTTGCGTCTGCTATATTGGATTTCAATGAGGATTGCGTGCCCGAGATGTTCGCCTCTTATCTGGATGGAATTTGTAAGTAAATTGCTTGTTCTTTTTGAGGTGTGCACTTACCTCCATTAAATATATTTCAGTTGCTTTCCATAATTGTTGGTATCGGTGGAAAATATGTTAATTTCTTATGTTACGTTTTAGAAGGGTGAGCAAATGGTGCAGAAGGGAGTATTGGCTGCTTTGGCATCAGTGCCTGATCCATCACAAGTAACTGTCCGTGCGGAGGTTAGTAACTACGTTTGGTGTTGTGTGTGATGGGTTTTTTGGAGTGTTGCGCCGCTGCGTTTGCTGGGCCTCGCTGTGCAGCCGGGCCCCGGGTTCGCCCGTTACTTTTTTAGTTTTTTTCTTTCTTTGACAAGCGTTACTTTTTTAGTTTGCTATATACGCGTGGCGTGTACTCCCTCACGGACGTATCTTTTGGACCGGTTCCGTCGCTACGTTCCGCTCGCTTTATCACTTGGTCTTCGGTTTCTTCGCTACGCTTTTTCTCTGTCTTTGCTGGCCTCGCCGTCGGGTCGTATGCCCGGCGCCATACCACCGCTACTGTGCTTGCGTCCTTCGCCTTCGATGGTGTGCGTTCCGCGTTCGCACCGTCCTGGGGCTGATGCTGACGTCCGCCCTGTTGTCTCCGGTGTACTGTCCGCTTGCTCCTGTGTGCGACGCCTTGTGTGCGAGTCGTGCGATGTGAGCCGACGGTCGCCGGGGGGGTCCATCTTACCTGCCCTGTTGTACTGTGCTTGTTCTGTTTCCTCGATATTTATTGGGTCCGGCAGGTCTTTTCCCTTCTCGGTGCTGTTCTTTCGTTTCTATTCTTTTGCTTTGTTCATCGCTTTGGTTTCTCTGCTGGCTTTCTTCCCCGTCGGTGGTATCCAAGTTGCCTTGTTCACTATGTGAGGTTCTACACTTTGCTCTGCTTCGTTGTCTTTGATGTTTTATTTTTCGATAGATCTGTTCATTGTGGTTGTTTTCGTTGGGCTACTGTTCCGGTGACGTGCTGGATGGTGAGCCGGGTGGTTTCTCACTGCTTTTTGTGCCTTTTCGTCTCGAATTTTTATCTCTTGCAATTCTCCCTGCCCCCTTTTGGATTCTGTTTTTGGTGCTTGTCTGGTTATACTTTCTTCCCGGATTGAGTCATTCTTTTTGCCTGTTCGTTTTATGGCTGGTTTGCTTTTCTTCTTTGTACGCGTTTACTTACTTTTCTTTTCGGTGAGCCTTCCTCGCCATGCTGTGCTGTGTTCTTGTTTGTTGCTCTTGCAGGCGTGTTGTTCGGTGTGTTCCTGCTACGGATGTCGTCTTTCGGCTAAGGTGCGTTTTCGGATAGTTTGCATCTGTTGTGGCCTCGGTAGACCATTTGTTCGATGCCGATCTTACAATGTTGTTAATAATTTTCGGCTTTGGTGTGATTTTGTAGCCCCATGGTCCTGCTGTCCGGTCGATTCGTGCCTTTGGCGTCTTCTACTTGTTGCTGCTGTGTTCTTCTTCGTTCCTGGTGCCCTCTACTATGCAACGTGAGTATTCTTCGTTTCGTTCATTGTACTATGGAGTGTGTTGTTTTTATGTGTATGTTTCCTTCATTTTTTTCATTGCTGAGCTTATACGCTCGGTGGACCGACGCATTCTTTCTCTGGGAATTTGGGTTGGGGTTCTCGTTTAGATCTGTGAGTAGTGTGTACGTGTGTTGGTTAAATGTTCGCCGTAGAGGCTTCGTTCGTGTCGTTGTTGGAAGCTGTTGCTTCTCGTTGTGGTGGGGTGTATGTGGCGTATATACGTGAGATAGGTCACGATGGTTCTGTTTTAGGAGGCGTCGAGTTAGAACTTCCTTTTAGAGATTTACAGGGCACCTGTCCACGGAGATTCTTCTGGGGATGTTGCGATGAAGTGACGGCTGCATATGACCAGGCTGCTTTCCAGGCCATTGCGTACCTTCAGACCATGTATGGCTTTCTCGTGTTGGACTATGGCAATTACAGCATGCTACGTGATAGAAGAATTCTTAGGTCTGCCCTCCAAATGGCTACGGATGCTATCTGTTTCGCGAGCTGCGCGATTGGTGCTGCTGGTTTACCGGACTGTTTCCTCGAGGGTATGAATAGCAGGTGCTTGTGGTTTTTCTCTGAGCTTTCAGCTCTTGGTTTAGCTCTTTAGTACCCATCTAGTTTTCTCGTCCTCTGTATGAGATGCATCTACATGTAATTCTCTCTTCATTGTAACTATGTCGATAGCATCGGTTGTTGTAATAGCCGATTTGTCTCAGAATAATTCCACATAGATAAATGCTTGTTCTTTCCTGCTGTTGTTGGCCTCTGGGACCGCACTGCTATGTCATGTCTTCCTTTTTCTGTGTGTCTTCGTCGCGATGTTCTCTTTGATTTTGTCTATTGTAGCTATCTATGGATATTTTTGCTGTAAAGTTTGTCTTTCTCTTTCGCTTTTTGCCATACGGCTCTCTCCTCATGTATTTCTGATTCGTGGGGTGCTTCTCGGTTTTCTCTTGACGCACTGCAGCAGGTACTAGGCCTAGCACCTAGAATGGGCCGGCCTAAAAGAACTTTTGGTGCTTTTCGTTTTGGTCCGTACGGGCCCGATGAAGCTAGCGCTTCTCTGCTCCAGGGCTGTACGTTTCATTTTATCTTACGGGCCTTACTTGGTCTATTTTTCTTATCAATTTTCGGTTCGTTTTCCCTGATTCTTTTTTGTGCTGCCTTCTATTTCTTTTCTCAAGCATCCCCTGCTAACCCCGGTGAAACAGTTACGCCACCGCGTATACGTCCTACAGGTCGGTAGACCCTGTGTTTTTACGTTAGTTTTCTTCCTCTCTTCTGTCCTGTCTGTTAGAGTATTTACGTTGGGCTTACTGCAGGAGGTCTCTATAAACCTAACAACTCGGTTGAGGCCAAGCGTGACAGACGTGCTAAGAGAAGATACTTACGTGCCCAACGACGGTTAGCCTTCTCAGGTGCCCGTTGATTAGTTGCCTTTCTTTTATCACTTTTCTTTTCACATATGCTTAAGTGTCTTTTGTGATGGGATTCGTAGCATAGAAAACAAAAATTTTCCTACGAGATGCAAACGAAAACCTAGATCCAATCTAGAAAACCAAGATCCAATCTAGAAGAAGCTTGCAACGAGAGACAGATCATATCTACATACCCTCGACGAACACGTCAACGCAGCGGAGAATTTGACCGTTGTCGATGAAGCCCGCAGCCTCCCGCAGCTAGGTTATACCTCCCAGCCGTGAGAGGGATCTTCTCGTGTTCCAATCCGATCAAGCACCACAACGAGCGGCACCTCCGAGATGTGCACACGTACGGCTCGATGACGTCTCCTCCTTCTTGATCCAGCAAGGTGAGGTGGAGAGGTAGATGAGATCTCCAGCAGCACGACGGTGTGGTGGTGGATGCGGTGGAGAAATTCCTGCAGGGCTTCGCCTAAGCAGCTGTGGGAGAGGAGTAGATGGGAGAGAGGGAGGGGCTGGCAGCTAGGGTTCAAGGGGGGCTGCGCCCAGCCCTTTATATAGGCTCAGTACTGTTCACGTGAACAGTACGTGAACAGTAACTTGCCTCCCAAGTTCCCCTTTTCCTTTATCTTTAGATCTCCTATTTTTAAGGGATATCGATCTTATCCATCTAGGAAGGGGGGTACTGTTCACGCGACACTATTCACGTGTGTACTGTTCATGCAGTACCCTTGGTCCATGTGGACCCCTCCGGGATAAGTGGGCCCTACTCTAGAACCCTCCGGAACCTTCTAGAACTTCTCCGGAACTCTGCCGGAAAAATCCCGAACCTTTCCGAAACCCTAAAAATACTTTCCCATATATGAAATTGTATCTCCGGACCATTCCGGAGCTCCTCGTGACGTCCTGGATCCCATCCGAGACTCCGAACAAAATTTCGGTCTCACCATATTAATATCTCATTCTCTACCCTAGCATCAACGAACCTTAAGTGTGTGACCCTACGGGTTCGGGAATATGCGGACATGATCGAGACACCTCTCCGATCAATAATCAATAGCGGGACCATGGATGTCCATATTGATTCCCACATATTCAACGAATATCATTTATCGGTTGAACCACGATGTCGAATGTTCCATTCCTTTGTCTCACGATATTTTACTTGCCCGAGATTTGATCGTCGGTATCACCATACCTAGTTCAATCTCGTTTCCTGGTAAGTACTCTTTACTCGTTCCGTAATACAACATCCTCTGTGACTAACTCCTTAGTCCCTTGCTTGCAAGCGATATCGAATGTGCATTACCGAGTGGGCCCAGAGAATATCTCTCCGTCACGTGGATGGACAAATCCCACTCTTGATACATGCAACCCAACAAGTACTTTCCGAGATACCTGAAAGACACCTTTATGATCACCCTGTTACGGCGTGATGGTTGATGCCCTCAAAGCATTCTTCCGGTACTAGGGAGTGGCATTATCTCATGGTCGAAGGACTAGAACATTTAACATATGATAGCTGAAGCAAATAAAACTTAGTGACACGATCAAATTGCTACGCTCAACTTGGCTCTATCCATCACATCATTCTCCTAATGATATGACCTTGTTATTAATTAACAACTCATGTTCATGGTTAGGAAACCTTAACCATCAATTAATCAACAAGCTAGTGTTAGAGGATCACTAGGGACATGGTGTTGTTTATATAACCACACAAGTAATAATATTTCCAATTAATACAATTATAGCATGGAGAATAAACTTTATCATGAACTTGAAATATGACAAATAACAACTTTATTTATTGCCTCTAGGGCATATTTCCAACATTTTGCTTTCTCTGTGCATGCGTCCTGTTGTTTTAGGGGCTACGAGTTCTTCTCCTGTTCTAGACCCCACGGCAGACCATGCTATTAGTTCTCCGTATCCTCGTTTCTCTCAGGAGTATATTGATAGCCTGAAAGGTGCGTGTCCTTATAGTTTTTATTTGTTGTGTTAGACTTTTTTGCTATCTTTCTGCTTAGTTTTCTTTTGGTCTTGTCTGTATATGTGTGGCAGCTTCGTATCGAGGACGCTCGTATTATGGGTCGCCTGACTTTGAGTGTGCTCATTGCCACGCTATCTTTTGGTTCGAGGAGCGATGTAGGCGTGATTCTTCCGTGATGAGGAATAGAATTGTTTATAACTCTTGTTGTAGGAGTGGTAAAGTAAGGATACCTTCTTTCAAGCACCCGCCTCCTTTGTTGGCTTCGTTGCTCAGATTCGATGGTGATACACGGTGTAAGAAATTCCTTAGAAGTAACAGGCAGTACAACTGTCTATTTGCTTTTACATCCATGGGCGCAAAAATTGATGATAAGATTAATAGATCGGGTGGTCCGTACGTATTTAAGATTAATGGCCAGGTCCACCACCGTATTGCTCTTTGTTGCCTGCTGCTGATGACCCTCCTAAATTTATTGAGCTATACATCTATGACACCCAAAATGAGATCGACAATAGAATACGTGCGCTAACTTCTAGTGAAAAGACCAACTGTGATTTAGACACGCACCTAGTGGCTGAACTATTAGCGATGTTAGACGAGCACAATTCGTTGGTACAGCAATTTCGTTTAGCAAGAGACCGTCTCGAGATGTGTGGCGATGAGGATGTTGCTATTAGAATTGTAGGTGCTAGGCCCGGTGATCCAGTTCAGTATAATCTACCCACGTCCGATGAGCTTGCCTTGCTGGTCGTTGGGGATTTTTCTCTTGATACTTACAAACGTGATATAATCGTTCATCGATGATCGGGAGAGCTTCAACGAATATCACCCTTGCACCCTGCTTTCATGGCCCTACAATATCCGTTGTTGTTCCCGTATGGCGAGCGTGGTTTTCAGATTGGTGTACGATACGCTGGTTTGCCTGGTGATGCTAATACTGGTAGGATTAAAGTGACCATGCAGGACTACTACAAATATTGTTTCCATTACAGAAAGGGACAGCCTAACCCATACACATTGATGGGATTCGTAGCATAGAAAACAAAAATTTTCCTACGAGATGCAAACGAAAACCTAGATCCAATCTAGAAAACCAAGATCCAATCTAGAAGAAGCTTGCAACGAGAGACAGATCATATTTACATACCCTCGACGAACACGTCAACGCAGCGGAGAATTTGACCGTTGTCGATGAAGCCCGCAGCCTCCCGCAGCTAGGTTATACCTCCCAGCCGCGAGAGGGATCTTCTCGTGTTCCAATCTGATCAAGCACCGCAACGAGCGGCACCTCCGAGATGTGCACACGTACGGCTCGAAGACGTCACCTTCTTCTTGATCCAGCAAGGCGGGAGATGAGGTAGATGAGATCAACTCCGGTAGCACGACGGCATGGTGGTGGAGGTGGTGGGGTTTCTCCGCGGACAGGGCTTCGCCAAGCGCTGCGCACGAGAGAGAGGAGATGGGAGAGAGGGAGGCGGTGGCTGGGATGGATCTCTCCGGAGGGCTGCCCCTCCCCTCCTTTATATAGAGGAGGAAACTTGGAGGAGGAGGAATAATACCCGTGAACAGTACACGCGTGAACAGTACGCGCGTAAACAGTACCCTCCCCCAAGTAAAGCCTCCCCTTTCGATCTCCTATTTTTAAGGGATTTGATCTTATCCCTTTAGGAAGGGGGTTACTGTTCACGCGACACTATTCACGTGTGTACTGTTCATGCAGTACCCTTGGTCCACGTGGACCCCTCCGGGATAAGTGGGCCCCACCCGGGGACCCCCGGAACCTTCTAAAACCTTCCCGGTACGATACTGGAAAAATCCCGAACTTTTCCGGAACCCTAAAAATACTTTCCCATATATGAATCTTTATCTCCGGACCATTCCGGAGCTCCTCGTGATGTCCTGGATCCCATCCGAGACTCCGAACAAAATTTCGGTCTCACCATATTAATATCTCATTTTATACCCTAGCGTCAACGAACCTTAAGTGTGTGACCCTACGGGTTCGGGAATATGTGGACATGATCGAGACACCTCTCCGATCAATAATCAATAGCGGGACCTGGATGTCCATAATGACTCCCACGTATTCAACGAAGATCTTTATCGGTTTGAACCACGATGTCGAATATTCCATTCCCTTTGTCTCGCGATTTTTACTTGCCCGAGATTCGATCGTCGGTATCACCATACCTAGTTCAATCTCGTTACCGGCAAGTACTCTTTACTCGTTCCGTAATGCCACATCCTCTGTGACCAACTCTTTAGTCACGTGCTTGCAAGCGATACAGAATGTGCTTTACCGAGTGGGCCCAGAGTATATCTCTCTGTCACATGGATGGACAAATCCCACTCTCGATACATGCAACCCAACAAGTACTTTCCGAAATACCTGAAAGACACCTTTATGATCACCCTGTTACGGCGTATTCTTCCGGTACCAGGGAGTGGCATTATCTCATGGTCTAAGGATCGGAACATTTAACAATGGAAAGCTATGCAATATGAACTTTGTGACGTGATCGAATTGCCTAACTTAATTTGGGTCTGTCCATCATGTCATTCTCCTAATGACATGACCCCGTTATTAACCGACATCACATGTCCATGATTAGGAACCTTAACCATCATTTAATCAACGAGCTAGCCAGATAGAGGCATTGCTAGGGACACGGTGTTGTTTATAAAACCACACATGTATTATGTTTCCGGTTAATACAATTATAGCATGGAGTATAAACATTTATCATGAACAAGAAATATGATAATAACAATTTATTATTGCCTCTAGGGCATATTTCCAACACACATGCTACGGTAGATTATGTTCTCAGGCCAAGGTTGATGCTCGTGCATGCATAGATGAGGATCGATTGACTTTTCTTATTGAAAATCAAAACAAACTGAGGATCGAAAGCGTCCAAGGTATAGCTGATGCTGTTGGTGCTGGAAACATAGATGCTGATGACGTTGGCAAGCGAATGATATTGCCTGCTTCGCATACAGGGGGGAGACGCTATATGTTGCAGAACTATTATGACGCGCTCGCTATCTGTAGAGTCTTCGCCTCGCCGGATTTGTTTATAACATGTACCTGCAACCCTAAGTGGCCCGAAATAAGTGAGGCTCTCCGTTTTGAACCTGGTCAAAAACACACGGATAGAGCAGACATCGTAGTACGGGTATACCATATGAAGCTGACTGAGTTACTAGGTGATTTCAAAGATGGCGTGCCTTTTGGGCCTGTTGATGCAGGTAGTAGCGCACCTCCTATATTTTATCTATGGTTCTTTGTGTTGTTCTCTCCTCGCTTTATTTTTCATACGCTTATCTTTGTTGTTCCTAGTGCTGCACACGGTCGAGTTTCAAAAACGTGGTATGCCGCATGCGCATGCGCTTCTTTGGCTTGTTCTTGATACATCAGATCCAACACCAGGCCTTATTGACTCTTTTATTAGTGACGAGATCCCAGACCCAGGCGCTGATCCTCTAGGCTATGCTTTAGTAGCGGAGCACATGATGCACGGCCCCTGTGGTGGCCTGAACAAAGACCGCCCGTGTATGAAAAATGCCGTGTGCTCAAAACATTATCCTAAGCCTTTCCAGGATGAGACTTCAATTGATAAAGACGGCTTCGCTATTTATAAGCGCCCTGACAATGGTCGCTTTGTTATGAAAGGAGACGTTAGGCTCGACAATCGGTGGGTTGTGCCATATAACATGTTTTTGTTGAAGAAGTTCCAGTGTCATATAAATGTCAAATGGTGTAATAAGACAAAGGTTATCAAGTACCTTTTTAAATATGTCACTAAAGGTGCAGACTATGCTAAAGGCTATCTTGAAAGAATAAAGAAGGGGCAGGATACTCCTATAGATAAGCAGACGGGTGCTGTTGATGAGATCAAAGAGTACCTTGACTATCGTTATATCTATGAGCAAGATGCAGTCTGGAGAGTATTTGGTTTCGATATACATAACCATCAGCCAGCAGTCGAGCGCCTTCCAGTACATCTACCAGATATGAATAATGTTAGTTTCCAGTCGAGTGCTAACCTCAGCAATGTTGTTGGTAACTCATTCATTAGAAAGACAATGCTCACAGAGTGGTTTGTCACCAATAGATTAAGTGCCGAGGGAAGAGATCTTACTTACTGTGAATTTCCGACAAAATTTACATGGTGGAATGCAGATAGATGCTGGCACGCACGGAATGGAGGTTTCAAAATAGGTCGTTTGTATCACGTACATCCGTCTGCAGGTGAAAGATACTTTCTTAGAATGCTTCTTATGATAGTAAAAGGGGCCCGAAGCTACGAAGATATACGTTCGTTCCAAGGGTATTGTGCATTCCACGTTCAAAGAGGCCTGCGCTGCACAAGGGTTGCTTGGAGATGACACGGAGTGGGCTACTGCTTTCTCTGAGGCTGCGTTGTGGGCTAGTGGCTATCAACTAAGACGCTTGTTTATCATGATGTTGCTTTTCTGTGATGTTAAGAACGAGCTTGCTCTGTTTGACAACGTTTGGGTAGAGATGGCTGATGATTTGCAGTATCGCTTACGGCAGACTTTAGGTAACCCGAGATACATTGTGCCATCGATAGAACTTAGAGACATGGTTATAGCCGAGCTAGAGGACCTCTTACTTAGAAATGGACGTAAAATATGTGACTACAATTTACCAGCTAGGTCTGACCGTTTGGACTCCCTGTTGCACAATAGATTAGTATTGGAGGAGATGTCATACGACGTTGTTACGTTGGCTAGAGAGTCCGCGCTGTTACTTTCTAGGCTTAATCATGATCAGAGAAAAGCGTTTGACAGTATTGTGCACGCTGTTCTTGGAAAGGCGCCAGGCTTCTACTTTGTTTCAGGCCAAGGACGTACTGGAAAAACGTTTCTCTGGAATTGTATTGTATCTCATCTTAGGTCGTTGGGCAAAATCGTTCTTACTGTTGCTTCATCCGGAGTTGCCTCTCTTTTGCTTCCTAATGGCCGTACCGCTCACTCCCGATTTAAAATACCTATAGACATTGACGATGGCACAGTATGCGATATTAGAAAAGGCTCCATGCTTTGTGACCTGATTAAACAGACCACCCTGATTATTTGGGATGAGGCCCTAATGACGCACCGAAAATGCTTTGAGACGTTGGATAGAACTCTACGCGATATTCTCTCTACATCAAATCCGTGCGCGGAACAACTGCCGTTTGGCGGCATGGTTGTTGTGCTTGGAGGAGATCTCAGGCAAATTTTGCCTGTCATTGAGGGAGGGAGCCGGTCTCAAATAGTAAGCTCGGCAGTTACAAACTCGCCTCTATGGAACCATGTTAGAGTACTTACTTTGTCGATCAACATGCGACTTTCTTCGCACAGCTTGGATGAGGCTTCTCGTGCTGATATGAATGCGTTTAGTCATTGGGTTACAGATCTTGGTGATGGTGCCTTGCCTACCATGCAGCCTCCTGGTGAGCTTGAGGCGGACTGGATAGACATCCCGTCTCGGTTTCTACTCTACACTGATGGTGACAAAGTCGAGTGTATAGTGTCAGCCGTGTACCAGAACTTCTCGTGCTCAACACTCTCGATCCTACCTACCTCGGTGCGCGTACCATACTGGCTCCAACGAATGAACTTGCTGATGATATCAACGTTTTTGTTTTGTCCAGCCTTCCTGGTGAAGAAAAAGAGTATCTAAGCTACGACGCTCTCTCTGATACGCAAGATCAGGTGGCTGATGCTGATCTTCTCTATCCTTTAGAATTTCTGAATTCAATACAATCCAATAATTTCCCGCATCATAGATTGGTGTTGAAGATAGGAGCTCCAATAATCTTACTGAGGAATCTAAATCAATCAGGAGGTCTATGCAACGGGACACGTCTAATAGTAAGAAATCTAGCAGAATTCATCATTGAGGCGCAGATCATTAGTGGATCAGCCACCGGTGAAATAGTATACATACCTCGCATTACTCTTAGCCTAGGAAAGTCTAAATGGTCCTTCACATTGCGGAGACGACAGTTCCCTGTCAAGCTTTGCTATGCCATGACAATTAATAAGAGTCAGGGACAGACGTTGGACAGAGTAGGGATCTATCTAAAGCGACCTGTTTTTACCCATGGGCAACTCTACGTTGCTGTTTCACGTGTGACGTCTCCAGATGGGCTTAAAATACTGATTGAGAATGATGATGGATCTTGCGGATCATGCACAAGGAACGTTGTCTACCATGAAGTCCTAACCAACATCCGCTAACATACCTCCTATATTATCTATTCTGCTGGCCTTTATATGCGTACCTGCATTTGCTTATATCTCTCCGCTGACAACTCTAAATATGTCTTTTGCTAAGAGGCAAGAATCTCTTAACTTTATTATTATTACGTACAGTTCTATCCCTGTGAATCTTTAATAGAAATTAGGTTGGATAGTTCATAGTTAGAACAGCTGAGAAAGGATTGAAACAACAATGGTTTCAGAAACTGCACGCCAGCAAGAGTGCTTAACTGGTTGTAGATGGATGCTTTATGTCTTAATAAATAGCATCCATGGCTTAAAAGCAGAATGCCACCATTTTATAGGTATATTTAAAAAAAAGAGTTGGGTATGTTTTTTATTTGTGCAATTCCACGTACAAGTGCATGATCAGATACTATAATGCATTTATATTTAAATAGAGATATATCTGTATGTAAGTCTTGATGCTTATGATTAAAAATATAGTTGTATTTCTCGCAGAACTATAAAAACCATATCTATCTGATACTTCTGCAGCGTTATAATCTAAACCCTCCAAAAATAAACGGTTTATATCTCTTTTTCTTCAGTTAATATGAGAATTGAAGCCTCTAAAAAGGACGATGGAAACTTTCTTCATATCTTTTCAATAACACAATAGATGAGTTAATTTTAACATGTTGTCAAATGACAATAAAAGAGACCCAGTCAATTCTAGCAGTCTGCATCCAAAGCTCTCCGAGTCTAATAGCTAGCATTTTGTAACCAACAGGAGCAATATAAGGTCCAGAATTGAGCAGTTTGCAACAATCAACAGCTGTGCTTGCAAGTTAGAATTGAACTCCAAATAAAGAATCAATATAGTTATCAATGCTACAAGAATGGAATACAGCCCCTTAGATAATCTTTCAACAGCAACAATTCACCGATTTCCAAACAGAAAAAACTGAGTACTTGGCCGTGTTATTCCAGATAAAAACAGATGCACAGGAATACGCCCCTAAAAACAGACAGGCTATGTTGCTAAAAAAAAAGGGAAGGTAAAAGATAAATCACAAAAAGCTAGAAAAAATGGAAGGAACATTGCTTCTGTTTCCTGTTGTTCTAAATTGCTAATGCCATCAAGCTTTTAACCATTTACTATGACAGTTAATAACCAAAGCAACAATCAACAATAAACTTTCTCTTAGCTGCTGCTTGATACAGGAGCGTTTGTATAACACTATGATTTTCCTTTTTTAATTGAACCTTCTTAGGCTTGCCGTGTAATAGAATGAAGGTGATTTATACCTGCAGCTATCAGTGTATCTTTTATTATATTCAGCTATATTCCAACGTTTCTTATTCTTAACGCATATATACTTCTGTATATGATTGAATCGCAGATGGCCTTCAGTCTTCTAACCGAGCTTAGGCCAGGTGGTAGGCACTGGAGTGTCTGTGTTCGAGTTGCTCGTATGTGGGAGTATCGTGGAGGCACAGATGATGGTCGTCTTCAGCATGTGGACCTTGTCCTTATCGATGAACAAGTGCTAGATCTGTGCTATATTAACGCCTTTCAATCCTTAGGCCATTTCGCTTATGATCCATCGTTCTATTGACTACCTTTTTTTGCTGCAGGGAAATGGTATGTCTGCTGAGATTGGGCCTGATGATGCAGCTGACAAAGCGTTGCTTCTACGTGAAGGCCATGTGTACGTTTTGTCTAGGTTTATGGTATCGCCCGCTAAAAAATTCTACAGAGCTGTCGAAGGGCACTATGTGATTACTTTCACGTTCCACACACTTGTGGAGGAAAAGACAGAGGTACCAACAACATTTCCTAGATTTATATACGATCCAGTTCCGTTCTCTCAGCTATCCTCATACGTGGGTGAAAATCAGCGTTTCTTAGGTAAATTCTCTACAGACCTTTTGACCTCATCTTGCTGTTCGTAGCTGTCTAAGCAGCATGGATTGTACGTTGATTTTCTGTTCCTTCGCCTTTTCTTCTAGACGTTGTCGCTATTATTGTGAGTGTCTCTGAGACTTCTACCATCCATATTTCCGGCCAGCCAGCTCCAACTACCAGACGCCTCATCGTGCTCAGGGATGAGAGGTACGCCCATGCAGCTTTTGCTTAGCTGCACTCGTTCACTGCATTACATATTGATGTTCCTTTTCCTATTGATCTTATCCAGCAACATGAGATGAAGCTGACCTTGTGGGGTCGACGAGCAACGGAGTTCCCTGCCGACGATGTCATTGCTGCCAGTGCGAGCCATCCCGTGGCTGCTATTTTCGTCGGTATGCTAATGAAGACGTTTCGCGGTGAGGTCTTCTTATCCTAAGAGAATATAAGATGCACACGCTGTCCTGTCTGTCTTATTAAAGACTCTAATTATTGTCGGTTTTAGGTGAGGATTCTCTTAGCGGTAATGCTGCCTGCAGATGGTACATCAGCCCTGATGATTCTCGGGCTAACGCTCTTGTGGCCAGGTAACTTTTTTACTTAAGTAAATATACTCACTGCCTCAAAACTCAGGCGCTCCTTTTTCCTTAAGCCTAATCTCACCGCTGTTTCTGCAATCTCCTCTAGCTTCAAGGATCGTTTTGAGCCTATAGCGCATATTGCTGCATCTAGCCAGCCTACAGTCCACGTGTTCCTTCTACTCAGATCCAGGAAAAAACACTCCTTGATCTTTCAACTATTAATCCGTATGATTTCCCGGTATAACATCTTGCCAATCTCGTTATTCGCTGTGATTTCATAGTAACATTTATATACGCTCTTTGGCGAGAACGTGAACTCTTTCCTGTTTTACTACAGCCTTGAAGGTTTCAAGTGCACGGTCGTGATCGCAAGGATGGTGCCTGGACAGTCCTGGTGGTTTGCCTCCTGCAAAAGATGCGGCAAAAAGTCTTTACCTCACGGTGACGGGTATAAATGCACGGAGTGTCCATGCACTGGCAAACGATTCAGGTATGTAAGCTGTCGCATGTACGCTGAGAGTCAACCATAGTAGTTCTCTTAGTTTACGGCTCCCTGCATTATAATATCAGGTACAAGATATGTGTCGTCTGCACGGATGGAACAGCTGAAGCAGAGTTCATGCTGTTTGGAGATATTGGCCAAGAGGTAGTGGGTAAACAGGTTGGGTTCGTGCTGCGGGCTGGTCACCAGGACCATGAGTTCCCACCTGATATTGTTGCGATTGTGTCCAAGAAATATACATGGAACGTTACGCTCACAGACAGGAGTTTCTTCAAAAAAAACAAAACGTTTCAGGTTAACAGCATAGACGTTTGTTTTGGTCGCCAGCCTGCGATCCCCCACGTCCAGACAGTTAGCGCCGACACCTCTTCTTCCTCTGCATTGTTAGCGCGGGAAAAGTCTACTCATAGTGACGATCCAGAGAGCACTACCGCTATAGCCCCGGCGCAGCAGGAGCATCTGACTTTGACTACTCAGGTTCGTAGTTTGCACACTCCTTGAATTTCAGTAGTATATGGACGCGGTGATCATCTCTTTTCGCTTCCCAGAACGTTGAGGCTACAACTGAACAAGCTGCCTACACTCCTTCAGATATATCAGACAATGCCCCTATGTAAGTACTATGTCAAAGAGTATTGCGTTCTTTTTTTGCTTCGTCTAACTATGTTTTAGCAGGAAAGATACCCTGCCGGATAAACCGCAGTTATCAGCACGTAAAAGATTATTCAATGATAGAGATGAGGTAGATCTGGTCAATTTCTATCTGTACAACGTTCAATTAGCTGCCCGACTTCTTTTTAGATTCTTGCTATCCATACTCACCTTATTTATTCCCATTCCACAGGAGACAGCTCCGTCACCTCAGCCTGGAGCTGTTTCTGCCGTAGGAGTGAAAACTCGCACTGGAAAGAAGGCGAAAGACTACTAGGTGAGATTCTATACTTTCGTTCACGGTGTTTTGTCAATACACTTGTTTTGACAGGCGCTGCTGTACGTATTCATAACTCGCTTTTGTCTCAACAGTCACTGATCGATGGGTGGTTCTTTTAGCGGATATCATCACCGTTGTGTCCTTGCGATGACGTCTTCTCAGTGATGTTAAGCCAGTGAACCTCTATTAGTGTATTCTATATGGGAGTTTCAGAATACCTGGCATGGCCCTGTCTGTTCCAGTTACAACTTTCAGACCGGCCATTTGTAGTCGTAAAGTGCTTCAATATCTCACCTTTTGGAACATATTGTAAACGTGTGTTATATTGTAAGCGTATATTAACTTGTTAGTGCTAGTCCAGACTCCCGTCGTCAGCTCCGTTGTTTATATGCTAAGACTTAGTACTTCCTCGTCCGTGTCGTCAGACTTCACTACATATGTAGCTGTATATATAAGTTGTTATCTACAAAAACTTTTAGCTGTTCGTTAATCGCTTATCCTTTGCGTGTACCAGATGCAATCACCAACCTAACTATATTTCTTCGTCATGCATGTGTTAGTGAAAACCTTGCCACTGCTATCGTATTTCCTTCAGTGTTATGAACTATTCGTATTTCTTTCTAATATATCTATGTATATATATATATATATACCTGTGTCTGTGTACGAATAATTGATGTATTGTTCTTCACTGGTCACTATTCAGTACAGAAGACATTTCAAATATTCTTATCACACGGAGAGACGCTATTTCACCAACCTTTGTCCTTCGCATTAATATTTCTGAGCTGATCCAAAGCGCTATTCATGTCGCCGTGCACGACTTAAACAAATGACCTGTGTGCACAGTTCAATCCCTGTATATATTTGACCTTGTGGCAGTGCCTTCTTTCTGCAGGAATAAAGGCTACGTCAATACCAAAAACAGGACACTTCGTTCTTATCGTCTCCTCTGCTTCTTCCTGCATCTTCCTCACCACCATGCTGCGTCCATCCTATCTCGCACGAAAATCACCACGTAATCGCCGCTGCTAACTAAGGTATGTGTAATTCACGTCAGGTCGCAATGTTCCTCAGGCTGGTACCCGTTGTTGTTCACCGCTAGATTAATCCCCTTGCAAGTACATGCTCTGCTTCTTGATTTTTATCACAAATTTGTGACACAGAAAGAAAACACGAATCACTCCGTTCGTCTTACGCTGGTAATGGAAAGTGACATTTCATCGCAGCGTATCTTGTCAAAGCGATAGTCTAACAACGCTTGCTACGTTCTTCTTGCTAAAAACACCGTTTCCCCAACCAGTACTACCCTTGCTCTTCCTCACCTCTGCTATCTACTCACCTTGTTCTTCCTCAGCTCTGCTATCATCGTCTCAAGTGTAACATCCATCCTTGCTAAGTCCACGGTATACAACAACCTCATTTTCTATGCTATATACTTATACCGTTTCTCTCCCTATGCATATGGAGCCAGCTCATTGTTCGCTCCGTCAATACGCACAAATTTTACAAGATAACATGCACCAGACTGTTTAGGTCTACGCACCTTTTCTGTTTACACGTCTATATGCTTCGACGTACCATTCGCTTACCAGTTTATTTCACGTATTTATCTTCACTTAGCTCACCAATAAACTTAACAGTCCATTCCAATTGCTATCCACGCCATATACTACATCTCCAATTACATACGTTCCTTTTTGTCCCTTTTCAGACAGCAACCGGACATATACTCTACAGGGATTATCAACTCTGAAGTCTCAACTCCCACTCAAGTTGGTACCATGCAGAAAGCAACGATAAGGCCGAAGGTTCTATTCGCTAATATGCTCCATTCCCTTCAGCTGCCAGAGCCAACTTACCACCTTCGCCAAGATTTCTATGGCAATACCTTGGCGACGGTCCGGTTTTACGCATCGTCCGCCAAAGGTTTTGACATCTGCAACCAGATGTCATTTGTAGGTTTGTCACGCAACAGCACAGAGCAGGCCGAAGACGCTGCAGCACAACGAGCCATAGAATATATGGAAAGTTACATGAAGGTGGAATTAGAAGACTATAACTACAGGAAACTAAAAATGACGGAGCAGGAGAACAAGGCGCTAAAAAGACAACTGCAACTCAACAGATCTACGATCAAAGAACTTAGCAGAGGATGGGCCTCCACTATACAAGGTATAGATGAAGCTTGTCATGATAATCTCACAGTTTTCCAGGAAAATTTCGAGCCCTCGCCGGAAACAGATGCGGAGACGAAACTCAGTCAGGCCCTCCTAAAAGTCGAAGACACAGCGCGAAGCTTAGATCGCCTAAGCATACAGGCAACTGAGCTTCTCCAGACTATCGGTGTTTACCCGTACGGCAACGACGACGGAGAAGAACCAAGCTATCACGAGCTGGAGGCTGCCATCGAAAATGAACGCGCTAGCGTCAGTACCTCACATAACAATGCTGAATAGCACAAATCGCTCTTCAACCTGGTGTGCGCCCTGCACCTATCTGTAATATCCCAAATATCCCGCGACTACACCAAAACCGCCTACGCTTGTATAATACACCAAATGCAATCAGCAGTCTAGCCATATTTCATCATCATGCATGTGTCAGTAAGGACGTTACCACTGCAATCGTATTTTTTTCGGTGTTAATGAACTATTCGTATTTCTTTCTAATATATGTATATATATATATATGTGTGTGTGTGTCTGTATATAAATAACTAATGAATTGCTCTTACCTGATCACTATTCAGTACAGAATAGATTTCAGATATTCTTATCACACAGAGAGACGATATTTCACCAAACTTTGTCCTTCGCATTAATATTTCCGACCAGATGCAACACGCTATTCATATCACCGTCCACGACGTGAAAGAAATGGCCTGTGTGCACAGTGGAATCCCTGTATATGTTTGACCCTGTGACACTGTCTCCTTTCTTCAGAAATAAAAGCTACGTCACTACCAAAAACAGAGCACTTCCTTCTTATCGCCTCCTCTACTTCTACCTGCATCTTCCTCACCAGCGTGCTGCGCCCAGGCTACCTCGCACGAAAATCACCGCGTAATCACCGCTGCTGAGTAAGGTATGTGTAGCTCACGTCAACTCGCAATGCTCCTCAGGCTGGCACCCGTCATCATTCAACGCTGGATTAATCCGCTTGCAATTACATGCTCTGCTTCTTGATTTTTGTCATAAATTTGTGGTCCAGGAAAAAACGCACGAATCAGTCCGTTCGTCCTAGGCTGCTAATGGAAAGTCACCTCTCGTCGGAGCATGTCTTATCGCCGGAGATAACACACGAAGATGAGACGATGCCCCAACTCCCTCAGGTGCATCCCCTTCCCTCCCCCTGTTACACCATCGTTATACCACTACATACTCACGATGCATCTCTATTTTTGTGTTTTGCAGCTGTCATCTAGATGTGTTAGAATAAGCAAACAATATCTACTTCGACAGGCGCTACAACAATTAAACCTTCATATGCAGACAACCGATACATACAAGATGGACGATAGTACAATCCTTGCCTCCATTACCATGGATGTACCGGCACACGCAAATGAACCTATGCTACGAACAAAAGTATTCTATGGAGACTACGCCGCCACCACCAACGAGGCTGTCGAATCGGCGAGCCAAGCTGCGTTAACGTACCTGCAGAACACAGGTATCATTTATGTTGACGATGCAAACTTACTTGCTCTTAAGACTTGCAAACGCCAGCTACTGCAGGCGACGTCCTGGGCGTCAGCTTTCGAAATGCGTATAATTGAATTAGAAAAAGCACTGCAAAGCTCCTCTACGAACTATGAAACACGTAGATGCATCCACACTAAAACACCGACAGATCAGACAGTTATTCCATACAAGGTGATAACATTATTCCTATACTGCTTGTTCTTTTTTCCGTTCGTCTTCTGCAACGCTAATAAAATACTAATTTATTCTTCAATCAGAACCAAATCTCTGAACGCATCGACCACAGTCCACCTTCCACGAACAACAAGCGGATCAAAATCCTCGCAGGCAGGTGCGTGTCTACGTAATCTGTATCGTACAAACTCAATACTTTATCGTCTTTTATTTTCTTAATACACATTCTCATGCTTGTATTTGCCTTCAAACACTACAGTGGTTCACGTGTGCAAAGAGCTTTATTCAACGCAGAGCATAGCGTCCCATGTACAGAAGATGCGGCCTAGAAAGGTCTACGCCAACAGGCCATTCACTCAACGTACCATAGTAACGCTATGTATGTTTACGGAAAACTACATTCAGATTCCGCTATGTACTGAATGCGCAGCGTATCCGTTGTCCAACAAGTGTTTTGCTATCTCGCATAGTTCTATTTCCAGTCCACATGACTTAGACCACAAGGACAACATATCAATTATCTGCTAAAACAGTATAGCACCGCGGTGCTCTTTTCTTGTACAAAATGAAACTTTTGTAACCGCTTACCGTCACGCGATTACTCCACATTCAGTGTGTATGCTTAGGAAAAACTACATGCAGATTTCGCTATGTACTAAACGCGCAGCATATACGTTATCCAACAAGTGCTTTGCTACCTCGCATAGTCCTATTTCCAACCCACATGGCTTGGACTAAAAGGACAACATATCAATTATCTGCTAAAAGAATATAAAAGCACGGTGCTCTTTTCTTGTACAAAATAAAAGTTTTGTAAGCACTTACCGTCGCGTGATTACTCTACATTCATCACCAGAATCATCCAAAACAAATGTAACGGAAGATTATTTCAATGTTCGCTTAACAGAATTAGAATAAATATAATTCCTATTACGTGATTAAATTCGTTTTTGTCTACCGGGGCGCGCCAAGGCGCGCATTCTCCACTAGTTTACAAACCATTTTGAGCGATGTGGCTGCAGGACAGGCGGCGATGGGAAGAATGGAATGGGAGGTGGTGAAGGGCCCATGCTGCAGTGACCTGGAAAATGTATTGTTTTTGTATTTTACCTTTTTTTCTCTTTTGTATTGTTTTCAGTTCTACAGATGTTCATGTTAAAATTAAAGTAAAGCAATTTGACTAGAGATTGTTGGATTTCAGTAAAGATATTTAAATCCCGTTTGGAACAAATGATAGAAAAAGCGCAGCAATAGAAGTTGAAGTGTGAAGTGTGATAAACCATGAATACTACAGTGTAAACACTAGAATAGAAACGAGAGACCATTTGGAACATAGGATTGAAAATAAAACGAATTTTTGTAGGAAGCATCAATTGGAGAGAGAGATAGGGAGAGAGGGAGAGAGGAGGGGGTTGAATTGGACTTCTCAAATAAATAATTTCATAAGTTTAAGCAAATGTTTGGTTTCCTTCGGAATGTGTAGGAAATATGAATTTTGGGCATCATTCCTTTGTTCCAAAGTGGTATATAGAAAAAAAAATCTTAGAATTGAAATCATGCAAAGTTTCTTTGCTTTTTCCTTGTTCCAAAGGATGCCTTAAAACAAAACTATATGGCTATCTCCTATTTGACTGTTATTTAAATTCAAGTTTAATTTTACCCCAAAATAGGTTTGCGCTGCTGTGAATTATAATTCTAACTTCATGAAAAAATTATATTACAGTTCAGGAAAGAGAATGAGCCATCAATATAAGTTTTGGAGAATTTAAAAATAGTATTCATCTCCATATTAATTATTTACAGTTCTACTAATTTTAGAACCTGAATAAACAACATTTAAGTCAAATACCAAATTAATTCTAAATCATTTGAAAATTTTCAGAGTCCTTCTTAGAGGTGTATAAAACCCATGAAAATTATCTAAGATGATTTTGGAGCAATTGTCTTCATAGGTTTTAATTTGGTTTCATTCTAGGTTAATTTTGCCTTTTTAAAAATTAATGCTATTTTAATTAACCTAAATGCTGAAATAACATGATAGAATTTTTTTTAATTTATAATAACCATCAAAGATCTTGTAATTTCAAGGTGATTACATCGTTGGGTGATTACGCCGGCCGCCCGCGGCCCTCGTATGCACAAGGCATCGCACGTTGCACAAGGGATTACGTGGAAACCGTATCATGTTCTTTAAAAGTCACACGGGAATACGCAGGGGATGCCGGAGGGATTGCGAATCTCCGCTGTACGGAAGCAAATCATATGCCGTGACATGTATAAAGGCAGAGACGTACCGTTCATCATCAATCATATCCGTTGCTTTTCATTTGACGGTTTAGGTTTTCGTAGGCTCTTCGAGTAAGCAACAGCAGCAGCGTCGCCTTCCTATCCTCCCCTTTTTCCATGGAAGCCAGAGCTGCCATTGCTCATGTAAAAAAAGGTTGCCGACGTGCGCCTTGCAAGTGCTGCCGCGTCACCCCGCCGTCGACCGCAGGGAGCCAAAGCTACAGAAGCATCTCTCTCACTTCCTTACCCATCTGAAGAGCAAGACGACCACCGTCCTTTTTCCTCCGTTCCTCCAACCCAGTGAGCGCCATCATCCGTGGTCTGGTCCAAGAACCAAAACTCGTCGGTTCCTCTAAATATTCTCCGGAGTTGATCTTATCAGGGTCTTCTTCACCTGTCCCTGACAATGGTCGTGCCCATCTTCCTCTCCAATTCGTGCTGCTTGCTGGCCTGTTCAAATGCTGAGCCCCGCACCGGGCGGCGACGGCGCTGCGCAACAATCCGTCGAATCGCCACTATGGGACATCCCTCCGCGCGCTAGCCGAGTCACAGAAACCTCCCAATCGCACTCAACTTTCCCCCTCCTCCCTATGACCTGTTGCCGCCGTTGCCCAGCTCTCCGGTGAAATCGTGCAGCCTGCGCGTCCGCCACCGTCCAATTGTCCGAGCAATGCGCGCATCACCTTCCCTAGGTGCGCAGCCTGTCAACCGCATGGCCGAGCCACCCAAGGACCTCTCCCGCGCCTTCGGTGCCAGCCAAAGGGACACTGTCGCCTGTCACCGTGATTTCGCCGGCGCTTTTGTTCTGCGTTTGTCCATGTAGGAATAGGACTGGTTTGGAGACTGAAAATCACAGCCGTCTAAAGCAACAGATAGGACGAGGAACACAGCGTCTGTGCCTTTTCTTTCTAAAGGACAGATATGTATTGGAGTAATTAAGAAAACATGTTATTACACTGAGACATGATGATTTCTGCTACGCAGGGCAGAGCCGATCCATACAAAACCCCATTACACAACTCTCTCCTGCTAAACTGAGCAATTTTATGAGCAAGACCATTCTCTTTCCGATTAATCTTGACAGCTTGTAAGAGCAAAACTCTTTAACCAGATGCCATAAAGGAGACCAATGAGAATGTACCTCCCTAATAGTATCAGACATCAGCAAAGGACCTCCATCCATCTTCTTTCTACCTTTTTCATCAATCACATGGTCACCAGGGTGGCAACAGTTCAACGCATCAACAGAAGTCTGCACGAATAAAACTGAGCCGTGAATGGAGGTATCCCCTTATAAAAAATGACGTCATTTCTCCACCCGAGTATGAACAAAACTGACCACGGCCAAGCAATCAGTCTCCATCACCGTTGGTAAATGATAATGTTGCACCATAAGGCGAAACCTTCTAAGCAAGCCAATATCTCAGCTTCCTTCAGTACTCTTTCCTTATTACAGCCCAAGAGCACGCTCCGAGCAGAAATTTTAACATCCCGGTATAGCAAGGACCCAATCAAAATATGCCGACCCAATCAAGGATAGACGTACAACACCCAGTGTCATCCCTGGCTGTGAGATCCAGCAGAAGTTTTAACATCCCGGTATAGCACACTTCATTACAGAGTCATTACAGCACCAAGCAGGTGGCAAACATCATGCACAGCTACAACATCACGGGAAAGCTATCTGCTTCGAAACTTATTCAACTCAATATAGATACAAAGGCAGAGGATTTGCATTTGCTTCCGGGACCGGAGCATATCGATTTCTAGCTAAGCGAATCGAATCGAAGCGATCGAAGGAATAATAGCATAAACAACCAACATGCATGGTCCAAATTCAAGAATACACATGCATGGGACCATAATATATAAACATGAATGGTCCCACATGGAGATCACCAAGACGTACGAACCAACCGTGAAGTTGAACTAACAATGTTCGTTAGCTTTTTGGTAGATCGGCAAACAGTTAATAGATCAGTAGTTGCAAGGAAAGAATCAAGAGATATTCACTACTACAGATAGCATTTAACGGGACGCCACCTGTACAGACGGCAACAGGGAGCCGTCTGCACAATTCTTAGTACAGACGGTTCCCAACACGAACCGTCTGCACAAATCACGAAGAAGGATGCCGAACAAGCGGGACGGCACAGTGTAGACGGCTCCAGTTAGGAACCGTCTGTACAAATAATGCAGACGGTTCCCAACTGGAGCCGTCTGCACTGTGCACAACCGTCCAGACGGCTCCAAACAAGGACCGTCTACACTATTTGTACAGATGGTCCCAGTTGGAAGCCGTCTGCACTAATCAATACAGTACAGACGGCTCCCAACCGGTACCGTCTGCACTATTTGTACAGACGGGCCCATTTTGGAGCCGTCTGCACAAATCGATACAGTACAGACGGCTCCAAGTTGGGAGCCGTCTACACTATTTGTACAGACGGCACCCTATCTGGAGCCGTCTGTACTAATGTAGCTCGCTCACTCCTCACTCCCACTCCCCTCACTCCCACTCCCTCCGGCTTCTCGAGCCGTCCGCAAGCGCCGCCGCCACCGGAGCACCTGCCGGCCGCCGGCGACCTCCCCGAGCCGCCGCCGCCACCCGCCGACGCTCTGCCGCCGCCAGGCCCGCCCCGAAGCTTCCCCGCCGCCGGCCGTCGCCTCCACCTCGCCGCCGGCCGCCTTCCTTGCCCCGCCGCCTCCCGGTAAGCCGCCGCCGCTGTCCCTCGCCACCGCCGGTTGCCGCCGGCGAGCTCGGCTGGCGTCCTGGCCGACCGCCGGACCTCAGGCGACTTAAGGGAAAAAAAAACAAAAACCAGTGGGACCCACCTGTCAGAATATATTAATCTTTATTTATTTATTTATTATTTTTACTGAGGAAAAGATCAAAAAGAGTATATAAATAATTAAATCTTATAAAAATCATAGAAAAATCATTATTAGTCAGAAAAATGCAAATAATATATCAAAATGTTCAGAAAAATAAGATCTACGCAATTATGTCATTTTGATTCGTGTTTGCATTGTAGAAAAAATAAAATTGACTAAAAACTCAAATTAGGGTTTCCGGAACCGCCGGAGAAATTAGGATCGCGATATTTTGAGCGTCCGGACTCCGATGAAATTGATTCTATTTGTATTAGTCCTTATTTTATGTCATCTATTTGATGACATGCATTTCATCTCAGGCCGATGTTCCGTATTTTGATATTTATGTTTATACCCTTAAACCCTTAAACTGCAGTACGATTTCTAGATAAGCTCCTTTTTCCCGATGAGAAGCTAGGTCGCTTTCTTTTATTAGGTCAATCTAACACTAATTTCCTTGTTGTGCAGCGTGTGTAGCTTGATGGATCGGGTGTGGATGTACGGTTCTCGTACGAACCAAGCGTACCTTGACGGTGTGACGAATTTTCTGAGAGTTGCCGAGGAGGATAGGTTGAAGAAGGGTGTTGAATATATATATTGTCCTTGTTGCGATTGTAGAAATGAGAGATCATTTCTCGGACACAACTCAGCCCTACAGATCCAAGCGCACTTGATTATTAGGGGCTTCAAACCGGACTACGCGTGTTGGACCAAACATGGTGAAGAGCAGAACATGTCACAGGAAGACGTTGGCATCGTCGAAGAACCCGAAGTCAACGAAAGGAGAGAACATGGCGACGAAGTAGGTGCAGACGATGATTGTGGCCGCCACGAGGAAGTAGGTGCAGACGATGACTGTGGTGGCGCAGAGGACGATGATAGGTTGGATCAGATGCTGCGCGATGCCGACGTGAACTTTAATACTGAGAGAGACTTACACAAGTTCATGTACTTGATTGAGGACTCAGAGAAACCTTTGTTTCCGGGTTGCAAGCCGAAATACACAAAACTGTCATCCGTGCTCGAGCTGCTCCAACTGAAAGCCAGCCATGGTTGGTCAGACAAGAGTTTCACGGCGCTCCTAGGTCTCCTCTCCGAGATGCTTCCGGATGGTAACGAGCTGCCCAAAAACACGTACCGAGCAAAGCAGGTGGTTTGTCCCCTGGGGATGGAGGTAGAAAGGATACATGCATGTCGGAACGACTGTATCCTGTACCGTAATGAATTATCGAACTTGCGTTCATGTCCAGTGTGCAAAGCATCTCGTTACAACCGTAAGAGCCAACCAGGTGACGGCGAGTCTTCCATCGAGCAGAAGAAAGGAATTCCCGCTAAGGTGGTGTGGTACCTGCCCGTAATTCCGCGTCTGAAGCGTTTGTTCGCGAACCCAAAAGAGGCCAAATTGTTGTGCTGGCACTCGGAGGACCGTAAGAAAGATGGAAAGCTAAGACACCCTGCCGATTCCGCGCAGTGGAGAAACATCGACATGACCTTCGAAAACTTCGGTGCGGAGCCGAGGAATATAAGGTTCGCGTTGAGCACGGACGGAATGAATCCTTTCGGCAACATGAGCAGCCGGCACAGCACTTGGCCAGTTGCTCTTAGTATGTACAACCTACCACCTTGGCTGTGTATGAAGCGGAAGTACATCATGATGTCACTACTTATCCAAGGGCCGAAGCAACCTGGGAATGATATTGACGTCTACCTAAGACCTTTGGTGGAAGATCTAAAAACACTGTGGAACGAAGGGGTGCAGGTATGGGATGCGTACAAACAAGAGAACTTCACCCTACACGCCATGTTGTTCTGCACGGTCAATGATTTGCCTGCCCTACGCAACCTTTCGGGCCAGAGTAAAGAGCCAGACAAGGCTTGCCCTCAGTGCTTGGATGGTACGGCGAGTAGGTGGCTGGCCCACTCCGGTAAGACGGTGTTCATGCGCCACCGTAGGTTCCTTAAGAGGAATCACCCGTACCGCAACATGAAGGACCAATTTGACGGGACGAGGGAGAGAGCTTTATGTCCAAGGCATTACAGCGGGCAAGAGGTGTACGATACGGTTAAGGATATCGACGTTGTCCTTGGAAAGAGTGGTAAAAAAGCGAAGGCCAGCGGCATGTGGAAGAAGAAATCAATATTTTGGGAGTTATCCTACTGGCAGCACCTTGAAGTTCGCCACTGCATCGACGTTATGCACGTAGAGAAGAACGTGTGTGACAGCCTGATTGGTCTCTTACTCAATATTCCAGGGAAGACGAAGGACGGCCTCAACGCACGCCTCGACTTAGTAGACATGAAGATCAGGCCCGAGTTGGCACCTGAGCCCTCCCAACAAGGCAGAACAAGGCTTCCTCCGGCATGCTATAACCTGAAAAAGGCCGAGAGGACCGAACTATGCCGGTGCTTGCAAGGTGTGAAAGTTCCGTCCGGTTACTCCGCCAACATCTCGAAACTTGTTTCGATGGAAGATCTAAAATTGGTCGGCATGAAGTCCCACGATTGCCATGTTTTGATGACACAGATGCTTCCTGTTGCAATCCGAAATATCCAGCCGAGCTATCTCCGAGACACAATCACTAGGCTGTGTTACTTCTTCAACACAATCTCTCAGAAAGTCATCGATCCCGAAGCAGTAGATGTGTTGCAGGCCGATCTGGTGAAGACATTATGTCATCTTGAGATGTACTTTCCTCCGTCGTTTTTTGATATCATGGTCCATGTTACCGTCCACCTCGTGAGAGAGATAAAGATCTGTGGACCGGTATTTCTACGCCAGATGTACCAGTTTGAGCGGTACATGGGAATTCTCAAGCAGTACGTACGAAATAGATCTCGTCCAGAGGGCAGCATCGTCGAAGGTTACACAACCGAAGAGGTGGTCGAGTTCTGTGTCGATTACATGGACCAGCTCAAACAGATAGGTGTGCCTACGTCTCGCCACGAGGGGAGACTGGATGGCAAAGGGACCATAGGAAGGAAAACACTCATCCCTGACTACGCGTCGTTATCTCAAGCCCATTTCGCAGTCTTGCAACACATGACTGAAGTTGCCCCGTATATCAACATGCATAAGGACGAGCTGCGCAGAGAGAATCCAGGCCGTACGGAGGCTTGGCTTACCAGACAGCACAACCGCAGCTTCAACAACTGGTTGCGGGTTCGAAGTGCTAATAGTACAACAGAGGAGAATATTGGCTGGTTGGCCAGATGGCCAAGTCACACGATCCTGAAATTTGAAGCCTACGACATAAATGGGTACACCTTTTATACCAGAGCACAGGATACGAAGAGCACGGTACAAAACAGCGGTGTCCGCATAGATGCCTTCCAGGACAAACGTGGGGTGTGTGCGTACTACGGGTACATTGAGGAGATCTGGGAACTCGACTATGTACGTTTCAGGATCCCCCTCTTCCGGTGCCGTTGGGTCGCACTCTCAAGTGTTAAGGTCGACAAGTACGGCATGACTACAGTGGACCTCGAACGTGCCGCATACAAAGAGGAACCATTCGTACTCGCTAAACAAGCTACTCAGGTCTTTTATGTCCAAGACCCGGCAAATCAGAAACTTCACGTAGTCCTTCAGGGGAAAAGAAGGATTGTCGGAGTTGAGAATGTCGTGGACGAGGAAGAGTACAATCAATTTGATGAGTACCCTCTTGGAGACGGCACCGCGCTCAACGAAGAACAACTACCGTTCGGGGCCACCTGCTATCTGCGCGTCGATCATCAAGAAGGGCTGGTTGTTAAAGGAGATTAGGTTGTTTTGTGTGATGTAACCATAAAATTGTACATATGAAAATATAAATTTATAAAAAAAGTTCAACTCGTTTGGAGTTCATATGAAGTTTCTATGAATTTTACAAGTTTAAGGCATTTTTTGCATTCAATTTTATGAATTCCAATGAATCAGTAATGTCTATTTTCATTAATTTACATAAAATCACCCCAAATCCGTAAATAAAATTGTGGATTAGCACGGTTAAGTCTTGTTGCTCTCAGCCGTGTTCTTTGTAGCATTTAGAAGGTGGAGATGAGTCAATTTAAGAAAAGCCCTAAGGAAAAAATCTCCAATTTTGAAAAAAATCCCCAAAAATCACCCCAAATCCCTAAATAAATTTGGACTTACATAAAATATGGTTCACATTGTTTAAAAAATGCCATTAAATGCAATATGAAATAAAAAAAAGGTAAAAAAAGAAAAAATGCCAGCCTACCACTGGGGTTTTGGTTTCCAAAGCCTGCACCCAAATCAAGCCCATCACAGGCGACATGGGCTCAAGCCCAAGTCAAGCCCATAACAGGCGACTCGGGCACAGGCCCGTACTGCCCAGCGGCCCCAGTGGCCAGGGCCCATAGGGAGGGATATCTGCCGAATACATTTGGTTGAGAGAAGCTCGACGACCCCTGCAACCGATGGGTATATAAACCGGTCAAAACCAAGGTGAACTAGCGAGGTGGGACTAAAAGTCCCACCCCGTGTACGCTCTGCGCGGCGCCGTATTAGTGCAGACGGCTCCACATTGAGACCTGTCTGCACTAACGTTAGTGCAGACGGCTCCATATGGAGAACCGTCTGCACTAATCAGTGTCCCGCCTGCACTATAGTACAGACGGCTCTCAATATGGAGCCGTCCGCACTGACGTTAGTGCAGACAGGTCTCAATATGAAGCCGTCTGCACTAATGCGTGGGGACGCTTTCCAGTGGGAGAGGCGGAACACGGGAAGGTGGAAGGCGCGCGCGCGGGGGTAAACGGGCCGGCCGAGGCGGCCCAACAGGCTTCGGCCTCTTTTCCTTTAAAGATTTTTCTTTTCTTTTATACAGATTCATTCCTCCTGTCATTTTATGTATAAATATTTGTCCAAAAATTATGAACTTTTTACAGGCGCCTTCTAACATTATTTGGAACTGCTGTAGAAGTTTGAGGTGATTTGGAGTTCATTTGAATAGGGTTCTAGTTCAAAGCTAGGGTTTGACCTAATTCGATGATTTGAACTAGAGCTAGGTCCTATCCTTCTCCAAAAATTCTGAAATTTGGCATGAAGTTAATGTTCCCCTATTTATGTCCATCCCTGAAGTTTGGTGAATTTTTATACTCATTTGCTTGCCCATTTTCTATGATTTCAGAAGTTTAAGTCATTTCTAGTAATAGATAACCCTATTTCTAGTAATAAATAACCTTGAAATTTTTTCTACCCTCAAGATATACCATTACATGTTCCATGTCAAAATTTGGCATTTTTCGGGGTTCGTTTGCTATATTTAAGTCATTTAGTGCATTTCTACGCATTTAGTGAATATAATTCAAATTTGAACTGCAAGTGCATGAAAAATTTGGCAAAATTATGATGAAAAATCCTATTTGTGGTCTTTAGTCTATGTTTAGGCCTTATCCAAGAAAAGGAAAGGAATTTCAAACATCAAGGTGCCAAGACTCGACCCCGAACATGGAGGTTATTGGTTTTTAATTCGAAAAAATACAAACGAAGTCAGAAAAACATGAAACTTGGCATGGTGCCCTCATATGGCATCAATATGCTGTGGTAAAATTTGAGAAGGTTTTGCAAAAGTTGTGACGTACACTACTTAGAAACCCCAAGATCTCCGAGGAAGAATCTAGGTTTTGAGAGAGAACGGGTTAGATTGAAGGCAAAGTGACGATTGCTTCATCGGTTAACCTTGAAATTTTTCTACCCTCAAGATATACCATTACATGTTCCATGTCAAAATTTGGCATTTTCGGGGTTCGTTTGCTATATTTAAGTCATTTAGTGCATTTCTAGGCATTTAGCGAATATAATTCAAATTTGAACTGCAAGTGCATGAAAAAGTTGGTAAAATTGGGTTGAAAAATCCTATTTGTAGTCTTTAGTCTATGTTTAGGCCTTATCCAAGAAAAGGAATGGAATTCCAAACATCAAGGTGCCGAGACTCGACCCCGAACATGGAGGTTATTGGTTTTTTAATTCCAAAAAATGTAAACGAAGTCAGAAAAACCTGAAACTTTCCATGGTGTCATCATATGACACCTAGAGGCTATGGTAAAAATTTGAGAAGGTTTAGCAAAGAAAAATGCCATTAAATGCAACATGAAATAAAAAAAAGGTAAAAAAAGAAAAAAAGCGGGCCTACCACTGGGGTTTTGGTTTCCAAAGCCTGCACCCAAATCAAGCCCATCACAGGCGACTCGGGCACAGGCCCGTACTGACCAGCGGCCCCAGTGGCCAGGGCGGACGATCGGACGAATATGCTCAGATGAGAGAAGCTCGACAGCACCGCTCAAGGAAACGGTATATAAACCGGTCGAAGGCTTCGTAAACTAGCGAGGTGGGACTAAAAGTCCGACCCCGCGTCGGCTCTGCACGGTGCATTAGTAGTCCAGACGGTTCTATAAAGGAAAGCGTCCGCACTAATTAGTGCAGACGGCTCCATATTGAGACCTGTCTGCACTAACGTTAGTGCGGACGGCTCCACATGGAGAAACCGTCTGCACTAATATAGCAGGGTCCCGCCTGCAACATTAGTGCAGACGGCTCCATATTGAGACCTGTCTGCACTAACGTTAGTGCGGACGGCTCCATATGGAGAACCGTCTGCACTAATGTAGCAGGGTCCCGCCTATAACATTAGTCCAGACGGTTGTGTATCGCGGACCGTCTGCACTAGTGTTAGTGCAGATGGCTCCATATTGAGAACCGTCTGGACTATTAGTCCAGACGGTTGTGTATTGCGGACCGTCTGGACTAACTTATCTAATAAATCCCCTCTTCCTATCCCGCGCCGCCAGTTCAATTTTCGCTAAGTCCCTAGCCCTAGTCTTCCCCGAGCTCCTCGCCGCCACAGCCGCACATCGCCGTCGCCCGGCCTTCTGCCCCGACACCGCCGCCGTCCCGAAGCCATCAGGCCGACGCCGCCGCCCCCGAGCTCCCCGCCGCCTCCGAGCCGCTGCCCTCGAGCTCCCCGCCGCCCCCGAGCTCCCCGCCGCCCCCGAGGAGCACCGCCAAGCCACCCTCGGATTCCCCGCTGCAGGTCATCTCCAAGTCTACGCCTAACGTCGCCGCCGTCCGGGCCTTCTTCCCAAGCCGCCTCCGGCAGCTTCCCCACGCCAAGCTCCACCGCCGCTCCTTCTCCTCAGCCGAGCCCCACCTGTTGTTCTTCCGGTGGGTTGTTGTATATATGCCTCTGTTGTTCTTTGATTGGTACACTGATGATACACTAATTATGGAATCACTTGTTCATGGTAAAACTTTACTAAGGGTTTAGACCTCCATTGAGTACTTAACTGACAAGAATGGATACTGAACTTTGGTCCTCAGTTGACTATTGGAAATGTTAGACATGTGAAGTAAACTTACAAAGACTTGTATACTCGAAGGCTACTAAGAACAGATATTACACTTGATTTTAGTTAGCTTGCAATGATGCTAAGCATCTAAGGTTGAAATGTATATGTGTGCATGCTCAAGAAGGTGAAGAACCGATGTTAAATTTGATTTTAGTTGTTCTCTGTTTTCTACAGGAATGCAATATCAGTGATTGAATTGAAAGAATAGATATTGACCTTGGTTCTTAGTTTGCTTTCCTTTTATTCAACAACAGATGCTACACTTGTCTTTAGTCATTCTTTATTTTCTATGTGTATGCGTAGATCAGTTATTGAACTGAAAGAACAGATGCATTACTATATATTGGCTACGTGTGTTCTCGTTATCTTCACTTTGGTCTTTTGTATTATCAAAAACTTACTCTCGATAATGACATTGCAAATCTGACTGTATGTTGAGGAAAGTTGTACATGTATATCTCTGTCTTCACCGTCTCCGTCTTCACCTTGCCACTTCATTATTCTTATTTAAGTACATGCACCGGAGACACCAATCGTCTTTGTTTTCACGATCGAGAGAATGGAGAAGAGTGATAACAGAATAACTTTATCTAGATAAACGAATGAATTGAATAGAGAATGAATTCATACGAGTAGTTGTGAAGAGTATTTGTGCGAGATATAAGAGTGAGAAGAACTTGAGAGAAAGCTCAAATGAACGAGATACGAGATGTAAAAGAAAAACGAAAAGTGGTGAGAGTAATAAACGAGAAAGAAGTAAATAGAGAGTACATTTAGATTTAAAGAGTATAAATACAATGCACGATCCAGAGAATGGAGAAGATATGGAGGGAAGATGCAAAGTCGGAGGCAAAGACATATATAACTCATGTAGCCCTCATGTATAAAAGAGTTCAGGAAGATATTTATGATGAGATTACGAACATTAGCACTATTTACGAGGTTGTTAATTCATAAAGTATGTGTCTTTATATGAAAATGTCTACAATCTAGTCTGTGTACGGCATATCTGAATTTTTCGTCTTTTGAAGATGGCGTCCGGAGGAGATGAACGTGAACAGCCGGTGGCCTCTTCTCCCCGACAAGATGAGCCGCACGTGTCTCCTCAACCGGCTCAACCGCCTCTACCGATGCCCTCCCAACCTGCAGAAGCCTCGTCTCGTGAGCAAACTGAAGAATCGGGTGGGCAGAAGCGAAAGCGAGGTGGCCGAGGCAAAAATAAAATGCCCACGGGTCACTACACGATAACTCAAGTCAGTGCTGAGGGTGTGCCCGTATTGCCTCAGCAGGCTCAGGCGGCATTCCGTAGAGCGTGCGCCTCACTGGCGAGGGAAAAGATCTCGATAACATACGCCAGCTGGCCGTCAGTGCCGGATCACGAGAAAGAGTTCCTGTGGAACACCATCCAAGGACAGTTCGACTTCCCGGAAGGTACCGAGCAGGCCGTCGAAAGACAGGCAAAAGCGAAGATGGGCAAAGCGTGGAAGACCTTCAAGAGCGAGCTGTACAACACATACGTCAAGAACGATCTTATGCCCTACAGGCAGGACCCGAACACTTACGGGTACCTAGAGGATCAATGGGCGGAATTCGTGGAGAGGTGCACGTCGGAGGAATTCGTGCAGCGGAGTCAGGCAAACAGGGCGCGCCAGGCATGCAACGTTCACCCCCACAGGCTCGGAAGCGGTGGGTATGCGCGCAAGGAGTTGGAATGGAGAACAGAGGACGAGCGGGCGTCTCAGGAGAGTCGCGACACGCCGTTCTCCCAGATCCCAGAGAGGCGGGCCCGGAACTGGTATCGCGTGAGAGCCAACATCTCGGCTGATGGCACCGTCGCCTTCAACAAGCCCGAAACCGTCCAGGTGGCTGAAAACATTATGCGACTGTCAGAACAAGCCGCTCAAGGAACTTTCCAACCAGCCAGGGAGAAGGACATACTAACCTCGGCTCTGGGAAACAAAGAGCACCCGGGTCGAACGCGTGGCCTGGGGGTGACGGTTCCATGGAAGCTTGGATTCCCCGACGATGCGGAACAGTACAGGAGTCGGAGGAGAACAAAAGCAGAGCGCGAGGCAGCCGAGCGTGAACAGATGAAGAAAGAGCTGATGGACGAAATATTTGCAGGCCTAGAAGAGAGGATCGATGCAAGGGTCGAAGAACGGGTACGGCAGATAAGGCAGGAGGATGCAGCCACCGGGGGACCGAACGCAGCCCCGCAGCCTCATCCCCACATGGTCGGCGCCGGAGTAGCTGCGCATCCATGGAAAACGAGAATGCCGAAGACGTGGAAGAACAATCCCCACCGCAGAACGTTCGAGATGACGACCGCGCCGACGACTTACCTCATTTCGACCCTATTCTGCCTGAAGACGTCAATGAAAGATTCCCTCTCGACGAGATAGCGGTGGCAACCAAGTGCAAGCTCCTCGTGCCCAGCAGTTTTGGCCCCGATGATATGCTTGAGGCTGGCCAGGGGTTAGTATTTCCACCTTCAGAAAGCACGATGACGGTGCACGGAGTTCCGCTAGCGGCGGATAACGCTAAGGTGGCAGTGGACATGGTGCATGCGAATTGCAGATCCTTCAGACTTCCTGTACCGCCGGAGGACGACGTCACGACACTGGGGCAGGCCCTCCACACGTTCATCCAGTGGCCGAAGAAGTACATTTCCCTAGTTGCCCCTCCACCTCCTCCACGGCCGCTGTCTCCGGTGCATTACGGTAAAGATTTCTCACGCCGTCTTCCTCCACCGAAGGTGAAATCCGCCTCAGCACGATCTCAGCAATCTAGCAGATCTAGCCAACAGGCTGCCAACACAGCTCCTCAAGCTCAGCGTAGGGCCACCAGAAATAGCACAAAGTTGGCCAAGGGCAAAGAGGTAGACGAAGAACCGGAGATAAGAAAATACACGGAACGGCAGCCGCTAGTGACACGGGCGGCGTTAGAACGACTTGGTTGGGGCAGCTCAGATTTTGCACGAATTTTACATGAAGAGGTCCAACTAGGAGACAGAGCTTCCTCAAAATATCTGCGCCGCGTACAAGCGGCAACATTTCCTTCATCCAGGTAGAACCTTTACCATCGAGTTCTCGGATTTATCAGACCTCTACCGTCATGACGCCCTCGATGTCAGCCTATTAAGATGCTGGACACTGTAAGTGTTCTCAATCACTGTTTAAGCTAAATGAATTGCCTAACTTATTGATACGCTCTTTCAATGACATTACTTTTATGTGCAGACATATGATTCAAGAGGCTAGGACAGAGAACCCTAATATCGGATTCCTTGATCCAGGAGTGGTCATATGCACAATGGTCCAATTCCAGCCGAACGAGGTCGAGGATTACATTTCGGACGTCATGCTCATTCAATGTACTAAGCACGCCATTCTTCTACCGTACAACTATGGCTTCCACTGGATGCTCGTCGGTCTCGAGCCAGAACGTCTACATGCCACGTACTTCGACTCTAGGGACTACCCACCAGACAAGTACGCAGATTTGATGACGGTGCTCAACGGGGCGTTCAAGAAATATGTTGCCAAGGACGGGCTTGTGAAAACAACAAAAACCGAACCTACCCATCGATTTCATTTCCCGGTAATAATTCCTCCCTCGCCCAAGAATAATCACCTCGCACGTTCTAATATGTATTCGGTAAAACTAAATTACCCTGCAAGTAACCATGATTTCTACAGTGCCACAAGCAGCCGCCGGGCAGCAATCTCTGTGGATACTATGTGGCGACATATATGATGCAGATCGTTGGCTCTAGTCCGGTAGATCTGGAGGTTAGTGTCATTACACTATATGTACTTCCATTTTTCATCGTTCGGACGTCGTGCCTAACCTAGCTATTTAATTTCCTTGTGCAGACTTTGAAGTTCCCTACAGATGAGCTCGACACTGAGCGCGTCTCGATTGTTCAAAAACGGTTAATAGCTTTCATATTTAGAGAGGTGTTGAAGGAGACCGGAGAGTTCCATTGTCCTCAAATTGCTCCTCAATGACTTGAGAGTTTTTTTCACTAACAATGCATGTAAATGACTTTGTGGTTGTCGAGAATGATCTTTTAAGTTTGCTTCTGAATGTTATGTCTAAGATCAGTGATTACATTGTGTGTCTGTGTATGCTATGCCCGTGATTGATCACTTTGTTTCTAACGTTTTCACTGCCGCACGGCATCTTTACCCTGCCGCACGGCTGCTGCGACAGCGGAAACGGTAGTTTCCTGCTGCGGGCAGCAGAAACCTCTGTTTTCGCTGCCGTGGCAGCAGGCGGTAGCACTGTCGCCCTGCCGCACTGCTGCCGCGGCAGCGGAATAAGACATTTCCGCTGCCGAGGCAGCAGGCGGCCGCAACATCGCCTTGCCGCACGGCTGCCGCGGCAGCCGAAACGTCCGTTTCAGCTGCCGTGGCAGCAGCCGGCACTACTGTAGCCCTGCAGCACTCCTGCCGCGGCAGCGGAATCAGCCATTTCCGCTGTCGCGGCAGCAGGCGGCAGCAAGCCGCCTTGCCGCACGGCTGCCGCGGCAGCCGAAACGTCTGTTTCAGCTGCCGTGGCAGCAGGCGGCACTACCGTAGCCCTGCAGCACTGCTGCCGCGGCAGCGGAATCAGCCATTTTCCGCTGCCACGGCAGCAGGCGGCAGCATGGCGCCTTGCCGCACTGCTACCGCGGCAGCAGAAACGGGTTGTTTCTGCTGCCACGGCAGCAACGCTCTCCTAACACAGCATTTGTGCAGACGGTTCCAGGGGTAGAACCGTCTGTACAATTAATTTATGCAGACGGTTCTGAAAACGGAACCGTCTGTACAAATGCTTTTGAAGTACTGTTCTATGCATTTGTGCAGACGATTTTGTTGTTGGGAGCCGTCTGTACAAATGCTTCGGAGGCACTGTACCAGATAGTAGTACAGACGGCTCGTGTGTGGAGCCGTCTGTACTAAGTGTTTGTACAGACGGTTCAATAACCGTCTGGACAAAGTTCATTTGTCCAGACTGTTTCGTCCAGACGGTTCGGAAAACCGTCCCGCCCGGTGTTTCCGAACCGTCTGGACAAATGAATTCTGTAGTAGTGATTTCTTCATCATCGCTTTGTGAAGTCATGGTCGAACACTTGAACCCACCTATTTCCCAACCACAGCCACCGAACCATCGCCAAGCTATAACTAACATTGCTCCATTAATTGAACGTCAAAAATCACCACTCACGTATGCTAATTGAAGTACTATAGCTATTAGCTAGCTTACCCTTCTGTACATATATTCCTTCTCCCGATTATACACGACGAAGATGCAAGTGATGGGGCACGGTAGGGAGCTCTTCGTCGCTGTCATCTTCTTCCTCTCCTCCTCCTCCTGCTCGCCGCCGCTAATCGCTCGCTGGCCCTTGGCGTCTTCGGCCCGGCGCAGCCGCCGTCCAGCGCCGCCGACGACTCATCGGTTTGACTTACACTCCCATGGAACTCTTAATTTCACCAAGCAAGAACTGGATTGATCTTCTCTTAGCAGAATCATACCAACTTTTTTCTGTGTCTTCACGCAATTACAGTGCAGCCGAACCTGTGAGTCCGAATACTGCACGGGCACCATTGGTACGTATCATCAATCATTGGATCTACTGTGATTTTCTTTTACTTGTTGTATGTCAGCTGATTTCTGCATGCATGTTAAGAGATGCATATGCACGGTGCATGCAATTAAGTTCGATAGCTAATTCATGCGAGGAATTTGATTGAGCAAACGTATATATGCATGTATATATCAGAGGCTCCGTTGATGCGGTACGGCAAGTACTGCGGCGTATCGTACACCGGCTGCCCCGGCGAGGCCCCCTGCGACGCCCTCGACGCCTGCTGCATGCTCCACGACGCCTGCGTCCAGGCCAGCAACAGTACGTGATTAAATTAACCAGCCACGAATTCACCAACATATAAGCACTATCGGCTTTAAGTTCTCTGACAGCTTGCACATTCATGGCCATGGGCCGGTGGCTTCGAGCAGACGACTACCTCAACATGTGGTGCAACCAGAGCCTGCTCGACTGCGTGGCCGCGGTGAGGTCGGCGTCTGCGGTGGCCGGGGGCGGCGGCGAGACCGTGTTCGAGACGTTCGAGGGGAACCGGTGCAACGCGACGGACGTCGCCGACGAGATCACGTCGATCGTGGAGGCCGCCGTGTACGCCGAGACGATCCTGCACAGGAGGCCGTAAGCTCGATCGCTCGCTGCGCGCTGCTGTGGCATGCTAGCTGTTGCGTCACCGTACATGTTTGGAGCGCTCCGAAGAGTGTGTGCAGTGGTTGAACCGTTGAAGTTTGGTAGCCTAGAAACGAAAAGTTGGTGCAGGTGGAAGATCAGTGCATGTGTAATTGACGCACATGTACAAGAGAGCATGTTGTAGATGTAAGCCCTTGTGGCTTTGGTTCAACACCGCCAACAAGATAATCCTAGTCCCCGATCTAGTTCTTAATTTCTTTTTTTTCTCTTTATCCAATCTCGTCCTTTCGGCCGATTAATCCAACGGTTAATATATGGGACGCAGGGGTGCATCTTAGCCTCGGACAGTACATTATCGTTTATTCTGGCTTCGGTAATCGGTACAAATAAACTACTCTCACACGTCTTGCTTTCACTGTAGTACTGTAGCAGCGCTTTCGTTCAGCATAGCAGTAGCCATGCAAAATGCAGCAGCATTCATGCGAAGTGCACGCGCATGAGATATGAAATGGCCCAGCAAAACTGGGGTCAGAAACTGTTAGCAAACATACTGCTTTCCTGGGTTGTAACTGCAACTGGGGATTTTTTTTTATCCCCTTATTTTCTAATCTAAAGCGGAGTTCAATTTCAGAAGTGACTTGCTTAAAGCTGTAGCTTCAGATTATCCATGTAGCTGAATATAATGGCCTCATGTTTACAACAAAATGTTGGAGTCTAGAAAGTTCAGACTTTGTTCCAGTTCCTTGTTTCTGAAGAAAGTTACAAAAAAAGCTTCTTGTGAATTAAGTTGTTAATTCTCTGCTGAGATTTTATCTCTTTGTGATTTGCCATTTGATTTGTTGGTTCATTTGAGCTTTATTTCCCGTGTTCGTTTAGTTGGGACGCCTCTGAACAGAAGTATTTGATCTTTGTCTCTGCTTTGGTTGTTTGAACTGATTTGGTTCCAGCTGAGCATACTAGTTATGGACTCAGTCTCTCCTAATATTTTGGCCAACAAATGAAGCTTGTTAGCTGTTGAATTCTTAGTGGCATTTGAGATAAGATTTTCTACTTGAGAGGAGTCTATAAAGCTACATACAGCAGGTTGCTTTGGAAAAAAAAATCTTTAAGTACTTTTCATATACATCTGGAACTGACCTAGAGAGAACTACACATTCATATGAACCTGCTGGTTCATCTCCTTTTGAGTGACAATAAGAGATAGGAGATTAATGTATCTTCAAGGAGAGCCATTGTTCATCCTGTGCACCTTGGCAGGAGCGTGAATCTCCTTGAAGACCGTGCCAGCTGGCATGCCTTGATCCATCAGAGCTACTGCACGACCTCCTGCTGCGACTGCTTCCTCTCCAACTTGATCGACCCAACAGTTTCAAGGAGATTCGGCGTCTTCCTCGACTCGTAGGTAACAATTTGCATGGCACCCTCAAACTCCTTCGATGATGCCATGAAGCCTGAAAAGTTCAATGGCAATCACTTTAAACCGTTCGCAGACCGGATGATGTATTGGCTCACTGCTTTGGAACTGTACTCGGTCATTACTGATCTGGAGCCAAATCCAGATGAGTGTCGGGACCCAAAATCCATAACAGAGAGTCTTAAGTAAAAACCATCCGCTAAGTCGAAACGTCAACCGCGACCTCAACCCCTGGGTATCAATTCCAAGAGGAGTGGGGTGATATGGCTTCGAATAGCCCGAGACGTCAACCCCGAACCTTCTCCGGCAAACTAATGCACAGATCAAGTAGGGTCATATGGTCTCATCACTCTTTTCTTACTGAGCCGGAACGTCAATCCCAAACTCGTCCCGGTAAATTAATGCTCGGCTGAAGTAGGATGATATAGTTTCCCAACCTCTCAGTAGCAGAGTCACTTCACAGTGGTGATTAAACCTAATAACTCTATGATATAGACTCTGAAACCCTACCCACATCATGTGCTTCGTCAACGTACACACATGGCACATGAGGCAGGCGAAAACAACCAGATTTCACAGCAGTAACTCTACGACTGAAACTGCAATATTATAAGTTCTTGAAACTTAACAACATATATTCATATAAGGGATCCGAAGATCCAAATCCAACTACACAGCGGAAGAATATCTATATGGCTACGAAGCCAAAAAGGTCAGGCCAAAAGTGGCAGCAGAACAAACCAAGCAACCAAACCCCGGGGGCAGGACCACTGCCTGGGATTTCCAGCGACTAGTCGTCGTTGGCGTTGATCTCTAGGTAGAAACCACCCTCGGGAGGGGTAGTTTCCTCTGCAACAAAAATATCAACGATAGCAGGGTGAGTACAAAAATTGTACTCAGCAAGACTTACAGTGGGGAAATTAGTAATAGATGTGACAGGTATCAATAAAAGGGAATAGTGGACTATTTTGCGGAAAGCCAATTTTATCTTTGTCAATAGAAGTTAAGTAGATGAAAATCGACTACTAGAATACTTTCAAAAGGAGACGAGTCGAACACTTCACGAACATTCCTTACTGCAGATCACCACACCTTAGATTCCCCGATTCTTCCTCGACCACCCTTGGAGGAAGCAATCGCTAACACCACAGCCTTAGAGTTGGCAAGTTTTAGAGTTTGTTGTAGTTGTCTAATTCGTTGCAAATTCTTACCAAGCTGTCCATAACCGCGGACACGGCTGTTCAACAGTTTTAACCCTGCAGGGGTGTACATCTTTACCTACACGTATCGATCGACTCTTAATGCTACCATGTACACACTTCACGAGGTGTGCTAGCAGAGGGTGATCGAACACAACCTTTACAATGCTTTTGACCTAGGTATGAGCCACCCTTACGGGCCAGTCCATGTACATCAGTCCGGCCGCAACTATGACACGATCTCATAAGTTGTAGCAGGTGATACATCCCTGGACTTGAACCGTGTGTACCCCTTATACCTATATTGAAGCACCACACCACATCATTTTTCACTCACCTAGTGAACAGAAACGATAAACTATGCAGCTCATACTCTAAGTCTAGGCAAATTATTTAGTCGTGGGTGGTCAATTATCCCACCCGTGTAGAAGTACGCAAATCTTGGTTCGAAAGGACACCGGGAACCGGTCCTTGCGGGAAAACGAGACAACCCACCATGCTCCCAGCCATGGCCTCTCGTCTAACCCAATAATTATTAGTCAAGTTCATTAGACACCTCCCGGTGAACACCCACCTACCACGTAACCCATCCAATAGGGTTGATTCATCTGTCATCCCAGGAATTACGACTTTTACATGTCTAAGCATGTCTAAGCATTAATAACATAGTAAGCAAGGTAAAGGTGCACACTATACTACTTTAGATAGGTTAGGATGGTAGTGGAGTTGATTGAGCGACAAAGTAAGTTTTATGCACAGGAGTAGGGTTTCTGCTTAGCGGAAAATAGAATTTGAACGCATGTGATAATGAATTTGAAAACAACTAATACTTTGCAAATAGTAGGTGTCTGCAATGTGATCAAAGGGGCTGCTTGCCTGGTTGCTCTACAACTAAACCATGCTCGCGATCGAGGTTGTCCTCTTCTGGATTTTCCGGCTCTAACGAAGAAGAACGAAAACACCGGAAAAGAAGGGCATAACCGTAAATATCAACATGCTGATCATCGGCATGGGATGCAACGCATGCCATGGCATAGAAGATGCAAAATAAAGACTAATGCAAGTGGAATCAATTTAATCGGAGTCCGGACGCTCAAAATATTGCGATCCGAATAACTCCGGCTAATCGGAAACCCTAATTTTGAGTTTTTAGCCAATTTCATTTTTCTTAGCATGCAAACATGGATGAAAAGGACACAATTGAGTAGTTCTCATTTTTCTGAACATTTTGATATATTATTTGCATTTTTCTGATTTAAAACGGATTTTCTATGAATTTCCTAAGGTTTAATCTATTTTAAAATCTTTGTTGTGTTTTTCTCAGTAAAAATAACATTAAATAATTTTCAATAATAACAGAGGCTGACAGGTGGGCCCCATGGTCAAAGTTTGACCAAGGTTGACTGAGTCAATGATAAGTGGGGCCCACTTGTCATACTTTCTTATTTTATTTAATCTTTATTTTAATTCCTGTCGGGCAGGACCCAGCTGTCATTCGAACATAATAAATAAGTGCATTAATTGCACTGTTGGTTATTAATGATAGCCATTGATATGCCGGTTAGCATTTAATAAAGCATTGATTATGTCCAAACATCATTACTTACAGCGCAATCATAGTTTCAACATTAATTACTAATCATAAGTAATAAACATGTCAGAACAGTAATCATGGCTATTATTACACTGTTTAGTATTAATAGACTACAATTATGTCTTAACCGACATATTTAACCAGTCCTAATGACCGGATAAGGTCATTAGTGACCCGATTAATGGAGCGGGGCCGGCTGTTCCGGTGCTTGCTGCTGCCAACGGCGGGGAGCAAAGTGGCAGAAGAGGCGGCGGCCTGGGGGCCTTACCGAGCGCGGTGGCTGGACGGTGCGGCGGCACTGGGCCTCGGGAGGCGAGCGCCTGGGCTCGGTGGTGGGGCGTCGAAGCGGCAGCAACGGCGACGGGCTCCAGGCGGTGGCTTTTGAGCTGAGGGCGACCAGGCGGCGGTGCTCGGGGCAGCGAACGGCGGAGGGGGCGGTGCGGTGAGGCACCGAAGCGGTGGCGGCCGAGGAGGCAAGGAAGGCGACGGGGTGGCGGTGGGGCCGAGCGGCGGCGAAGCGGGCTCCGGTGGCGGCTCAGCGAAAGACGGAGCGGCGGTAGAGCTTCGAGGGCGGTGGGGAAGCGGGGTGGCAGCGAGGCGCGGCTACGTGGCGGGGAACCGAGGCGAGCGGCTCGACGTCAGGTGCTCCGGATGGGTCCAGGCACTAGTACTCGACATGGTATTTAGTCAAGTCCTTCCCATAAAGGACATGTGGACGTACGGGATGAACTTGGTCGAGCGGCACTTAGGCTCGGTCCTTAACTGATTCGAGCAAGACTGCACATCATCACCTCTTAGCCATGTCACAACATGCTACAACCATTCCTCCGATCTCTACTTATTGTTCTCACCCGAATCAAAATCATCCTCCATTTTATTTGGGGTTTTGGCAAACAATGCTTTCAAATAGTCACCTCGGAAGATACACGCCTTCCTGAGGGTTTTAATCCCATAACCAAAGGAGTTTTGCATGAATCGAATAAAATTAGGTTTTTCTCTATGGCAGGTCTAAGCATGGCTATTGTCTATATCCTTAATATTCTGCTGGTCATGCGATGTCCGGCTAATTATTACTGGGGTTATAAGGATCAAATTTTTGGATCTATGTCATATGCAACTATTGGGTATATCTAGGTCTAACACAAAATATTGTTGATACACACATAGCATGCAGAGTTGCAAATAAAATATTTAAATTTTGACATATATAGAATTCAACATGTTCAAGGTGGGAATGCTTGCCTGGCAATATCGACCGGTTCTCGAGCTTGAACTTAGTATGACAATCGTCCGGAATCCTCTGCGTGATTCATCGTAATGTCGAAACTACACATAGTAAGTTGGCAGTCGAATAAGTCATCGATTCTAGATTTTACTTCAAGGTCTTTGGGAGATATGCCCACATCAAATGCTCCATATTTTTCTTTTAAAGTAAAATGTTTTGGACTTCGAAATGCATTTGGAATCAGAGCATGCAAAACAGTTTGAAAACATTGTCTGACGTAGAGGAATGCTCCGGACCTATTTCACAAACTATACATGCTTCATATATATATATATATATATATATGTATATGTATATTTCCCTAAGATTCAACTTAGATCCAGAATATCAATTGTTCAAAAATTCCAAGAATCATACTAGTAAAAAGTTTATGAAATTTTATGAATTTCAGATAAAGAATCAATTGATTTGAGTGAGTGTATACGGAGATATGGCTGTCCGAAGTTTAGTTATACTAGGATCGTTCTCTACTTAGCTGGGTTTGGATTATGGGCTGATGTCAGAAGCGTAGCTCAGGAGTACGCCTTCAGCTTTGGGAGGCATAATAGAGAGGAAGGGAAATGGGGTTTGTGCTTTGTTTCAGAGAAAACATAAAAGCACCGGGGCTCCTCCTCTGGATCGGCCGAATGGGAAGAAAGAGTTGGGAGGAGGGATAGGACGGACGGGTATACTCCGACGGTGAACCAGGGGGGCAGCTCGGTGGTGACTTACCGGTGGCGTTTGGTGTTGGGAGCGACTACGGCGAGGACAGAGCCGAGACTAGTGGCCATGCTCACCTCAGAGGGAGACGGCGGCAGTAGCCGAGGGACGACTGAAGCGGCACGCACAACAGTGGGAGGAGGAAAGGGGGGATGGGCGCCGGTGTGATGGTGGGACCACCCCACGGCGGCTCCCTAGGAATCCTTGTCAGCGCAACTTCATGGCGGATGTCAGCGTACAAACGCCGGTATCGGTAGTCCGGAAGGACCCCCTTCGGGATTCGGCCGGGGAGGCGGAGATCTACGAAACTACGCCGGAGCTAGAGCTCGGCAGGATAAGGAAATAGGAAAAGAACATGAAGATTTACCCAGGTTCGGGTCACCTTCTAGGTGTAAAACCCTACGTCCTGCTTTGAGTGTATTTGATGTTTTATGGAGAGATTACAAGGAACCAGCCGTCAGCTCCCCTGTGCTTCTTCTTCTTCTAGGGTTTTATCAACTCTACTAGAGTCAATCCTTAGCTCTCTCTTTTTCTCTATCTCTTGATCCGTTGGTCCTCTCTTTTTTGCATGGTCGCAGCTCTCCCCTTATATATCCGGGGGTCACCACAGTGGCCGAAAGATAAATATCTTGCCCTTGAAGCTTATCGCGGAAGAAACCCGGCAGGGCAAGCCACGTCAGTGGTTGAGATTTGCTGTAGCGAAACAGTGCTGGTCACGCCTTGATTGGGAACTGGATCTTCATGATGAGGGCGTGTCAGGAGATGGAGATTTGACGTTTCCTGACACGGGCTATGCTGCAACTACCCGGGTCCCACGGACTAGGTGCAGAGGGCATGCCTATGGACGCGCGGAAACACGTCCTTAAAGTCAAAAAGGGGTGTCAGACCTCTCCTTTCCCTCCAAGACTGATAGCTGACAGGGCTTATCACTTGGGGGGATGGGAACCGGTCAGGACACCGCCCTTGGTCCGCAAGGACTTAGAATAGATGGGCCTTTAATGCACCTGGCACAGGCATTAAATGCCCTTGACGTAGGCATTAAATGCGCCCTTTGGGCCACGCGGATTGAAGAGGGGCCCTCAAGGGGTGCTCGGGGCTCCCGAGATCGGAGGCCCCCGAGCACTACTCCTAGGCCGTTGCATCATCTGGGCGAGGTGTTCGGCGCCCCGGACAAGGGCCGGGTCACCGTCGGTGCTCGGGGTGAGCTCTCCGAGCACTACTTCTCAGGTGCTCGGGGTGAGCCCCCGAGCACTTCTACTCGGGTGCTCGGAGTGAGCCCCCGAGCACTTCTGCTTCGTCCTGGGCGAGGGACTCGGCGCCTTGGTCGAGGGCCGGGGCGCCCTTGGTGCTCGGGATGATCCCCTGAGCACTTCTTCTTGGGTGCTCGGGATGAGCCCCCGAGCACTTCTGCTTGGGTGCTCGGGGTGAGCCCCCGAGCCCTTCTGTTTGCTCCGTCCTGGGCGAGGACCAAGTGTGCCTTTTGGCCTTTCGGGAAATGCCATCAAGGGACGACTCGGGGGCACCCTTTGATTTAGCCAGGTGGAACAGTGCTCGGAGTGAGCCCCCGGGCACCTCTCCTTTTACTTCCACGTCTTTGGCGACATGGCGTCAAGTTGGGCCTTCGCCAACGGTTTAGGGGACCCTGGGCCCCGTAACACCGACAGCGGAGGAGGTATGGACCTGCAACGGGTCCTGGTGCTCGGCTCGGCTTGTCCTAGGGAAGAATTGTAAGGGAATTAGAGAGGAGGCGGTAGCCATGGCTAGGATTTCTCCACCGGAGCTGATGAAGAAGTCCGGCGCCGTGGCTTGGTTTAGATCGGCTGCGATGGCGCCATCCGCCAAAAGCAAGCAAGGACGGGAGGTCGTGTTGGAAATATGCCCTAGAGGCAATAATAAAGTTGTTATTATTCTATTTTCATGTTCATGATTAAGTTTATGTTCTATGCTAGAATTGCATTGGTTCTTGAATATGTGATTCAGAGGAAAACTTAATTGCATGTGTGGAATAATAAATACTATTCAGATCCCTAGTCAGGCCTCTGGACTAGCTCATGTATTGTTGATGGTCTTGTTTTCCTGATCATGGGCATTGTGAATGTAACAAGGATGCCGGCAATAATGGGAACACATTGTTAGGGTAACAATAGTGTTGGATAGACCCCCTTATGAGATACTACGAGATCACGTTGTCAATATGTTATCGGTATCTTCTCATAATACGTTAACGTTTACTTGCATCCTTAGACCATGAGAATATCATAGACCCGGATACTAGATGGCTGCTTTGGGGTCATCAAACGTTACTCCGTAACTGGGTAATTATAAAGGTGACTTTCAGGTACACCAGAAAGTATATCGTGGTTCTAGATATGTCAAGACTGGGATTTGCCATCCGACGATGGAGACATACACTCTGGGCCCACTTGGTATTACGGTGTCTAGCATCGCCTGGCCAGGTATTGTGACTAAAAGGTTAGTCACGGGGATACCGGAATACGGAAACGAGAAAAGGGTATAAGCAGTAACGAGGATAATTAGGTATAGTGATCAAGGAGTTGATCATAGGGATACCATAAAAGTCTCATCTCGGGTTGTGTAATGTATCGTGAGACAAAAGGATGATATGCGGTAATACGAGGTTCGCTCGATAAAGATCTTCGATGATATGTGGGAGTCGTTATGGGTGTCCAGATCCCGCTGACGATTATTAACCGGAAGGTGTTCCGGACATGTCCACATATACTCGAACCTATAGGTTCACACGCTTAACGTTTTAGCGATATTTAGGAATGCTACAATTTATGGAGAACGAGAGAGAAGGGTTTCGAAAGTGTTTCGGATGATCTGGAAAGTGTTCCGGGAGGTCCGGGATGGTTCCGGTGATGTCTGGAAGTGTTCCGGAAAGTATCGGAAGGTTCTAGAAGGTTCTAGAATATGGCGGAAGCTTCTGGAAGGTCCGAAAGGTCCTGGAATATCTAGAAGGTTCTAGAAGACTTCTACTGGGCTGCAACCCCTTTTCTTGGGGGGCAAGGCAGCCAAAGAGGGGCTGTTCGAATTGGACTCTAGTTTGGACTCCCTGGTGGAGGTGGATTCGATCTCCTCCTGAAGGCTGGACTCTACCCCCTGGTCACCTATATAAGGAGGGGGAGGCACACAAGGGAGCTGAACAAAGCAGCCCTAACCCCTTGGCCAAAACCCTAGGCAGCCGCCACCTCTAGATTGGCCGCAGCCTCCTCTTCCTTAGTCTTCTAGATTGGATCTAGTACAGCTACCGTTGCGCTGCTGCTTCTCCTTCTCGTAGATCGCCGCTGTTCTTGTATGCTGGTCCACACATTACCGCGGTGTCGCTGATCCGGTACGCGTGGATACCTCGGAGACGTTGTACACTTCGGCGTTCGATCGGGCGAACTATTCGCGAGGAGATCACTCTCGCGGCTGGGAGGTATAACCTAGCTGCGGGAGTCTGCGGACTTCATCGACATCGTCAGCTTCTCCACTGCATTGATGTGATCGGCGAAGGTATGATATCATTGCCTGCACCTCGATAGTGGATCTTGGTTTGGTTCGTGTACAGTAAATTTTGTTTTGCGTAGCACGTTCCCCAACAGGTCGGCGGCACAACAAGAGGAAGGAAGGAGAAAGGGGTGGAGGAGAGACTAAAGGGAGGAGCTCGGGCAGATTCTGGGGTAGCTCGGGTGGGACAGGAAGGAGACCTGGGAGCCGGAGTAGATGGTGGTAGCTCAGAAGCTTGAGGAGCTCGGCTGCTTTGGGGATGAATCCAGAAGGAAGAGGGAGCTAGAAGAAAGAGCGGTGGCAGGAGCTCGGTCCGGCAGACAGTGGAGGAAAACAGCAACAGGGGAAGATGGAGCTCGAGCTTGATTTTGTAGAGCTTGAGAACGGAGTGTTAATGACGGCGGGGTCGGCTGGTGCTAGTGCTGCAGGTGAATAGAAGAATTAGGAGAATGTTAGGCACCAATTTTCTGCTAGCAGTGCTGTCGTAGGTACGAGCCTAGACAGTAGATTTGTGGCACCCCCGGTCGGCTACAGCGACCTCCGGGCGTGCGAGGGGAGAACGAGCGAGAGCCAACACGCGCGAGACAGTCGACGACGGAAAACGGTATACGTGTTAGGGCACGGAATGGAGAGCTCACAGAGGGGGGAAATGAAAGTGGGATCCCTTTCTCTCTACCCCCTGGGGGGTATTTATAGGTTTTGAGAAAGGAGTGTGTGAGATTACAATTATGCCCTCCGAGCGATAACACACCATCAGGGGCATTTTGATCTTTTTACAGGTCTTTATGGAATATTCAAATACTCTAATACTTTAATATCCTAATACTCGCTAATATGACGACATGTTTTCCTTGACGACGGGACAGGGCAAGGCCTTGACGTCTGCCGGGACGGGGCGCGGCCCGGACGTCCGCCGGGACGGAGCTCAGCCTTGACGCCCGCTGGGATGAAGCATGGCTTCGGCGTTGTCGGTGATGCCCGCGGAATTTGTTGATGCCATGGGAGGTTATTGATGCCGGGTGAACTGGGTCAACGCAGGGAGGGGGTCTTGACGTTGTCAGGGGGAAGCCCGTTGGTTCGGGGTAAAGCGGGGACCCTTCCCCCAACAGTAGCCCCTTGCCGGTTCGGGCGGTCGTGTGACGCCCGTTCGAGCCGGCGCACCAATTCCAATGGGTTGGCGCGCGGGCCGAATCGATGAATTTCTTCTTTTTCTTTTTTTTCTCTTCTTTCTTTTTCTTTTTCTTCTTCCTTTTTTCTCCTTCTTCTTCCTCTATTTTCTTATTTTTCTTCCCCCCCTTTTTCCTTTTTTTTCTTTCTTCTTTTTCTTCTTCTTCTTTTTTCTCTTCCTTTTCTTCTTCCGTTTTCTTCCTTTTCTTCCCTTTCCTTTTCTTCCTTTTTTTTCTTTTCTTTTCTTCCCTTTTCTCCTTCTTTTCCTTCTTTTTTCCTTTTCTCCTTCTTTTCCTTATTTTTTCCTTTCCCGAGCCAGCCACGCCCCCTGGGCCTCTTGGGCCGTGCGCGCACGGGAGCTAGGGCACGGGGGTGAGGGCGGCTTAAAAAACACCCCCGGGCAACCACCCCCACCCCTCCGTTTTCTCTCTCCCCGCCGCCGCCTGCTTTTTCACCGCCGCCGCCGCTTAGCTCCGCTTCCGCCGCCGTGCGCCGCGCTGCCGTCGCCCCCCGAGCCCGCGCCGCCACCGGGCCTGCCGCTACGCCCCTGACCGCGCCGCGTTCGGCCGCCGGCCCCGGGGCAGCCTCCGCTCGCCGCCGGCCTCTGGCCGGGCCGCCACCGCCGCCGTACCGGGCCGCCTCCTAGCGCCGCTCCCGCTGCCGTCTCCTCGGGTCCCGCCGCCAACCGCTCGGCTCCCGGGCCCGCGCCGCCGATGGCTCGGCTCTCGGGCCCCCGCCGCCGCCAATCGCCGCGTGCGCCCCGCCGCCTTCCGCGCCGGGCCCGCCATCCGCGCCGCCGGCCACCGCTTCCCCACACCGCGGCTGCGCCCCCGACCGCTCGGCTCCCGGGCCCGCGCTGCCGACGGCTCGGCTCTCGGGCCCCCGCCGCCGCCAATCGCCGCGTGCGCCCCGCCGCCTTCCGCGCCGGGCCCACCATCCGCGCCGTCGGTCCGCCTGCCCGGCTGAGCCGCCGGCCGCCTCCCCACACCGCCGGTCCACCTGCCTGGCTGCGCCGCCGGCCGCCTCGCGACACTCGCGTCGCTCGGCCTCCCCCAAGCGCCGCCGCATCGCCTCGCCTCCCGCGCCGTTGCCTCGCCTTCCGCGAGGGCCGAGCGGCCGGCGGGCTTCCCGCGAGCACCACCTCCTCGTCTCCCGTACGCCGCCGCCTCCTCGCTTTCCGTGAGCGCCGTTCGGCCATCGGGCTTCCCTTGCTCCCGTGTAGCGCGCTGCTCCGAGCCGCCGCGACCGGTCCGGCTCGGTCACCGCGGTCGTCTCATGTCCGGCCACCGCTCCTCTAACGCGCTGGCTCGGCCCGCCGATCATAGCTGCGCCTCCTATTTGCCTGTTTATTTGTTTTTTAAATGGTCAAGTCTTGTGCTTATGAATTTTTAACGTAGTAGCTGCATGCCATAGAGTTGACTTTGGTTTTTTGCATTGTTTCAGGTTGTGGGAACTATGAACATAGATGTAGAATCCCTGATGCTCACTACTTTGGCAAAGAGCCTTGTGGCTCTTGGCTACGAGGCCGAGGTGAGTTGCTCCGCAATGCCATTGTGCACAGATTGCTTATTTGGTGAAGTGGTCATTGGGTTGCATATCTGAACTCAGGATGAGCAGGCGTAACTTGCAATTGTCGGTGGTCATTCTACTATATGTTAAGAACACTTCATGCACCGTATCATTCACTCAGTTACCATGGAACAGGTTTTAACATTTGCAGATGGGAAAGCTCACGACACTTGGAAAAATATTTGCCATGTGAAGAACAAGGATATCAGGAAGCTCTTGGACGGTATCTATGCCAGTGACAGGTGCCATCAAGGAAGAGTAGTAGTAAGCTACATTCCCTTCGTAGCTAATAGCAACAACTGTACTGAGGGAGTCAAGAACCAATATTTTGTGTCGTTATTGGTCAAACGTTTGGCAGAGGATGAAGGATGTAGCCATGAGCCCCTGCGGACGGCGGCAGGCGCACGATCCACATCGTTGGTCTCCAAGGGTGACCATTTTCGCCCGTTCCAACACTGCTTATGTACTTTGTATGCCTGTGATTGCTTGTGCGCGTGATGTGACGATTGTATCGCTGACTGCTTATTGTAACATTTTTTATGTAAAACTGCTATACGGCCATACGAGGCGCAGGTACGGCAATTGTATGTCCCGCGCATGAACATTGTTTGTGTTGTGGCGGCGAACGAGTAGAGAGAATAGCCACCATATTTTTAAATGTCGGTCGTCACATGTTTAGCTCGTATGAACCAACACCATGTATTCTTCACATGAACGTTCCGTCGCCGTTATTTCTTTTTACGTCGTGACGCATCTAGGCGCGTAGGTGTACGACCCCTTGAGCGGATTTGGTAGGTTCGAGACGCCACGCCAGGCGCGTCGTCTTGACAGAGCGTTGCCTTGACGTCCGCCGGGATGGAACGTCGCCTCGACGTCCACCGCGACGGAGTGCCGCGGTCGACGCCGTGAGGGAGCGCCGTGGTTGACACTGTGACGGCGACGTCACGACGGAGCGTTGAGGTCGACGCCGCGACGGAGCGCCACGCTGGACGCCGTGTCGGATGCCGTGACGGAGACGCCACGATAGGGCGCCTAGCTGGACGGCACGACGGAGATGCCTTGACGGAGCGCCGCGATCGCCGCTCGCACCCCGGTTGCCTGCCTCGCCACCCCGCTCCCCCACCGTCCTTGCGACGTTGTAAGGGAGCGCTGGTGCGTGACGCTGTTGCACGCCGTGGGTCGCGGGGACGGCGTCAGGGCACTACGCTGGACGCTGCGTTGGAAGCCGCGACGGAGACGCCACGACAGAGCGACGAGGTCGACGACGCGACGGAGATGCCTTGACGGAGCGCCGCGATCGCCGCTCGCACCCCGACTGCCCGCCTCGCCACCCCGCTCCCCCACCGTCCTTGCGACGCTGTAAGGGAGCGCTGGTGCGTGATGCTGTTGCACGCCGTGGGTCGCGGGGACGGCGTCAGAGCACTACGCTGGACGCTGCGTTGGACGCCGTGACGGAGACGCCACGACAGAGCGACGAGGTCGACGACGCGACGGAGATGCCTTGACGGAGTGCTGCGATCGCCGCTCGCACCCCGGTTGCCCGCCTCGCTACCCCGCTCCCCCACCGTCCTTGCGACGCTGTAAGAGAGCGCTGGTGCGTGACGCTGTTGCACGCCGTGGGTCGCGGGGACGGTGTCAGAGCACTACGCTGGACGCCACGACGGAGACGCCACGACAGAGCGACAAGGTCGACAACGCGACGAAGATGCCTTGACGGAGCGCCGCGATTGCCGCTCGCACCCCGGTTGCCCGCCTCGCCATCCCGCTCCCCCACCGTCCTTGCAACGCTGTAAGGGAGCGCTGGTGCGTGACGCTGTTGCACGCCGTGGGTCGCGGGGACGGCGTCACTACGCTGGATGCTGCGTTGGACGCCGTGACGGAGACGCCACGACAGAGCGACGAGGTCGACGACGCGACGGAGATGCCTTGACGGAGCGCCGCGATCGCCGCTCGCACCCTGGTTGCCCGCCTCGCCACCCCGCTCCCCCACCGTCCTTGCGACGCTGTAAGGGAGCGCTGGTGCGTGACGCTGTTGCACGCCGTGGGTCGCGGGGACGGCGTCGGAACACTACGCTAGACGCCGCGTTGGACGACGTGACGGGGTACTTGGGTGGCGTAGCTCCTTGCACCACGACGGAGCACCGCGGTCGACGTCGCGATGGAGCGCCACGCTCGACGTCACGATGGAGTGCCACGCTGGACGCCGCGTTGGATGACATGACGGAGACGCCACGACGGAGCGACGAGGTCGATGACGCGACAGAGACACCTCGATGGAGCACCGCGGTCGCCGCTCGCACCCCAGTTGCCTGCCTCGCCACCCCGCTCCCCCACTGTCCTTGCGACGCTGTAAGGGAGCGCTGGTGCGTGACGCTGTTGCACGCCGTGGGTCGCGGGGACGGCGTTACTACGCTGGATGCTGCGTTGGACGCTGCGACGGGGTACCACGATGGGGCACGCGCAGGGTGCGCAGCGCTCCTGCAGGGGTGCGCTTAGGGTGTACACGGAGCCTCCTGCAGGGGGTACGCGCAGGGTGAGCGCAGGGTGCGCACGGAGCCTCCTGCAGGTGCACGCACGGGGTGCGCAGGGCGTCCTGCAGGGGTACGCACAGGGGCGATACATAGCCATGCGCCGGGGAGGTGGTGCATGGAGTGAAGGTTGTTCCGACATTGTGACGGAGATGTTGTTCGACGCCGCGGTGAGGGGATGTTCTACGTCGTGCAGAGCGAAGGTTGTCCCGACACGGCGACGGAGACGTCGCCTAAGACGGGACAATAGCGCACGTCGCCCCGGTTGACGGGTCATATCCCGGCTCTTCGTCCTTAGGAGAGAACCTCAGTGCCCATCTACGTCGGCGGAGCATGTCAACGCTGAGGAGCATGTCGACCTTAGCGAAGTATGTCGAAGCCAGACGAGGCATGTCCGCGTCGGCGGGGTATGTTGCTACCGAGGAGTACGTCAACATCGGCGGAGCATGTCAACGCTGGGCAGAACATGTGGATGCCGGGTGGAGCGTCGATGCCGGAGGGAACATGTCGACGCCGGGAAACATGTCGACTTCGGCGGAGCATGTTTGTGACGGCGAAGTGTGTCGGCGCCGAGGAGCACGTCCATGCCGGACGGAAGACGCTGACGCTGGGCAGAGTGTCAACACCGCGCGAGGTGTGTTGACACCGTGCAAGGCATGTCGATGTCGAGCAGAGTGATGACGCCTGGCAGCTTGGCTTTGTTTCTAGGGGAGCCCCTTGTCCAGATGGTGCCGAGCGCGGAAGGTGTCGAGGCACACACGGACCGTGCCCAGGGAGGGCGTTGAGGCGTTTGTTGCAAGGTGCGTAGCACCCTGCCTCCCAACGAAAAAACCTAGCGCTCGAGGACATGTCTGAGAGCGCTTGTCGCCTTCCCTAACCACAACCTTTGATGCCCACCGGCGTAGCAAGGAGTGCATTGATGCTTCGCCTGGCATGGGCACGTTGCACGACTCCAGAGGGAAGGGACACTCTATCCCGGACGGAGGTGGCTCGACATCGCGGGGAGCTTACCGTCGCACGACCCCGGAGGGAAGGGACACTCTATCCCGGACGGAGGTGGCTCGACGTCGCGAGGAGCTTACCGTCGCACGACCTCGGAGGGAAGGGACACTCTATCCCGGACGGAGGTGGCTCGACATCGCGGGGAGCTTACCGTCGCACGACCCCGGACGGAAGGGACACTCTATCCCGGATGGAGGTGGCTCGACATCGCGGGGAGCTATTCGTCGCACGACCCCGGAGGGAAGGGACACTCTATCCCGGACGGAGATGGCTCGACATCGCGGGGAGCTTATCGTCGCACGACCCCGGAGGGAAGGGACACTCTATCCCGGATGGAGGTGGCTCGACATCGCGGGGAGCTATTCGTCGCACGACCCCGGAGAGAAGGGACACTCTATCCCGGACGGAGGTGGCATCGCGGGGAGCTTATCGTCGCACGACCCCGGAGGGAAGGGACTCTCTATCCCGGACGGAGGTGGTTTGACATCGCGGGGAGCTATTTGTCGCACGACCCCGGAGGGAAGGGACACTCTATCCCGGACGGAGATGGCTCGAACGTCGCGGGGAGCTTATCGTCGCACGACCCCGGAGGGAAGGGACACTCTATCCCGGACGGAGGTGGCTCGACCTCGCGGGGGAGCTTACCGTCGCACGACCCCGGAGGGAAGGGACACTCTATCCCGGACGGAGGTGGCTCGACATCGCGAGGAGCTTACCGTCGCACGACCTCGGAGGGAAGGGACACTCTATCCCGGACGGAGGTGGCTCGACATCGCGGGGAGCTTACCGTCGCACGACCCCGGAGGGAAGGGACACTCTATCCCGGATGGAGGTGGCTCGACATCGCGGGGAGCTATTCGTCGCACGACCCCGGAGGGAAGGGACACTCTATCCCGGACGGAGATGGCTCGACATCGCGGGGAGCTTATCGTCGCACGACCCCGGAGGGAAGGGACACTCTATCCCGGACGGAGGTGGCGCTTACCGTCGCACGACCTCGGAGGGAAGGGACACTCTATCCCGGACGGAGGTGGCTCGACATCGCGGGGAGCTTACCGTCGCACGACCCCGGAGGGAAGGGACACTCTATCCGGATGGAGGTGGCTCGACATCGCGGGGAGCTATTCGTCGCACGACCCCGGAGGGAAGGGACACTCTATCCCGGACGGAGATGGCTCGACATCGCGGGGAGCTTATCGTCGCACGACCCCGGAGGGAAGGGACACTCTATCCCGGATGGAGGTGGCTCGACATCGCGGGGAGCTATTCGTCGCACGACCCCGGAGGGAAGGGACACTCTATCCCGGACGGAGGTGGCATCGCGGGGAGCTTATCGTCGCACGACCCCGGAGGGAAGGGACTCTCTATCCCGGACGGAGGTGGTTTGACATCGCGGGGAGCTATTTGTCGCACGACCCCGGAGGGAAGGGACACTCTATCCCGGACGGAGATGGCTCGAACGTCGCGGGGAGCTTATCGTCGCACGACCCCGGAGGGAAGGGACACTCTATCCCGGACGGAGGTGGCTCGACCTCGCGGGGAGCTTACCGTCGCACGACCCCGGAGGGAAGGGACACTCTATCCCGGACGGAGGTGGCTCGACATCGCGAGGAGCTTACCGTCGCACGACCTCGGAGGGAAGGGACACTCTATCCCGGACGGAGGTGGCTCGACATCGCGGGGAGCTTACCGTCGCACGACCCCGGAGGGAAGGGACACTCTATCCCGGATGGAGGTGGCTCGACATCGCGGGGAGCTATTCGTCGCACGACCCCGGAGGGAAGGGACACTCTATCCCGGACGGAGATGGCTCGACATCGCGGGGAGCTTATCGTCGCACGACCCCGGAGGGAAGGGACACTCTATCCCGGATGGAGGTGGCTCGACATCGCGTGGAGCTATTCGTCGCACGACCCCGGAGGGAAGGGACACTCTATCCCGGACGGAGGTGGCATCGCGGGGAGCTTATCGTCGCACGACCCCGGAGGGAAGGGACACTCTATCCCGGACGGAGGTGGTTTGACATCGCGGGGAGCTATTTGTCGCTCGACATCGCGGGGAGCTTACCGTCGCACGACCCCGGAGGGAAGGGACACTCTATCCCGGACGGAGGTGGCTCGACATCGCGGGGAGCTTACCGTCGCACGACCCCGGAGGGAAGGGACACTCTATCCCGGATGGAGGTGGCTCGACATCGCGGGGAGCTTATCGTCGCACGACCCCGGAGGGAAGGGACACTCTATCCCGGATGGAGGTGGCTCGACATCGCGGGGAGCTATTCGTCGCACGACCCCGGAGGGAAGGGACACTCTATCCCGGACGGAGGTGGCTCGACATCGCGGGGAGCTTATCGTCGCACGACCCCGGAGGGAAGGGACACTCTATCCCGGACGGAGGTGGCTCGACATCGCGGGGAGCTATTCGTCGCACGACCCCGGAGGGAAGGGACACTCTATCCCGGACGGAGGTGGCTCGACATCGCGGGGAGCTTATCGTCGCACGACCCCGGAGGGAAGGGACACTCTATCCCGGACGGAGGTGGCTCGACATCGCGGGGAGCTATTCGTCGCACGACCCCGGAGGGAAGGGACACTCTATCCCGGACGGAGGTGGCTCGACATCGCGGGGAGCTTATCGTCGCACGACCCCGGAGGGAAGGGACACTCTATCCCGGACGGAGGTGGCTCGACATCGCGGGGAGCTATTCGTCGCACGACCCCGGAGGGAAGGGACACTCTATCCCGGACGGAGATGATTGAAATCTGTCACAAGGGGGCTTGATGCCATGTCGATGCGTTAAGCCCTTTGCTGAGACAGGGTTGTCTACACTTGTGGATGAAGCGTGGTGGCGCTAATTTAAATGTCTGCTCCTGACACGCTTGGTTGAAGCGGCCCGGACGATGCGGACGTGCGCGTGAATGACGTAGATGATGATCCCGTGCGGTGTCGACCACAATAGGAGCAAAGGACGTAGTCCGAAGTGGCAGGCGCCTGCCGGGATGATGAGGTCGCGTGATGTCACCGAGGGCGAGCGCGTGGGGCGTGGGTGATGTTGACGAGCCCCTGATGTCGCCGAGGGCGGGCGTGGAGGATGCTAAGCCCGAGAGCATGGACGAGGGTGACGTCGATGGCGAGTGCGGCGAGGCGGACGAGCGCGTCGCGGCGGATGCGCGCGGCGGATGACCTCGTCACGGCGGACGCGTGCGGCGGGCGAGCGCGGCGCGGCGGACGCGCGCGGCGGATGAGCGCGCCGGATGACCGCTTCGCGGCGGACGCTAGCGGCGGATGAGCGCAGCGGATAACCTCGTCGCGGTAGACGCGTGCGGCGGACGAATGCGGCACAGCAGACGCGCGCGGCAGATGACTTCATCGCGACGGACACGTGCGGCGGACGAACGCAGCGGACGACCTTGTCGCAGCGGATTCGTGCGGCGGACGCGCGTGGCGGACGGCCCCACAGCGGCGGACGAGCGCGGCGGATGACGTCGTCGCGGCGGACACGTGCGGCGAACGCGCGCGGCGGACAACCTCATCGCGGCGGACGCGTGCGGCGGGCGAGCGGGGCACAGCGGACGCGCGCGGCGGAGGACCTCTGCGCGGCGGACACGTGCGACGGACGCGCGCGGCGGACAACCTCATCGCGGCGGACGCGTGCGGCGGACGAGCGCAGCACAGCGGACGCGCGCGGCGGATGACCTCATCGCGGCGGACACGTGCGGCAGGCGAGCGCGGCACGGCGGACACGCACGGCGGATGCGCGTGGCGGACGATGGCGATGCCAACGACAAGCCCCTGGTGCCACCGAGGACGGGCGCGGAGGATGCCAAATCCGAGAGCATGGACGAGGGCGATGTCGATGACAAGCCCCTGGTGTCGCCGTCACGCAAACATTTGGCTTAATTACAGCGCCTCCCTGAGCTCATTAGCTTCGCGCCCCAGGGTTTTGGCCTCCGTTTTGATGCGTGCTTCAGAGTTTGCCACGTTGATCACGGCCGCGGGGAGTTCAGCAGCCCAGACGTTGGCTGATGAGTCATCGGCTCAGAGGTTAGCGGCCGACGGGTCGTTGACACGGGCGCCGCTAAGCTCCATGGTGACGACCATGTTGTTCGTCCTGGCTCGACGCGCCGGGTTTGGTGCGCGGGGGACGATCATCCTCCGCGCTCTTTTTTTCTTCAGCGCCATGGCTTTTCGCTCGCATCCCCACGGTCGGCGCCAACTGTCGTAGGTACGAGCTTAGACAGTAGATTTGTGGCACCCCCGGTCGGCTACAGCGACCTCCGAGCGTGCAAGGGGAGAACGAGCGAGAGCCAACACGCGCGAGACAGTCGACGACGGAAAACGGTATACGTGTTAGGGCACGGAATGGAGAGCTCACAGAGGGGGGAAATGAAAGTGGGATCCCTTTCTCTCTACCCCCTGGGGGGTATTTATAGGTTTTGAGAAAGGAGTGTGTGAGATTACAATTATGCCCTCCGAGCGATAACACACCATCAGGGGCATTTTGGTCTTTTTACAGGAATCTTTATGGAATATTCAAATACTCTAATACTTTAATATCCTAATACTCGCTAATATGACGACATGTTTTCCTTGACGACGGGACAGGGCAAGGCCTTGACGTCTGCCGGGACGGGGCGCGGCCCGGACGTCCGCCGGGACAGGGCAAGGCCTTGACGTCTGCCGGGACGGGGCGCGGCCCTGACGTCTGCCGGGACGGGGCGCGGCCCTGACGTCCGCCGGGACAGGGCAAGGCCTTGACGTCTGCCGGGACGGGGCGCGGCCCTGACGTCCGCCGGGACGGAGCTCAGCCTTGATGCCCGCTGGGATGAAGCATGGCTTCGGCGTTGTCGGTGATGCCCGCGGAATTTGTTGATGCCATGGGAGGTTATTGATGCCGGGTGAACTGGGTCAACGCAGGGAGGGGGTCTTGACGTTGTCAGGGGGAAGCCCGTCGGTTCGGGGTAAAGCGGGGACCCTTCCCCCAACAAGTGCTATGTGTCCAAGGGGAATAGTGCCAATTGCAGGGTGGTAGGGAGCAGCAAGAAGGAACAGTGCTCGGTGCAGCAAAGAGAGAGAAGAACGGAGGTAGGAGATGGAGTTGACTAAAGGGGTTTGAGGCCCACGTGGAAACGAGGCATGGGAGGTCGGTCGGTAGCCCTGTAGTGTACTTAGCAGGAGAGGAGTTATAGATTCAACAGTGAACAGAACAGGAGCGGCAGAGAGAGTATCTCGGTGTTCCCAGGATTTTGAGGAAGTTTTGATTAAAAGACATGGAGTTGTGTCCAAGATTTAATTTTGACTTACAATTTTGTTAAGTTTCATTTGAGGTTTTTGTACTGTAGTTGTTTAGAAATAGGTTCATGACATGCATGGGATATCACCATGACTTGATCGGAATCGTTTGGAATACTCAAGCTGAGAATTTGAAATTTGATTTAGTAATGGGGAGGTATTAACATCAGGGGCTTTCAGAAACTCTCTGTAAATTCTAGAGATGGTATGAACCAAGGAACGACAGCATTAGAGCTTTAGGGTATAAGGTGCATGCTCGCACGCACACAGATACAAGTGGAGGAAAATGGGGTTTATGATCCGTACGGTTTCAGGGGTATAACAAGGAAACCGAGAGGGAGATAGAGTTTTGGATTTCCCTCTACTCAAAAGAAGCAATTTAGGGTTCATAGTGTATGTGCTCATATACACGTGGGAATTTAAGCATATATAGGGTGGCGACGAAGTTAGAATAGACATAAGAGGTTGTGGTGGGCTAGATTTTGGGGAATGTCACCAGTATACTCATATATACATATGCATAGGATTGTGGTAGAGCCGAACGATGAGTTAGGGTTTGATCCATAGTTCGGGAAGAAGGGGTTAGGGTTTTGCGTATATGCATATATATAAAAGCAGTATATATGTGCACACACTTATGATAGGACATGGCGAAGTAGATGGCAGAAGTTCAAGTCATTCAGAAGAGGTTCACGACATATATATGCTTCAACTTCGCAAGATACCATGCGAGTACATGTGTCGAGAATGGAAAGAGATCATCTGGTTGTTGTACACCGGTGGTGGTGTGAATATGAGAGAGGCGATAAGGTTCTACTTTGGTTTGCCTAAGAATTTTATTATTATGGCAAAAAGTTTTGTTAGCCCTAATTTTCATATTTCGGAAAATCAGGGTGTGACAGCTACTTCCCAGGGCTATTGCATATGCTGAAAGTTAGCAGTCCGAGAACTTCAATTATATGGAGAGAATTGAGTGCTTTCTGATAAATTTTATGATATATATTATATATGTGTGTGTGTGTATACGCATCATACCTCTGTCGTACTCTGGGGGAAATTCTAGAGAAGAAGCATAAGGTTCTAGATGCTGAAAAGGATTTGTACTTGTTAGAAGTCTGTAGCGGAGCAAACTCATGAACTCCAACTAATGGTGGGGGGAGCTCAGACATAGCAAGATTACTTTCCCTGACAAGTATTAGGTGGGAATGGTATTTGCAAAGCTCCTAAATTCTTGGAGAGACTTTGCTACTGATCTCAAACATCGCAAAGAGAAGATGACTATGGATGACCTCTTAGCCTCCCTCGATGTTGAAGAGAAAGCCCGAGCAAAGATGCTCCACTAGTTTTACACATGTAAGCATTAGCAAAGTTCAGTCCTCTCAGCCTTGGACAGAGTATAACAAGTAGTGGGAAAGAATGTTTGGTCTATAGCAGTCTTCACCGGTGCTAACTCAGGCCCAATGCCTAATTCAACCAAGTAAAGTCGTGCCTTCACGCTATCTTTTGTCTTGTCCATAATGTAGTAGCAAGAGACCGATCAAGTTATTACAAACATTCTTCTCTACATGCAACACGTTGATGTAGTGGTTAACTTCCAAGTCCTCTAAGTAAGGTAAATCACAAAATATTGATTTCTTCTTTCGGATGTCTGTAACATCCTGATTTCAGAGGTTTTCAAAATTTTTTATTTAAAAATCAGAGCCAGAAAATTTTGCTATTTATCCTCTAATTAATTAAAGCTTAATTGGAATTTCACAAATTGGTCCGGAGTTAATTTGAATTAATCCAACTTGAATTGGATTTGCTTTTCAATTTGAAATATGTCTCCCGGAGTTTTCTCAGAACTTTCAGAGTTCGTTTGGTATTTAATCAAGCTCGTTTGTTCTTTTATTATTATTTTTGGTTTTCTCCTTCTCTCTTTGGCCGCGCCGTCCCGGCCCATCCCGACTCGGCACCCCGCTGCCTCTTTTCCTCCTTTGAGCAGCCACTCCGGCGAGTTCTGCGTAGCGCAGCATGCGTCGCCACCTCCATTCTAATAGAATTTGATCCAGATCTCTTTCCCTAACCCTCCTATAAATACTCCACACTCCTCCCACCTCTTCCCTACTCCCCCACACTCTTTTCCCATGAAACCCTAGCTCCCACACATTCTAAACAGCCGCCACCCCCTTTTCTTTCCGTGCAGTTCCTGAACAGCACATCCCACCTCAGTATTTTCCCAATTCCCGTCGCCTCGAACATCTTTTGGCAAATCCCTCCGATGAGATTGTTCTTAACCTTTCTCTCTACCCCTCTGCAAAATTTGGTGAAGATCCAACGGTGCAATCACCGGGAAATCTCTAAATACTAACGTGGTATTTGCATCCAGATTTTCTACACGTGCATCTAGATTGGAACGATGCTCTCATCAGCTCGAAACCTCCGTTTCAAGATCCGTTCGGTGGGATCATGGATGATGTTGTGAAGATCATCTCCACAAAATTTGAAGGCAATCCAATGGTCCAATCTCCGGGAAATCAAGTTTCTTTGTGCTACTGTTCACGTCCAGATTTGATTACAGAAACAGTAGCTCGGCATTATCACCTTCTTTGCAGTTGATCCGGTGAGTCTATCATCAATCCCTTTAGTCAAGTTATGCCTTAGGTATCTATAAACACCTCTGTAATTTTCACCTTGATCCGTGTAGCCGTTTATCGGTAATTGATCCATCTCTGACGTGCTGTCTGCGGACGTCCAGATTCAATTCGCAGAATGTCTAACTTATCTGATCTTTTGCCGTTGACTCGGTAAGAATTATCCAAAACCCTTTGGTAAGATTGTGCCTCTGTATGTCTAGTTTCTGACCCAATTGGCAGATCGTGATTTCATTGAGCGAGCATCGCGCAGCAACCAAAACCGTCCGGTTTGTCCAGAACCAATCTATAATCTATTCCAACCGTTTTGTGTTGCGAATGTCGCCACCACCCATATAGTTAATCTTGTATCATCTTGTGGCACATTATGCCATTTTTCACCATTATTCTCTATCCAAAATCACTCGCATCACCTTATGTTCATCTATAATGTTTTCATCATTGTTTGATCACTAAATTAAATTGCATATTATGTTAGACTATAGTTTCATATATTTATATACTTAGTTCTTATATAGTCCTTGCTTCTATTTATGTAATGTTCATGCTTAGAATTTATCATGTGATCAATCATGTTAGTTCAATCTTATTTATATTGCGGAGAAATTTGTTCATATTTAATAAGGTTCATATTGCATAACCTTATGTATGTTCACATGTATTGTGTTATACAATATATAACCGAACCTAATATTGCATATAACCTATAATAGTAGAAGCATAATCTTACTAAGCTAATATTAATATTACATATCGTATGGTAGTTAATCTTTGTATAATGTACATCTACTAGCACGCATAAGATTATTATTGTATATGGCATAAGGTTGCTTACTAGCATGTTAGTGTCTTTAATCACACGTGATGATGATTATTTAATAAACATGTTATGATTCCCATGTCACCATGTGTAGATAACATGATAAGATATATATGTGTAGATTTAAATAGAAGTATGACATGATGTTATGTAAAATATAAAGTTATTACATATATAGATGCTTCCTGTTTTAACTAATGGTGTTGTAAAGTATTTATTCATAATAGTAACTCTTGTTTATAGTATGATTAAGATTACACGCATAGTTTATATTCACATATTACGCTTCATATAGTTTGCATATATGATCATGTATGTATGTTACATGTATATATTGCTCGTGTTTAAATAATAGTTTGATATGACTTGGTTAGCACATTAAATAAACTCTATTTGTATTTTAATTATTAGTTGAACATAGTTAGGACTGCACATGCTTAGCCTCTGTCTATCTTTAATATTGGTTGTTGCATGATGTATATTATATGGTGGTATGTGCATATGTTCGTGCACATCTTAGACGCACCTATAGTTTAATTCATATTTATTTAAGGATTGTTATATAATAGTTTGTCACGTTATTAACCTCTGTGTATAATATGGTTAAGATCACACACATGTTTCATATTTATTCGATGCATTTCATGTGGTTTGCATATGCAGCTGTGTGTATATGTTTATGCATATATACATAGGCTAATCCATGTGTTAGATAATAATCTATCATGCAATGGTTGAACACATTATTTTGTTCATGTGCATAATTTAATTGTTTGTTTAAACGCGATTATGTTGCACATGTTCAATATAATTTTATGTTGCATAATCATGTAGTTACATATAGTTATATGTATGTATATATATATATATATAATTGGACTTAATATTGTTGACAAGCTACATGTTGGAATAATAATCCCTTACTGAATTATTATTATTTAATCATATCGTCTGTTAGTTGATGGTCATATGATATGTAGGTACTAGAATGTATAGATTGATATCATATGTTACACTTCCATAAGGTGCTGTACACTCACACATACATAGTTAACCTTTAGGTATCGATTATAATATATGCATATATGTTGCTAATAATCATTCTTTACTAAAATATTGTTATTGTTATGTGTAGTACGTTTAGGTTGATTGCTGCATGTACACACACAATAGCATGAGGAGAGTTAATGTTATGTCATAGATTGCATATATGTATGACGCATGTGATGTAGATGCTAGTTGTTATTTGGTCATACAATTTAATCACCGTTTGTATTATTAATGATTGTTATTAGATTGCAACTGCACGATTATATGTTTGGTGCTATGCTATGCCTTGTCTAGTCTCTATTTCATGCCTAGTCTATCTAGTTTGTTACATGATGTCTAATTATATGTTGCATGGTAGTTTATATAGATTGTCAAGTCGTCTATTATCATTTCTAACCGACTAGCATGCCAGGACCTTGTTTGTGTACTAGTACGATAGGTTATGCTTATTTTACTAGTATGTCGGGTTTCCATGTTTAATCATATGGTTGTGCTATTGTTGTCATTAACCATATCCTGTTCCCAGTTGCACATCTATCCCTATCTCACATGTGGATTAACTTGAGTCATTTGACATGTAAATTCTATCCTCCATAAATCTATCCTTTTTCCAGAATGATCTGATCCAGAAGACCATCTTTCGAGTACATGTACTCTATCTGGTTGAGATATATAATCTCACACCTTCCTAGTTGTCTTTCAACAATCCTATCCTTTCACCTTTGTCCTTTGACACCTATCCAACCTTGCTAGCCCTATTCTTCTAGTATTTCCATTTGATATTTAATTTGGATTTATATTTATTTGCCTTGCACTTTATTGCTATTGCGACGAATAGGAAGTAGCGAAGTTGGGTAAGGACAAGTTCCTGCAGAAGAAGACCAACTCGTCAACGAAGGCATGCCCCCTTTTCTTGATCATATTTGATCCTATATTTTGAAGTCATTATATTTTATCCTTTTACAAACATGCATGCTATTTTTAATCCAGTAGTTAGCGTGTCGATTGACACACCTTTACCATTACCCGCTTGTTGTCCTGTTTACTTGATACCCTGAGTAGGTTAATAGGTTTTATTTTGAATAGAGTAGAGAATGCTTAGCCATGCTTAAAATATATCCTTAGGTTGTTCCGATTGCCTCCTCGGAGGAATAAATTTTGGATCAATGATCCTTGTTGATACTTATTTGTGAGCTTGCTGAGCTGGGCCGGATGCCCAATGTTTCCTTCTCTCTCTATTCTTCCTATTCTACTCTAGGTGAAACTTACCATCTAATATGGTGCGGGCGGCAGCTGAATCAGTGTTGAAGGAGCATATGGTTGTCCTACCTGCAGAAGGCCGGTTTAAAGGAACCATTAGTCGTCCGTACCGCATAAGGCCGAAGTCTTGCAATTGGAGAATTGTGTCAACAGTACAACCACATGCTATATGGGCACTGGCTTGGTCAAGTAGGTTAGTCAGCTTTTGGTGCGATCTTGCCGTACCGTAGAAGGGGTGGACGTAGCTACGAGGACACTCGGCACAGATGGGGGGATCGGAGGGTGGGAATGTACTCTCAACTCCGAGCCAGACCCGGTGAGCATGTCACACCTTAGGGGATCTAGCTAAAAGACCTCGTCACGGTCACCCTACCGACACACTGATGGGCGTGTGTACAAGCCCTATCAGCTTGGCATAAGGGGATGATCGTGTCATGTGGGGTAAAGTGTACACACTCTGCAGAGTTAAAACTAATCGATTAGCCATGTCCATGGTTATGGACAGCACATGACTCATTCTTGATGAAAAGGACCTGTCTTTCTCCCCCTTGCTAATTCCCTCTACCCCAGTTCTGGAAATGTGAAAAGGTGATTGGAATCTATGGATGAGCTAAGGCAGAAGTTCCTTGCTCGAATATGTTGGTCGTGGACCACACCTGTTGAAAAACATCCCTGATAATAAAAATTAGTTTTTATCAAAATGATGCCTTTGAATCTACGTAATATTTCAACTAAAACTGCTTTTCTGCAAATGAACCATACAGCCTTCCGTTGAAGCCTTACATGTAGTTTAATAGGACCATCTGCCGCCAGGTGGCTTGCTGAGTACGTAAAGTACTCATCGTGCATGTTGTTTGTTGGACTGTTCAAATATTTGTGAGGACGATGAAATCTATGAGGAATCTTCTACGTCAATGCTGAGGGTTAGGTCACGTGGCCTCCGTCGACTGCCTGTGGTTAAGATGGAGACATCTACGCTTTATTTCCACTGTGTTTTCTGAATGGTAAGGGACATAAGTCCTAGTTACTTTATTTAGTCATATCGCTGCTATAACTCAATTATTTATGTTTCTAAAATGTTTCGTGATGTGTGCAGTGATATCAATTCACCTGTGTTCATCAGCTTGATTCTGGACTGATGAGGAGATACGCAGGGAGGGTCTGAAAGTTAAGTCCGGATCCTCACAATGTCCTTCCTCAATTTATGTCCCTTTTAAAAAACAACATCTATATCCTTAATCATATCATAGACATTTGTCTTGCTTTTGGGCTTTGGAATTGGATCGAGAATTGAGTTGATCTTAAGGGGATCTTCTATAATTTCGCATGTAAGGGGTTATTTCTTGGTTTCGTCCAGTTATTAATAACTTGATTATTTTTAGATAATAGTAGATAGAAAGAACGCTTGTAAGGAGTCCTATTGAAACCAAGAAATATAGGCCTGCTTGCCATCCACACCAGAATAGATAGAGTTTTCCGAAGAAACATGCTAGTGGAGGAAGGCCTCCTAGGGACAAGAGACATAGGGCTAAAGAGAGAGCCAAAAAAGGATCTTTCGTGTATAATCCTGCATAATCTTGAATGTTATCAGTTCCTGTATGTAGACCAAATAATACAATGCAGCAAAAGTTCCTAGATTCATGGAGATATAGAACAGCATATAAGTTATCATGCTTGCATATCCATCATTTGAGTCTCCAACAATTATTTTAATAATTACATATCCGATTTGCCCTATGAATGAATATGCAAGCATACGTTTCATACCATTTCTCCGTTGAATTGTTTTGTCAATTTGCGATACGAGTGATTCCTGGGGAGCGACCTTCGCATGTACATAGTTTTCTTCGAGTTATTTAGTCATACACTCGCGTATCATCTAAGCAGGAGCACAGGCTTTAGCTCCTTTTATACTAAAGTCTAATAGGTTACCTAAGTCATGATAGTCATAGATTATTAAAAGAGCAAGGCGTGTAATCTGAAGATATCTCATTTGTCCGCATCCATACTACTACCCCCTCTATTCCATAATTTTGCAATCTTCTATCAACAATGCTAGGTACACATCAATGTTGTTGTTAGGTTGCTTCGTCTCTTGGAAGTATCAATAGCATAATGTATTTCCGCTTCATACACAACCAAAGAAGAAGATTGCAGATACACTGAGTCACGGACCAAGTGCTGTGCTAGCTGCTCATGTTACCAAATGGATTTATTCCATCCGTACTCAATCCAAATATTAAATTCATCCGTTCCATACTGAAAGTTGGGTACCTTCTATCAATGTTCCTCCACAGGATGGCATTAGAAGGATGTCTTTGCTTTCCATCATTCTTACGCTCCCTCCACGTGCCTGCGCAGCAATTTCACATTCGTCGCGTTCGCATACAAACGCTTCACACAGGGAATTACAGGAAGATACCACACAACCTTAGCCGAAGGTTTGGTTGTCACCTTGTTGCCCTCTGTGACATCATTTTCATTTTTGGTGTGTTTCGACTTATACCCCTCGTATATAAGTTTTTTTGAGTCCTCCAACAAGACCAAAAATTTATCACACTCTTTCTCACTTAGGTCATTCCCTTCTGCATCATGCAACACCTCCTACTTGATCAAGCTGCTACCTATGACATCGAGCTGCTGCAGGATTTCCTGCTGCGACTGCCTCCTCTCCTACTTGATCAATCTGCTAGCTACGACATAATCGACTCCAATAACAAATTAATTAAATCACTAGTTCTAAACACACAAGGGCATTTCATTGCCATCCTTAATCCATATTTCCTTTGATTTTATCTCTATAGCTAATCATGCTAGCAGTCACAACACACGCTTCTATACTCTTGACTCACTCATATGCGTTATGCAGCGCAGAGGTCAAGTTGGCAAAAACGAAAGGTAATACTCAGTCATAATACAGACATATAAATGGATACGAATCAATTGCAACGTATGTGTCGAAGCAGGTACGAAATCATATTCGAATTCAACATGTCTTTGCATGGCCGAAAAGATAAACGAGCGCATACGCACCGCTTAGGACTCTATTTCTGGGTCGAAGCATGGGCCGCTACCAACGAGCGCGTGGCTAGCCCATTCGAAGCCGCCCACAACCGCAGCTGACAGCGCGGTACACGGCCCGCTCATGTGACGGACGAACACAAGCAGGCCGGTTTGGTAGGCTTCAGAATTTCTCAGTTCTTTCTGCTGATCCTTGGTGTATTCCATTTTCTCGAGGGACGTGCTTGGCGTATAATTCTAAACATTGCGTTGCGCTGTCTTCATTACCTAAGCCTCGAGCAACGCGCGGGGGGCGCCACCAGTTCTTCTCAAAATTCCTATGTGCTCGTCCTATACTAACATCCAGCTGCGTCTTTGTGATTTCGCCTTTAATAACACAACCCCCATTGCCCCATACAAGACGAGGTACTTATATCCCTAGCATATGGATAAGTTACACCTAGGTGTGTCATAGTAATACGTTACATAAACCTCTGCACGCACAAGATCCAATGACACGTGAATCGCGGCGTCAGCAGGCCAGAGAGTCAGCGATCAGCATATCTCCAGACTCCAAAGAGCCACCCCCGAACCGGCACCGGCTACGCACGCGGCTAGGCGAGGCGAGGCGAGGCGGCTAGGAGATAGCCGCGCGCGCGCGCGACACCCCCACATGCCCCCGCGCCGACACCACCACCACCCAGCGCCGCAGAGAAACCCAGGAGAACCCACGCACGGTCCCCGCTCGCCCGTTCCACTCGCGGCCGCGCCCCGCGCCCCGCTTCCGCTTTCCCTGGCGCTGCTGCCGCACCGCGCCGCGGCCAATCCCCCCGTTTCCAGCATCCCAGATTCCTCAGCCCAATCACACTCCCCGGTCTCCCGTCAAAAAAGTCGCCCCTCCTCCAAGACCAGCCTTTTTCCGCTTAAAAACAGCAGCCTCTGCGCGCGGCTCTCGAGGGCAGGACGATATGGCTTCAGAGACCCCGCCGTTCTGCGTCTCGGCGACGACGGCAGGAGGCAAGGCCTGCGCGGCGAGGCCCCACGGACACGCCGTGCTGGCCGCGCGCGTCCACGACGCGCTCGTCTTCGCGGCGGGTGCACTTGCGGCCGTGCTCGTGCTCCTCGGGACCTCGTCCTTCCTCGCGCCCGCCCCCGTGCCCAACCTCCTCGCATTTACCTCCTTCCCGTTCCCCGCATCCTCGTCCGCGCCGTCCTCCCTGGTGTCGCACGGAGCCGCCGCCGCGAGGGCGGACTGGTGGCGCACGTTCTACGACGACCCGGAGGTGTCGTACTCCGTCGACGGCGGGCGGGTCACCGGGTGGGACGCGAAGCGCGCGGAGTGGCTGCGCCTGCGCGGGCTCAACGCGAGCGGTGGCGGCGCGGGGGACCGCGTGGTGATGGTGTCCGGGTCGCAGTCCGCGCCGTGCAAAGGTGCCGGGGGCGACAACCTGCTGCTGCGCTTCCTCAAGAACAAGCTCGACTACTGCCGCCTCCACGGGGTGGAGCTCTTCTACAACACGGCGCTGCTGCAGCCGGAGATGCTGGCGTACTGGGCGAAGATCCCCGTCGTGCGCGCCGCGATGCTCGCCCACCGGAGGCGGAGTGGGTCTGGTGGGTCGACGCCGACGCCGTGTTCACCGACATGGATTTCTCCCTCCCGTTCGACAGGTACAGGGACCACAACCTTGTCTTATACGGCTGGGCCAGGGAGGTTTACGGCGCCAGGTCGTGGGTGGGGCTCAACGCCGGCGTGTTCCTCATCCGCAACTGCCAGTGGTCGCTCGACTTCATGGACGCGTGGGCGCGCATGGGCCCCGCCTCGCCGGAGTACGCCGAATGGGGCGAGGTGCTCATGGACACGCTCAAGGGCAAGGCCGACGAGGAGTCCGACGACCAGTCGGCGCTCGTGTACCTGCTCCTCAAGAACCGGAAGAAATGGGGGGGAAAGACCTACCTCGAGAACGAGTACTACTTCCAGGGGTACTGGGCGGAGATCGTGGGCCGGCTCAACGGCATTGCGGCGCGGTACAAGGCGGCGGAGCGGCGCGCCGCCGCCACTCTCCGGCGGCGGCACGCGGAGGGGGAGCACGCGCGGTACGCGGCGGCGAGGAACGCAGCGGTGAGGAGGAGCATCCCGGGCCCGGCGGGGGGCGGACAGACCGGGTGGCGGCGGGCCGTTCGTGACGCACTTCACGGGGTGCCAGCCCTGCGGCGGCGCGCCGAACAGGATATACCGGAACGGGAGCTGCGCCGACGGGATGCGCCGCGCGCTCAACTTCGCCGACGACCAGGTGCTCCGCGCGTACGGGTTCCGTCACGCCGGCCCGATCAGCGACGACGTGCGGCCGCTCCCGTTCGGCTACCCCGCCGCGCGCGCGCGGTGAGCCGCGGGCTCGCTCCGGCGCCGCGGGGCGCGCGCCGAGCAAGCGCTTACCGCTGAGAGCAAATCGAATGGTCAGTGCAAGTAGTAGTAAGATCAAGAAGATGTTGCTCGCTCACAGTTTCCTTGGATGTGGTAATGCCAGTTACAGAGATTTGGGCCTTATTTGCATCATTTTAGCTTGCTTTTGTCCTGTTTTTCATCTTGTTTGGAACTTGTTCTTTCTACTTATTTTAACTAGGTATATATGAATATGATATTCAAAGTTTTCAGTTAGATTAGCTTGAGTCCTTGCTTCCGGCCGGGGAAAAGGATTGTGCTGCTCATGCTGTGGATTCTGAGTAGCTAGGAATAGTTCTTATTCGTCAGTCCAAACTCAAACAATTCTAGTTGCAATCTGGCAGAGGAAGTACTAAAAGCCCGTGGCCCACAATAGATGAGAGTAATCTGACAAATCTTGACCAAGATGTACTACTATATTAGTTAATGTGGCAAAGGGATTTAAAGAAATCGACAGTGTATTTAAGGTTTTCTTTCTGAACTTGACAGTGTATTTAAGGTTTGCTCTTCTAAACTTGACAGTGTACTTAAAGGTTTAGTGCACGCAGATCTAGTACTAGTCGACCGAAAAAAAAAGGGGAACTTAAAGCAAACGGACCGTAATGGGCCACCACATCTCTGGATTTCATTTATCAAAGGTTTAGCACATGGGGCTCCTACTCTATGAATGCTATCATAAAGCCTATCCCTTCTTGACTCCGTCCCTACCCCTTCTTCTTCGGCACCTTCTTCTCAAAATTGGTTAGAAAATCCAGTTTTAAAGATCCGGAGCTTTGAATTGGGAGAAATTAGGGTATGTACATTTTCACTTTCTGCCCAATGCTTAGCCTCGCCTGCACCTTAATAAGTGGGGCCCATTAAGGAGTGAAGAAACATCGGAGAGTAGGATAAAACAAATTAACATGGGACGTGTTCAGTGGAAAGAACTTATCGTCTTTTGTGCTCGTTTATATTACTGAGATGTAGTACAAAAAGTAGCGATATAATAATTAAGAAAAGGTTGATTTAATGTTGTTGTTCTTTGATATTGTTGTATCGTGTACTCTTTCCATTTTAAAATAGATGTTCTTTTACTCTCTAATTTTTCTCAAAATGCTTACCCTTCTACATTTCTAATACAGTTTTATTTACGTTGTTCCTAGTTTGATCTTCATTAATATCATCTATTTATTACCTTGGGGAAGAAAAATGGTATTAATATAAAAATAATTTAAGGGCAACATAGACATTTCGTTCACACTTTTAATATTTGTGCGCTAACATCTATTTTGAAATGGAGAGAGTATTGCTTAATTTTAGCATATGAGCCTTGCCTAGTGAGTAAATTAGAAGAACTCGAAATAAGCTTAGTCGCGATCCGCTTGATCGGTGAAGAGAGAGTAGTGCAACTCTAAAAATTAGTAGAAATCCAAATAAGCTTAGTCACGATCTGGAGACAAGATAACGAAACTGCAGGGCACTACCCAGTACCATTTTGTACTATGATTTTTTCTGAGTAATGCATTCTCCTTTCACTTAAGAAAAGAAAGTGAAGGTATGTTTTTCTCTATCTCTCTTTCCCATATCACTAAAAATCCTATGACAAGATAAGGGAAGACTGATATTGTACCATTGGACATACCCTTAATATTTTTTGTTCCAACCTTTTGTCCAAATGGAACTTGGACTCGAGGCTTGGACAATCTTCGAATCTAGAATCTTTTCCTCCAGCCCAGTGCCACATATGACCTGTCAGGTCGGTTGACCCCATGGGTTTTTATAAAATACTATTATGTGTATCCATATTTGCGTCTGTATGTGACATTTTTCCACCGCACACCTGGGACAACTGAGTGCTCGCTGGAAGCCAAGCTTGTAGAACAACTCATGAAACAATTAGCACATAGCACCCAACATTTTGTGCAATGGCCTTTGAGAATAATATAAGTTTTTTGTTAGCCCAAAGAGGCGATCGAAATCCATTGATGTACCATAGTAGTTTATATTTTCAATGAAAATAGGTTTACTTGCTAAAATCATTCTAGAAAGGTGATGACATTTAAGTTTTTATATTTTTCAGAAAATTGTAGCACGTAAGCTGACATAGCGGTCTTACCTCTGGACTTCTCTTCACCGCCAAGCAGTCCACCTTAGGGCCTGTTTGGTTTAGCTTTTAGGCCAGCTTTTCCCTTAGAAAAGCTTAAGCTAAACCAAACGACCGGCTTTAGGCCCAGCTGTTGCCAACAGCCAGCGACGCCCCGTGTGCAAAATGAGCTACGCGCAAAAGCACCCCGGAGGCAGCTTCCCGCAACCTTCACTTAAAATTTCGAGCCTTTTTCCGTTTTTGCCCCCGTCGGTTCACTCCATTTACGGGCAAATGCCCTTACGCCCCTTCGCTCCTGTCTCTCCCATCCCGACCGACCGAAGCCACGGAGGATGTCCGGCGGAGGGAGCAGCTGGTGGCGGAGGCTGCCGAGGCGGAGGGCGACGGCCGGCGGCGGGATCCGCCGGTGGCGGCGACCGTAGGTGGCGGCGGAGCCCAGGGGAGACGTAGCGGCGCGCCTTGGAGGCGGAACCGAGGCAGCAGGAGGGGGAGGCGGGGCCGGAGGCACGCGCGCGGGGCGAGGAAGGCGGCGCGCGGCGAGGGAAGCGGCGGGGATGGAGGGGAGGGACCGGCGGCGGCGGGGATGGAGGGGAGCGACCAGCGCGCGGCGATGGAAGCAGCGGGGAGGGAGGGGAGGGACCGGCGGCGGCGGGGATGAAGGGGAGGGACTGGCGCGCGGCGGGGATGGAGGGGAGGGACCGGCGGCGGCGGGGATGGAGGGGAGGGACCGGCGGCGGCGGGGAGGGAGGGGAGCGACCGGCGGCGGCGGGGACAGAGGGGAGGCGGCGGTGGATTTGGGCCGGTTGGCCGATGCACCCCCCCCGGCCCGTTTTTATTTTCTTTTTTATTTTTTATTTCTATTTATTATTTTCTGTAATTTTAGTTTAAACAATTATTTTTATGTATATTATTATTTTCTGCAAATTTATTTAAGAAATAATTTGTATTCTATTTATATTTGTAATTTTTTATTTTTTATTTGTATTTGTAACATTGGATCGAACCTCACACAATATCGATTTTAAAATTTGGTTCATATTGATTTTAGGGGCATTTCAGACAATTCGTTCATATACAGCTAACAGCCACAGCCCAACCAAACGTGCACAACCGAATCCTCACATGCCAACAGCCACAGTCGCTATTCCATACAGCCAGCCAACAGCCGCTTTTCCAAAAGCCGCAGCCCAACCAAACAGGGCCTTAGTCACGTCGACAACGAGAGCAACACTGCTCATCCACCTAAGATTGCAAGTAACATGTATATAGCAGATTGGAATTGGAGTCACATAACAAGTAAAATAAGCTATAACTAGAGCGAGCCCATAGGGGACGACAAACAAAGGTAGCAAGATGGAATCTTGGCTAGAGTAGGGGCGGAGGTGCTCCAAAGTAGGGCAAGATCAGCTTGATACAAGGGTTTATGTCATTTAAGATGTGTAGCAAAGTCGTTGGGGTAGTAGGGCAATGGCCAATGGAGAATTTTAGATCTTAATGGGGTAGACGGCTAGAGGCGATTTCAGCTCAGTGCAAGTGAGTTTATGTCGTCTAAGATATGTAGGAGAGCCATTGGACTAGTAGGACAATGGCCAATGAAATTTTTTAGATTTTAATAGACGGCTAGGGGCGAGATCAGCTCGATGCAAGGGGGTTTATGTCCTTTAAGTCTGTTCGATGGTCAAAAATAAATTTACATATTTATTTACCAAATAGAGGTTGCTGTCTTTATCAAACTAAGGCCCTGTTTGGTTGAGCTGTGGCTGTTGGAAAAGCGGTTGTTGGCTGGCTGTTTGGAGAAGCGGCTGTGGCTGTTGGTTCGTGAGTCCGCGGTTGAACGTGTTTGGTTCGGCTGTGGCTATTGGCTGTTGTATGAGGAAATGTCTGAAATGCCCCTACAGTGTATATTATATGATTTCGCGAATAAAAAATCTAAAAAACTGCAAAAAATTTAAGAAATTCAGAAAAATTAGAAATAAATCATTAAAATCAGAAAAAATTCAAAAAATTCCGAAAATTCAGAAAATTCAGAAAAATCATGAAAAATTCAAAAAATCAGAAAAATCAGAAAAATAAGGAAAAATTCAAAAAATTTAGAAAAATAAGAAAATTCAGAAAAATAGGAAAAATCAGGAAGAAAATCAGGAAAAATTCTTAAAAATCAGAAAAATTAGGAAAAAATCAGAAAAAATTCTTTAAAATCAGAAAAATTAGGAAAAAAAATACTCTGAGTCTATTTTAGTGTACCTATGCTTAGCTATTTTAGTTAGTTATGCCAACAAATGTAACCTTTGTACAAATCCATTTTAATTTAGCTATGCTGAGCTATTTTAGTTAGCTATGAGTGTCACCATAGTTACAAATCAAGGAGTAGCAGGTGTTTGTTGCTCATAGTTACAAATCAAGGAGTAACAGTTGTTCCAATCTTAAAGAAGATGATGGAGACTGACCAAATAACATCGTGTTAACAATAACAAGCTTATCCCCTCTTACATGGCTAAAGCCAGCTGGTGGTTGGTATTAAAATCACCACATAGTCAGGAGTATTGCACTGAACAACTGAGAACTCAGATTAACAAACTGATGGAGAGAATTTCTAGACCACATACTACCTTAGCATTGTGTTCTAGCAGAAGTTTGACTGCGTCTTGCTGTCCATGACCAGCAGCCCAAACAAATCATGTGGACAAGCTAGCCAATTGTGTTTCCACCAAAAAAAATATGCTTATCATTCCTACTGAACATATCATGTGGCAAATGTTCTACTCATGTAGCTAGTAGATATACAGGTAATGAAGAAATGAATGTGTTCAAGAATCAACGCATCCAGAAGATGCAGACTACTCCACAGATCATATAACACACATGACAACCTTATCATTCAAAATTTGAATGCAAAACTAATAATCAAAGTCTATGCTTTTACCAGTAACAATGTGCATGAATGAACTAAAGACATGGTTTAACAAAGGCAATCCACAAAAATTGAGAAGTCTGTGGCGCTGGAGGGGCGTTGGAAGGTGGAGGCCGCTCGAGGGCCGCTGGAGGGGTGCTCCACAGGTGCTGGAGGGGCGGTGGAGGCCGCTGGAGCGGCACCGCGGTGGAGGGTGCTGGAGGGGCGCGGTGGTGGAGCGTGCTGGAGGCCGCTCGCGCTCCGACGGAGGGCCCGGCGGTGGAGGGAGCCCTGCACCGCGGTGGAGGGCCCGGCGGTGGCGGGGATCCGGTCGGCGGTGGAAGGCCTGACGGTGGTGCGGATCCGGTCGGCCGGCGGGGGCGTGGATCCGATGCTGGATGCCTCCGTGCTCGGCGGTGGAAGGCCCGACCGTGGCAGGGATCCGGTCCGCCGGCGGGGGCACGGATCCATGGAAGGCGAGGAAGGCGTCGGTCCACGGGATCCGATCGGGGACGACGGGGAAGGTGGGGAAGCCGCGGATCCGGTGCTGGAGGCGTCGGTCCTCGGCCCGGACGAAGGCGGGGAGGTTGCGCACGGCGGTGGACGTACTCCGGCCGCCGCGGCGCCGCCAGGGACGAGCGGAGGAGGGCGGTGGGTGGTGGCCGGCGGGTGGAGCGGCGGGTGCTGGCCTACGGGTGGTGGCCGTCGCTGCGGGAAGGGGATCGGGAAGAAATGCTCGGCTTAAGAGAAAGAGGGGATTTGGAAACACGAAAAGGGCATTCTCGTGTAAATTGTGTTGAACTCCAGGGGCAAACTCGGACGGGGCGCAAGTGACACTGCGGGAAGCTACCCTTCGGGAGCTTTTGCGCGTAGCGATTTTTGTACTGGCCACGCAATGGGCTGTTCGGAACAGCCGTGCCAGAAGCCTGCTGTTTGGTTTAGCTTCGGCTTTTCTCAGGGAAAAACTCCCCTAGAAGCTAAACCAAACAGGGCCTAAATATATACGACCTGTGGTATTTAATCAAACATACTCCGTATATAACCTTAAATCTCATTAATCGTGCTATATAGCTTAGAAACTAGGGTCTTTTGGTGCTGTGAAAAAAAAATCTAGGCCTTTATGGAACTAACTATAAAACCTGTTGCGTCAAAAGAAAATAATCTTTCTGTTATTATTTCCACGCACAAAACGACATAGTAGAAGAACCCAAGATACGCATTGTATGCTTAGCGCGAGCGCACGTGTCCTCGGCGTCAGCCGCCGGCGAGCCTCCGTCATGGCCTCCCTCCTCCCCTTCTCCTCCTCCTCCGCCTCCCGCCTCCCGCCCAAACCCTCGCCACCCTCCTCCTCCTCTCCCCCTCCCGCCTCCGCCTCCGCCTCCGCGCGCGCGTCGCGCTTCCGCCTCCTCCTCGCCCGCGCCGCCGCGCGCCGCGACCCGGAGCCGGCGCCGCCCGCCGCGGAGGAGAGGAGGTCGCTCGCGGTGAGGGCGGGGGAGCTCTTCCTGGGGCTAGCGACGCTACTCGTCCGCGCCGGGAGGGGGGCGGCGCCGGTGGAGGAGGTGGAGGAGAGGGAGGGGGTGGTGTGGGAACAGCGTCCGGAGGACGTGGAGGCGGAGCGGCAGCGGCAGCAGCAGGTGGTGGCGACGGCCGGCCCCGGGTTCAGCTTCTCTGCCGCCGGGTTGCTCTTCCCCTACCACCTCGGCGTCGCGCAGTACCTCCTCGACAAGGGCTACATCACAGTACGCGTTCTTATCCCCATCTCAATCTCCATATCCGTTTCTTCCAATGTGCATGCATACTTCATATTATAGTGATGGATACGAAGTTTTGCTCGATGAATTGTGATGTAGCCATTGTGTCTACTGCCTGCAAGCAATTGAGCGCCTTTTCAGATTAAAATTGCAGTTGATTAACGTAGCGATAATAGTAATTCCTAGCTTGGTTGTATCTTGAGAGCTCTTGATCTCGTGCTACTTTGTACTAGGTTGTAGCAGGGCATGCTATGGTTATGCATGGGAACTCATATATCTATGTGATTCACGACTTACATGTGGATGTGATATATTCCATGCTTATATTCGTTCTATTGTGCAAACCGGCCTTCTTATAAATTTTGTTTTCCTATCCGGAACTTACATTAGGAAAGAACTCCGTTAGCTGGCTCATCAGCTGGTGCGATAATCTGTGCAGTCATTGCATCCGGAAACACAATGCAAGAGGCTCTGCAGGTGACCAAGATTCTAGCCGAGAACTGTCGGAGTAAAGGGACTGCCTTTCGTCTCGGGGTATGTTTTCTGCACTCTTCTGTAAAATATATTTTTAAATATACTGATTACTGTAGTTGTAAGGTACTAAGGTATGGTAACGGAACAAATGATCCTGGAAGAATGATTACAATGAATTATTTCCTTTAAATGGGTTATTTGTGCATTTTTCTTAACAAATTACTGTAAAACTCTTGCATTTTTCTATTTTGTGATGCTTATCTGTTGAAGTGCAACATGGGAATTAAATATTAAAATATTTAGATGCTGCAAAATTGTATTGATAGCATCAAGCAATGTATGACTATGATTTATCATGAATCTCAGTGACTTCTATGGAATGTGGCAGAAGTGACATGCTTTCTTGCGGCATATTGTGGTGCATTTGTTTACTATGCATACATTGCTTCAACCCTTAAATATTTCCTTGGGCTGTTGGTTTTATGAAAAGATCTATTATATTGTCTGACCTTGTTTTTGAAACAGTTCCAAGTTTTAAATCATTGTGTTGTTTCCATTGTGATAATGATTTGATATAGATGTTATGTGCTGCCTCAGCCCATATCGTTGCAGCTTCCACTACACTGACTGTGAATTGTGGCTGATAGTCTTCTATCGTCAAATTCAAAACCTATCAGATCAATTTCAATTTCTGTCGGTCGTTTTAATAAACCGAGCTATTAAAATTTTGCTCTTCATGTCATAATAGTCATATATCATTGGGTGCCAAATGCCAACTGCTGAGTCCCTGAACGTGTAGATTATACCCAACCATGTGAGTGATGGTTTATTCATGACTGATTTGTTTAGGATGTGCTGTAGTACTATAGCTCATCACATTTCGAATTTTGGTGTTTACTGTACTGACTCAAGATTAAGTTCACCTTTTCCTCGTCAAGAAAAGTAATCACAGAAAAGGGTGATGAATAACCTGCCATCTAGTTATATTTTCTTTGAAAAGTATGTTGAAGATCAAAGACATGACACTAAGTAGTTCTTACTTGTATTGGCTGGTTGAATTTGACAGGTTTTCACCGTGTAATCCTGTGCGCTTGTGCAGGCTGTACTCAAGGATGTTCTGGACAAGTTTCTCCCAGATGATCTGCACATTAGGTGCAATGGAAGGATCCGTGGTAAGCTTCATACAATACAAGCGTTGCCTCTACATATTGCCTTTGTGCATTTTCTGCTCTTTTGCTTTCCGACAAGTAACTTGGCCTGGTCATTTTAAGAAAACTAATATTCTGCTCATACAGTTGCTATCACTCAGTTGTCCTGGAGGCCTAGGGGCTTACTGGTTGACCAATTTGACTCCAAAGAAGATGTAATTAATGCAGTTATTACATCCTCTTTTATTCCTGGGTAAGATTCACGCTAACCTTTTCTAACACTGTATTTATGTTTTTAGTTATGTTTTGCTTAATAGTAAGGACAATTGTTTTGTTCTCGTTTCAGATACCTAGCTCCCAGGCCTGCAATTTTCTTCCGTAACAGGCTGTGCATTGATGGGGGCCTTACATTGTTCATGCCACCCACTTCTGCTTCTGAAACAGTATGTCTACAGCCTTTCTTTTTTGTTCCTGCAAAATTATTGTGATCACAAGCATTATTACTTTATTAGAGTCTCTTGCATGCTATGAATATTGGAATATAGAAAGCTTTTGGATGTTTAGTATCTTGAACCTTGTCTATCATTTAATTCTGCTGTGAGAAATTTCTTCCTTGCTCCCAAGGATGAAGACGTCTCTCCTACCATTTCATGATTTGCCATTGAAATTCATCTTGCTACATGTGTCTGTAAGAGTTGACCATGAGTATGATCCATGTAAAATAGGGTTCCGTCGTATGTCATAAAATAAAACAGGGCAGGTGATAGCAGTACTCAGTACAAAAATGCAATTTGGTCCTTTGCATTTTCATACTGAAGTACACTTGTTTATGCTCTGTTTATACTGGACATAACGATATACTTCACTGGAATGCTATCTATACTTTGTGCTTGCAAACCAAGTGCTCCTCCTTACGCATATGAGAGTGCGGGCGCAAGTTGGTCTGATATTCATCCTCACTTGCGAGCTGAGGCTTTTGTTTGAACAATCTGTTTTCAGCAGTACTCATTGTCCAATGGCAGAACCAGTCTACTTGGTCCACATAGTTTCGTTTCATACCACATGATATGTACCAAGTGCTGTGCTGCCGGTTCGTTTTACAATGTTTATTATAACCACTATGTCTATGATTCTAGGTACGAATTTGTGCTTTCCCAGCTAGCAGACTAGGATTGCAAGGGATTGGTATTAGTCCAGACTGCAATCCAGAGAACAGAGCTACTCCCCGACAGGTAGCACAAATTCAAACATACGAGTTCTTGCAACTCTCCATGATTTTATTCTCAAATTTACCCTCAACGCTCTTGAACAAATTCCAGCTGTTTAACTGGGCTCTGGAACCTGCTGAAGATGAAATTCTCGACAAATTATACGAGCTTGGATATCAGGATGCAGCTGTATGGGCTGTGCAGAATCCTGCTGAGTCAATTGTGAAGAATGAACAACCGCTTGCAACAGATTGAAAAGGCCTAGACAATCCTTAGGCATCGTGGTCCCTATTTGGTTCACTGAGAGGTTAACAGCTCACTCTGCTGTCCAAGCTGACCTCACGGGGGTTGTAAATTTGTAATAGGAGTGCACCTGCTGTATTTTTTGAAATTTAAAGGCTCTAGGCTACTGGCTTTCATGATTAGACAAGTGTAACTACAATTGCGCTAGAGCTCGGTATCTGACTGATCATGTTGATCTGACATAGTGATAGTAGTAGGAAAGAGCGCTGGAAGTGGTTTTCTGACCTCTTTTCCTAACTCAGCAAATCGCACGTATGCCTTGTAATGCACTTGTCAGAAGATTGTGCTAAATGGTCGAGATGGGTGCACCTGAGCTCAGGAACTGGAAAACTTGGCATCTTAAGTTCTTTACCCAGAAAGTTATGAGAGGATGAGTAAAAAGAAAGTATTGAAAATCTATCTCTGGGTCGAGCATTTTCCCTGAGAATCAGTCACATTTTCTAGCCCTCCCACCTCGACGGTCCGAGTCCTGACCGTCCCCTGCGTCCTCTACCGCTATGCGCACTGCCAACTCGCCGGCGAGAACAGCCTGGAGCTCCCCACGTCACTTCTCCTGTTGCGCATTGTCTGATGAACCATCGCCTCTTGTGAGAAACTGGTAAACTAAGAAGGTGTTTAGTTGAAAAGAAGTAATGCAAATGAAATTACACCGTTACGGAATGGGCAAAAATCGAAAGTTAAATTGAAAGTTGTTTGGTTACTAACGAATGTAACGTGAATCAATATCGGGTTTTGGTTTGTGTCAATTCACGTATAGGATGTAACAACATAAAGAACTCCCCAAATTGCCAATTGACGAAAGGAATTTAAATCACCAATCATGAATCACCAGATCATTAATTGATAATCTAGACAATGCAGACTTGGCTGCAATTTGACAAACAAATCAACAATTCGAGAAAACTCAAACAAGAGAACAGAAGGAACAAGAACACAAATCGCATCAACCCTCACGTAAAAATAGCAAATTGATCAAGGACACATGATTCAACTCACGAGCTAGCTCCCCTCTGAGGCAGCAGCGCAGCTTGGATTCTGACATTTAGCCATGCTTCAACCCAAACCTAGCGTCGTCATCCGACTCCACAGTGCATAGCGCTTTGAGCCAGAGCTGCCACCTAGCCTCCCGTAACAGCTAGCTGGCAGCATGGCATCCAGGGCGAGGAGGGAGGAAGGGACGTCGGGACTTGGTCGTACCCCTGCTAACAAGTGTTCCGTCAGGATGGCGTTTGCCCTCGACGGCCATGTCATCGAGGTGGATCCGATCTGCCTCGCTCGCAACGACTACTCGACGGTGCGCTTCATCCTCCTCATCAGCGACGGGGCCAATGTGCCCAGTCAGCTCGAGGTCTCCACCTGCTCTGGCCACGGCAGCGTCACGCAAATTCGGGTAACACGGCTCTGGGATCTTGCCGAGTCCATGCGCAATGGCAAATACGTCTCCCATTTTCGCTCACTGGCCCAGCAGCAGCGGCGCATCTCCGCGCCACGTTGACGAGGAGCAGCCGCTTCGCTTCTAGTATCATGGTCCTAATTGGGCAGCAATTAGTTTGTCTCTTCTAATTTTCTCGGTGAGTTGCATCGTTCTGATTATTTTGGCAGGAAGGGGATGCTTCAAAGGAATCTAGCAAGAAACAAGCTTGTAGTTTGTTGCAGGTGGTGCCTGATGTGTTTTCTCAGTTTCAGTTGTGCGAAGATTGGTTAAGTAGATGGCAATCTATGTGATGATGAAAAAACTTGGTTTACTTTATTACAAACTGTGTCGGTTTTTTCATATATTGGGCTGCAGTTGTCAGTGTGCAATATGACTCAAGTATGATGGGTTGCGTTGTGCCCATGAAGACTTGTCAGATGGGTGTTTGCAATTAAACATTGGTGTGTTGTACTACTAACTAATTTGCTTGGTTCTTGTTAACGTTGGTGTGTTGTACAACTAACGTATAATTTGATTGATTCTTGTTAGATTAGATGGATGTCTGCAATTAAACATTGCTGATATGGTAACATTCTAACAATGAAGTTTCCTGTACTACTATGAGGCTATGTCAGGGATGAGATCAACTTTTCGAGATGTGAAGTTTTTGTGTCAGGAGTGGATGAGTCTGTACAGCTAAGAGTTGTCAATCTGTTCAATTGTGAGGTAGGGCAGTTTCCCCTGAAGTATCTGGGCTTGCCTGTTAGTCCAAACAAATTGATTGTCAAAGATCACAACTTTGTGGTCAAGAAAGTTGAGAAAAGTTGGCTAACTGACAAAGTGCTCAACTCTCTTCTGGTGGCAAATCTGTTCTTATTAACTCATGCCTTGATATTCAAACTTGTTTCGTTTATGCTGCAGTGGAAGTCGTTAGCGCCGAAAAAGCATCTGCAAGCGGTCAAGCCCGTCGAAGGGCATACTTAAGCTGCTTTGCGACTGCTTCAGGATGAAGCCCAACTATCAAGAACTGGAATTGGTTAGTTGCAGCTGTTTGTGTTCTCTTGTTAGTTGGTTGGACGTTTTCAGTTCAGGGGCTGCTTTATGTGCGCCGTTGTTTGGATCATAGGATCTGAGAAGTCCTGTTTTTGCCTTTTGTTTGGTTTCTTACACCAGCGGATGTGCACGAACAGACTTGTTATTCTAGCTTCCAATACAAGCTGGGTTCTTGGGCCTTTTCTGTAATATAAAAGAAACAACATTGCTGATAAGTCGAGTAGGGAGTTGCTGATTGGCGCATCAAACCTCGAGTCAAGATGTTACTACCTCTTACATTCTGTGTCGTCTAGATACTGGTGGACGGACGCTTGGCCCGAACGTGAGGTTTTTCCACGTGTGTATAGTTATGCTCATGACGTGTATCTTTGGATTAAGCAAGGCAGCAAGCATGGCGGAACCAAAGCTCCACTGTGGTATTTTCTTCTCCTTCTCTATAGTCTCTGCATTGGCGATGTGTCACGCCAATTTGATCCAGCCAGGGTGGGTCTCTGGCCGCCAAGGGAAACGAGAGGTAGCAACTTCACCCAACACCACAGTGGCGAGTTCACTCTAAAATCAGGACGGGACACACGTAGACTCAACCAATACATTGTAACAACATAGTAGCAATTACTAGCAACTCCATTTACGAAAAGTAAGCCATGAACAGAAACTCATCCTTAGTAATTCCTCGCGGCCTCCGACGTTGTCTGACGTCCTTGCGGCAAAGAAGAGGAACCTGCCAATTTTGCCATTTAGGAGAGAAAGAATGGCGGGCCGTGTTTTTTTTTAAGCGGGCAAAAGCTTTGCCTTTTCATTAATTAAGAAGGAGTTTAAGTACAGACTAAAAGGCCGAGGCCGCAAGAAAAGGAGTTACTCTCGCGGCATGATGTTACCCAAATGTTTAGCGCCGGCTAAAGCCCACATGGCCGCCTCACTCTTGATGCGTCCAAGAATTATGGCGGGAGTTGACGCCTTGTTACGGAAAGCCCTCGCATTCCTCTCATTCCAAATTTCCCACAAACCAACATGACTACGAAGGCAATAGCTTTTTTCGGAGAAGCGGCGATGCTCGTGGTATTGATCCACCAAGTCTTGATGGTAGCTCCGTCACCCAAGTCCCAATATCTATCTGGTGCAGCCCTAACCAATCCTTGATGAAGCCCCAAATGCGCGTTGAGAAACGGTAGCGAAAAAGGAGGTGGGCCACCGTCTCCGGCTCTCTGTTGCAGAGAGGGCAAGACCCACAGTTCGGCCATCCACGCCTGGCGAGCCTGTCGGCGGTCCAAATTTTGTTTTGCGAGGCGAGCCAGGCGAAAAGCTTGCACTTGGGCGGTGCCCAAGCCTTCCAAATCGCAGCGTGAAGCGGGAAAGATGTCGCCCCCAAGAACTGAGCTCTATACGCGGACGCGGCGGAGTAAATACCGGAAGCATTGAATTTCCAGGAGATAGCATCCGGAGTCTCGGGGGATAGCTGGACCGAAGAAATGAGTGACCACAAGGAAGTAAATTGCTGGATATGCAACACGGACAAGCCATCCTCCAAATTGATTTGCTGAATCCAAGCCCCGTCAAGCAGAGCGTCATGGACACACCAATTTTTCCTTCGCGAGGCCGCAAAAATGAGCGGAGCGACAATCTTGGGCCGTTGGCCCATCAGCCAGGCCGAATCCTAAAAAGGAGCACGCAACCCATCGCTAAGGGTGATGGTCGTAGCCGCATAGAAAAGATCTAAGTCGGGGGCATCCCACGGGTTGCCCAACCCACCCAAGCTTTGGAAGAATCTGTCCATTCTAGCCACGGCCATCTTAACCGGAGAGCATGCGCGAATTTGACGAGATGGAGCACGCCAAGACCTCCCAGCTCCTTAGGCCAGCACACTGTCTCCCAATTTACCTTGCACTTGCCACCCGCTGCCTTCTCCGTGCCTTCCCAAAAGAAAGGGCGCCTAATCTTGTCGATGGCTTGAAGCGTACCAGGGCTAAGCACAAGCGGCGTCAAATGGTACACCGCCTGGGAGGTGAGAACCGCTTTTACCAAAACACACCGGCCCGCAGCTATCATATTTTTCCCTCCCCAAGGCACCAGTCTTCCCGCTATCTTATCCTCAAGATGTTGTAGATCCACCTGCTTAAGCTGCTTGATTGCCAGTGGCAGCCCAAGGTATGTCATTGGGAACTGAGAGCGAATGGCTGGGAAATTTGCGAGGACCACATTAAGGTTAACATCCTCACAGGCAATAGGAAGCACATGACTTTTCTGAAAATTGGTGCAAAGGCCCGTGACGTCGCCGAAGCACTTAAGAATGGCAGCCAGGTTGTTTACGTCATCAATGTGCGGCTTCAGAAAGATTGCCGCGTCGTCAGCATAAAGGGATGTACGCAAAGCCGCCCGCCTCCCCCTCAAAGTACTCAACAATCCCCGATGGGTGGCAAGGTCAAGAACATTCTGCAGGGGGTCGATAGCAATGACGAAGAGAAGCGGTGACAGTGGGTCACCTTGCCTGAGCCCACGGCCGTGGAAAATAGGCTGACTCGGGATGCCATTGAGGAGCACCCTGGAAGATGAAGTGCGGAGCAGAGCCGAGACCCAGTTGCAGAATTGCGGCGGGAACCCCCGCTTTTGCAACAAGGCAAACAGATAATCCCAACGCACGGAGTCAAATGCCTTTCTGATATCCAGCTTGAAAAGAAGCGTCTTGGTCTTGGTGCGGTGTAACCGTCTCGCAAAATTCCTGACGAACATAAAGTTATCATGGATGCTCCTGGTCTTGATGAAGGCGCTTTGGGCATTGGATATAAGATGGTTCATATGGGGCCCCAGCCGAATGGCCAACGCCTTGGTGATGATCTTGGCGATGGCATGAATGAGACTAATTGGCCGGTAGTCTTCGATCTCCTCGGCGTCGTTTTTTTCGGAAGCAAGACAATGTTGGCCGAATTTAGCCAGTAAAGGTTATCCACATGCAAGGAACCGAACTGATGCACCACTTGCATAATGTCGACTTTGATTATCTCCCAACATTTCTTGAAGAATAGACTGGTGAAACCATCTGGACCTGGGGCCTTGTCCCCAGGCATTTGTGAAATGGCATTTAAAATTTCGGCCTCTATGAATGGGGCGTCAAGGCCTCCAAGCTCACAGTGACAGAACCCCAAGTCCTGCCAGTTAAGGTCACGGGTGCACAGGGGGCCACGAGCCATGACCCGAGAGAAGTGTTGATGGATAAGAAGCTCTTTTTCATCGTGTCCGGTGACCCAACCATTGTTATGCTTAAGCCTAGCAATGTGATTTTTCCTCCTCCTGGCATTGATCCTTCGATGGAAGAGTTTCGTGTTCGCATCTCCCGCCTTTAGGACTGATAGCCTCGCACATTGCTTCTTTCTGGATCTTTCAAGAACAGCTAGGCTAACCACCCTGTTTTTTAGGCGAGCACGGAGGTTCCTCTCAGCCCCGGAGAGAGGCCTAGAGTCCTGCGCCACGTCTAGGCGGAGGATGACGAGCAGGGCCATATGCACATGCAGCTTACGGCTGGAAAAGAAGGACCTACTCCAAGAGGTGAGACTGACTGCCACTCTGTGCAGCTTGTGGAAAAGGATTTGATGAGGTTCCGAGTGAGAGGAGGGGGTGTTCCAAGTGTTTGTGACCACATCAGCAAAACCTGGCAAGCAAACCCAAAAATTCTCGAACTTGAACGAATGAGGGCGCGGAGGCCCGGAGCCGTCCGCGAGGAGTAGAGGGCAATGATCCGAGAGCGAGGAGGGTAGCGCGTGCAGAATATGTGATCCAAAGCAGATGTCCCACTCATTGCAAAAGAAACTGTCCAACTTGCATAAGGTGGGATTCTCTCTCTCATTACTCCAAGTGAATTTTCTATTCTGCATGTGAATCTCACTAAGCTGACATGTGGCAAGCGCGTTGCGGAACCTGTTAATCCTGCTTCTTTTGATGTTTCGCTTATTTTTGTCGCGGGCACGGTAGATTTGATTAAAATCGCCAAGGGCGAGCCATTTGACTCCAGCGGCCGGCTTGTGTGAACATAGCTCGGTGAAAAAGTCATCCTTCCTAGAGCTGGCCGTGGGGCTGTAGACCGAGGTGAGCCTGAAAGTGATGCCTGAGAAAACCCCCTTGACCGTGGCAGAGAGGCAAAACTGGGATACGTTGATGGCAGAAAGCTCGACCACTGAGTCGTCCCAAAGCAACAGAATCCCACCTTGGGTCCCAATAGTAGGGCGCTGAGCAAAACTTCTAAGACGGCCACCCCCCAGAAAGCACGCTGTGAAAGTGTCAATAAGCTCCATCTTGGTCTCCTGCAAGCACACAATCTGACAGGAGGAGGAGGCGATCGTCTCATGGATGGTAGTGCGCCGGTCTGGATCGTTCAGCCCCCTCACATTCCAACTTAAAAAGTTCATAGGCTGTTCATCCATTGGACACATTAGCAAACCCGAAAACATGACAATGCATTGGAGCAGATAAAAAAGGCTTGCAAAATACACCATAGGCATTGCCGAGGCACCACTTGACACTTGTGGCATGGCAGCACAACAGCACAATATGAAGCACGGCTTGCCATCCCACAACATCCCCAAATTGAAAGCAAAAGAGTTGATCTAACATTGAGACTAACAGACCCAGACATGGACATAGGTGGGTTGACAATCTAACATGGAGCTACAGATTCCTTGGCCTCGGCAAGGTCCAGAGCAGAGGCGCCCCCATGGTTGATGAGGGCCTCCTCAACAGCTGTGGATTGGACACAGTCCAAACGGAAAAGCACACGCAGCGCAGCGATGATGTTTGGAGGCAACTCCTCCTTGAACAGAGCCACAAAGCCATTGATCGCTTGCTCAGTCACAGCGTCACCCTCGTTGACGATGCCCAGCTGCTTGCAGACGACGCGCTCAGCCATCTTGGCAATTGGTGTGCCCCTGTGCTTGGTCTTCAGCCTAGCACTGCTGCGGCACAGCGAGAAACCCACCTGCATCCCAACCAGTGTCTTGCGACGCGCCGTAGCTGGGACAGGAGGAGGTGAGTCCGGTAGAGGGAGCAGGCCTGGCTGGTGCGGGATGAACAGCGGAGGCGAGCTAAGCTGTGAGATCCCCAAGGTGGCCTCAAAATTAGTTGGCGTGCGCGGAAGGGGGCCGCTGCAGATGAGCGGCAGCGTGTGTGAGGTTTCCCCCGGGAAGCCAGGAGGGCCCGATGGAGAAGCCGGCGTCGTGGAGAGCCCAGGAGGAGTCGCAGGCGCACACAGGGGCTGGACCAGACGTGGGGGAGCAAGCACCTGGAGCGCGGACATGGCCGTCACGGAGATGGTAGGCGAAGCAGCGCCCTTGCCAGAGACGATGGCCATTAGCAGCACAGAGGTGGGGGAAACAGGAGGCGTGCGACTGGCCTAGAGTTGACGACGGCTAGCTGCAGGTGAAGAACTGCGCGCGGGGCTCCTTCCCCGGACCTGCAGAGCCGGCGCTGTGAAAGGACCGAGATGCCGACTAGAGGGGGGTGAATAGTTAGCTTATAAAATTTCCTCTTTTAGACTTTGGTTTGAGTTGTCAGATTATCTTCACAAGTTAATAGTGGACAGCTGTGACACAGGTGAGTGACACAGATGGAAACTATGTGTAAATTAACACACAGCTGTCACACAGGTAAAAGACACAGGTGAAGAGTTAACCTAACACATGTGCTCTACTTAGACTAACTGTGACACAGGTGCTAGTACAGGTGAATACAAGTGAATGAAACAGCTGAGTAACAGATGATCACACACAGGTATAAAGATAAACTAGCACAGGTGAAAAGGTAAACACAATCAGAACAAGTCTAAGAGACACAAGCAAACAAGGGTAAACAGATAAGCATGCAATACAGGAAAGTAAAGGAGACTCAGAGGTTTTTCACTGAAGTTCCCAACTCTTTGCAGAGAAGGTACGTCTCCGTTGGAGAGACCACTCCTAAGAGCTGGCCAGCACTAAAACGTGCTTCTTCTCCGAGTACCTGATCCTTCAGGACTCTTCCTTTTGCTTGTGGAGATCCTTTTGCCTTGCAGCAGGTAGACCTCAGAACACCTTCACAAACTACTGGTTCAGCCCACACAAGTTTGGGTGATACCAGCAACTCCTACACCCGTCTAGGAGCAGACAAACTCTAAGAGTAACAGATGATGCAGCAGCAATCTCTTGGAGGAACCTTTGCTCGTGCTCTAGCTCACAAACCCACTCGAACTAACCCTTAGGCTCTTGGCTCTTGTGGAGTGGTTGGAGGCTTTGCAACGGTCGTATGTGAATCATTGATTTGAGCAAGGTTGAGGACAGAGTCCTCTCCTGGTCCCCTATATATAGGGTCCACATGCACCTGACCGTTACCCTGTTGACACGTAGGATTAAGTGAGCCACCGGTAACACAGCTACACACTACGCCCAACTGTACCCAGCTCAGGCAGACCAACACCTGTGTCACCGGCGACGCACACAGGTGAACCCTTAGCTGATAGCCGCACTACTCAGCCCGGTCCTGGCACATGACATGCCCTCAGCATACTTCAAACTCTAGTACCTATAAGGAGAGAACCTCCGACAGACTTCTGACTCAGCAGACCGCCCATCGCAGTGCAGATACCTTAGCATTTCTCAAGCTCTCTCCTGGTACAGAGATGTACCTGAGTCATAGAGCGGAAGACCACCTGTGACACAGCTGTGTCACACAGGTGCCTAAAGCTCTAGGGTTTTCACTGTTAGTACTGCAGAGCACTAACACAAAACAGCTACATACTTTTGTGCAAAGCTATTGACACAGGGCAATTGGCCTCAAAGCACCAACTCCCTTGACCAACACTCTGAGCAATGAGCAAGGTTCCCTTAGACAACTGCTACTGTTTCATCCCTCTTGATAGTACGGGTGGTTCCTATGGACTCAAAGAAACTAGCAAATCTAGGCTTCACCTGCCACCAACTGAAGTCACGGCCCTTGACGCATCAAGCCACCATCACCCTGCTTGCAGCTCCCTGCACAGCACCGGCTTCTTCTCAGCTGTGACACAGCTGCCTAGCACAGCCATCTCTTTGTCCTCGAAACCACCTTGTACCCTTTTTGGTGGCCATCCTTCTCTGGATAACCCTTCTTCATGGAACCTGTAAGTTATGCTTACACTAAATGTAAACATTAGATTCCAGTTTATGTTGCCATTAACCATCAAAACCATATTAGGGCCTAGATGATCTTTCAATCTCTCCCTTTTTGGTGGTTAGTGGCAACCAAGCTTCACACATTCAAATATATAGAATTGAAATATTGAAACATGTGAATGTTGGTAGAATATACTCCCCCTGAATCTGTGCATAAAAGATTTGTTTGATAAGAGATGCACAGTTTACAAGTTTTAAGCATGGGAAATATTTTCTGATGACTTGCATTCTTATCAGTTTAAGTATGTTGATGAATGATCAGAGCATTATATTCCTTATCAGAGCATACATGTAAATCAGAGCAAGTCATATCAAACATATGTATATCGGAGCACAAAATACACAAAATATGCAAGACATGCATCAGAGCATTTGATATGTGTATCAAAACATGACAGATATGTATATATCAGAGCATACATATGTATAACAGAGCAAACTATGTATCTGAGCATTCACACATGTTTGACAGAGTAAAATGTGCATTAGAGCATACCAAACATGTGTACATCAGAGCATTCCAACATATAACAAATGAGCATAAGAATGCATAAGACATGTATCAGATCAAAAGATTTGCATAAAAAGATACAATGTTATCAAGACATAAGATACAACAGAAGAACCAAGTCTTGATACATCCTTTTGAAAATAATTTCCCAATATGCTCTCCCCCTTAATGCTCTTCCCCTTTTTTCTTTTCTCTCCCTTGCCCCTTTGCACCACTCTACTCTCTCTACACTCTCTCCCCCTTTGACACTAAAACACCCAAAAAGGAAGACAGGAGGAAGAGATGCTTCAAGAAGACTTGCTCTTCAGCAGCTGAAGGACCTCTGAAAGCTGGTTGGATATATCTGAGAGCTGAGATTGCACTTGATCCATGTTGGCTTTCAGATGAGAGACTTCTTCTCGAAGCTGGCGATTTTCTTTGCGCAGAGCAGCAAGTTGAGCTGGCATGACCTTGTTCACATAAGCTCTGGCAGGGTCGCAGGAGGTGTCAACATCATCATCAGCATCGGCTGTGTCTGGCACAGGTGCAGCAGCTGTGGCACCAGTGGGAGCTTGGCATGAAACAGGTGATGACCTGAGAGGAGCAGTTGGGGCAGCTGTGTGACTGGGAGATGACACAGCTGGTCTAGGAGAGTCGCCAAATAATGCAGGAACTGCAACCTCATCTGGATTATCATCTGCCTGAGGTCTAAGCTGGGTTTTGATAGTCTTCACAGAGAGATCAAGAGTAGAATCCAGAAGACCTGTTCTTTGGAGGATCATGTACATGATGTACGATCCATACCTCAGCTTAGCCTTTTTGTCCTTGGTGACAGCATCTATCTCATGAAAAATATATCTTGCTACATCAAAGTGCTGATTCTTAGCTATATGCACCAATATCTGCCAGGTTGCATTATAGACAGCATCTGTGTTTCCCCCTTTGGGTTGAAGAGTGACATTCAGAATCTTGATCAGATGCTTGGCTGTGATGGTTATACCCTTGAAATAGACATGATCTGAAGGGGCCTTGGCAGGGAATCTGAAGTTCCTTGGATAGAATTTTCTTCTTACTTCATTAGGAACTTGTGCAAGCTTGAATAGATTTGGCATGCCTGGTTCCAGAGGGGCTTGCATTAAGCTATTGAACTCTGGAGCTGTGATTGAAAGAAGTTGACCTCTTGTCATCCAGAGCATAACATCTTGATTCTCCTGTTCTATCCAAACTGTGGCATAGAACTCTTTGATGATCTCAGGATCATAAGCTTACTGAAGATTGCATAAGAATTTAAGACCTGAGGCTTGGATCAGAGAAGGAACTGCTCTCAGTCTTGAATCTGTCATAGCTGACCAGTCAATTGTCTTGCAATCTACAAAACCTTTGGAGGCAAGAATCTCATGATATACACCCCTTTGATGTTCATTGTGGAATCTGGGGTCAGAGCAAGATGGAGCTATAAACTCCTGATCTTCAGAGAAGTATGGGTTTGTTGACCTCATCTTGATGAATGAACTTGGTCTCATTGAGGCAACTTTGCTCTTGGATCTCTTGGGATCACTCTTTGGCAGTTTCTTGGCAGCAGCTCTTAAAATGAATTGCATCTGATTGGCCTCAGTCCTCAAAGCATGAGAGAAGATGTAATGATATTTGTCTTCCATGTCTTCTTCTCTAACTGAGTGACTGGGAGAGCTGTCCTCATGTTCTGCCACTTCTTCCTCTCCTTCTTCTTCTTCAGTTTCTGTTGATTTGGCACTTGGAGATGAACTCACTGCCTGATAATCTTCATCAGAATCAGCTCTGGCTGCTCTTGGCCTTGGAGGAGTCACAGACACACCTCTGCCATCATCAGATGAGCTCTCGGAGCTTTCTTCTCTTTCTTCTTGCTCAGCTGACTTACTGACCTGTGTCACAGGAGATGGCACAGGTGCTTGAACTGACTGAGCTGGGTCAGCTGGCGGTGGCACAGGTGATGGAGACCGGTGAGAGACTTGGGCCTGTGCTTCTTCTCCTGCCTGAGACACAGCTGGTTGAGACAGCTGTGGACTTGATGATTTTGCAGCCACTGGAGACTCTACTGAAGCTGGTCTTGACGATGAAGGCACTTGAGCCTTTGGAGCAGCTTGTTCTTCAGCTTCAGAGACTAGAAACTGAGAAGGAGACATTGGTTGCTGAACATCCAAGGTTGAAATAGAGTCAATGCTAGTTGAGCTCTGAGATTTTCTTCCTTTCCTCTGGTATGTCTGTAGACGGGACTTGCCTGAGCTAGCCACCTGTGTCACAGGGGGGTTAGCATCAAAAGATGTTCTGAGCTGGGACATAGAATCATTTAGATTCTTTTCTAGTTCCTTGCCACTGGAGTCTAGCTCTGCAAGAATATCTTCTATGGATTCAATAACAGCTTTCTGTTGGATTTCCACATCTGCAGGCACTATCTCAAGCCCAACTGAGGATATGACCTGAGACTCAGCTGGCACACTTGGCTGAACAGCTGGAGCACTGACTTGTTGAAGAGGAACTGCCGAGATAGGAGCAGTGGAACAATCTAACTTGATAATCCTCAAATTGACTGCAGCTATCTCATCCTGCAAGGCCTTCTTACGTGCTTCATCTGAGCAGGAGGACAATTCCATTGATAAGGTATCTATCCTTCTATGCAACTTGTTATCCTGATATTTTCTCCATAATTCTTTGTACTGCACAGAGAGCTGAGATGCAAGGCGTTCCATTTGCATAATCAGATCAGCCTTCTCATCTCCTATAGCTTTCTCTTCTTTTCTCAGCAACTCATGAAGCTCTTCCTTGATTGCTTTGTCTTTCTTCCATGTGTTCTTGTGAACTGAGACATCTTTGGGGGCATCAGAAGAGTTGAAGAGTACTTTCTTGATATTTTCAATACTTGACTTTAAAGCATCTCTTTCGGCTCCTGAAGTAGTTGACAGCCTCCCAACTAGATCATACAATTCCGTGGCTAGTTTACTGTGAGCTTTTCTTTTCTCAGCTTCGGCTCTCCATTCAGCCTCTTCTTCTTCTTGCTGCTGCTTCTTACTCTTTCTGATTTCTCTTACAGTTTCTGACCGAGGCTTCTTAGGAGCTTTGCTCAAAGACAGATCAGCTGGTCCACCAGCAGCTCTAGTTCTTTTGAGAGTGTCCACAACAGGCGCCCTCTGAGTTTTGACAGCAGCATCTTTGGCAGAAGCTTTCTTAGCTCTCTCATCTGCCTTCTTCTTCTTAGCCTCAGCCATGCTGGCTTTCTTTTCATCTGCAAGCCTCTTTTTCTCCTGAATCTGCTTTTCTTTCTTGTCAGCTTTTATAGCATTAAGCTCTTCCAATCTGGAGACAGAATCTTTCGTAGCCAGCTCAATTTAGCATTTTTCTTCTTCCAAAGCTTTTCTCTTTGCTTCCCTTTTTTCCAACTCTGCTGGAGACAGGGGGATTATAGCAGCTCTCTTTGCTTTCTCCTCAGCATCAAGTTTCTTAGCAAGTCTCCTTGCTTTCTCTGCCTCCCATTCCTCTTGGCCTTTCTTTTCCATGATCTGAGTTCTGATGGCAAGAGGAAGATCATCTAAGATATCCTCAGGCTGATTACCAGATCCAGACATCTGTAGAAACAAGATAGATAAGATAGAGGTAGGTAAGAGGTGTTCATTTGATGCAGAGTAATAGTTGTGTTAGACACATGTGTCAGGATAGGCAGACACAGGTGAGGACTTAAGGTTTTACCGAGGTCTTAGCCTGTTGAATAGGCACACCTGTGTGACAGGTGAGACCCTAGCGGTGACACAGCTATGTGCGGGGGCGGACAGCAAATTCATGGAATTTTGAATTTGACAATGATTTGCTGGCTGATTTTAGGTTGGATGAGTTCAAAAGATTGCACAAGAAAAAGACCAACCCTAATCAGAACCAATCCGCTACTGAATTAGGCTATCAAGAACCTAGAACATGAACTGAGCGCAAAGGAGGGTTTTGCAGAGGCTTACTTTGATCGAGATTGAACTTTGCTGCGGTTGAATCGACGTTAGAGTTCAACGGAATGTTTCCTCCAACTTGTTGAAGAAATTTCGAGGGCGAAATCGGTGAAAACGACAAGAACTCGAAAAATTGACGCATGGCGGAAGTTTTGGGTATGGGAGTTCGAAGCGGTTTCTGTGTGGACGCAGCAACTCTTTATATAGGCCCAGAGGTTATAAGGTGGCTGTGTCACAGCTGACATAAGGACCTGTGACACAGGTGAAAGAGATGTATATCCTGGCCTATGGAATTTTCAAAGCATTCACCTGAGACACAGCTGGGAGACTCAGGTGACAAGTATTTCATCTAGTGAACACCAAGATGGATTGAATTAGATGAGAAAGACAGCATTAGCGCTATCAGAGTGTCCTTAAGAGATCTTCTCAGTGTCAGCTTGCCAGAAAATCAATCAAGCAAATCTCAAGCTGACATGAGTTGATCTAGATAAAAACTTGTACACAGAAGAGTGCACTTTACAGACTATACGATATGATTTCAGCATGATTCAAAGCACACACCTGTGAGACAGGTGGGTAGCACAGATACAAAGATGCAAATGATAAATATGAAATCACATCAGCTAGACACCAAGCCAAACCTTTTATTGCAGGTTAGAGACATCAATGATATTTAATTCACTCCTCAGGGCACAGAACCTAGTCTCATCTAAGGGCTTGGTGAATATATCAGCTAATTGTCTTTCAGTCCTTACATGGCACAGCTGTATATCTCCTTTTTCTACATGGTCTCTAAGGAAGTGGTGCCTCACTTCTATGTGTTTGGATCTTTGGTGATGTACTGGGTTGTTGGCTAACTTGATTGCACTTTCATTATCATAGAAGAGGGGTACTTGATTAAAAGATATGTTGAAATCTTTCAAGGTCTACCTCATCCATAATAATTGAGCACAACAACTACCAGCAGCTATATACTCAGCTTCTGCAGTGGAAAGGGCTACAGAATTTTGTTTCTTGGATGACCAGGACACCAGAGAGTGCCCTAGAAACTGACAGGTACCTGAGGTGATTTTTCTGTCAACCTTACACCCAGCATAGTCGCTATCAGAATAGCCAACTAGCTCAAAGTTTGCACCTTTAGGATACCACAAGCCAAACCCTGGAGTGTGAATCAAATATCTCAGAATCCTGCGGACTGCCACTCTATGACAATCCTTAGGGTTAGCTTGGAATCTAGCACACATACAAACACTAAGCATAATATCAGGTCTAGATGCACACAAATATAGCAAGGAACCTATCATAGATCTAAATTCCTTCTGATCAGCAGACTTACCTTCAGTGTTTAGATCAAGATGGCCATTAGTTTGCATGGGAGTGTGTATACCTTTTGCATCCTTCATGCCAAACTTGGTGATGATGTCCTTGGTGAATTTTTCTTGAGAGATGAAAGTACCTTCCTTCAGTTGATGGATCTGAAGTCCTAGGAAGTACTTGAGTTCTCCATCCAAAGACATCTCAAATCTCTTGGTCATCAGCTTGCTAAACTCCACTTATGGAACGGTTAGTACTACCAAATATTATGTCATCGACATAAATTTGGCACACAAATAATTCTTTTCCATTTCTTTTAGTGAATAGAGTTGTATCAACTAAGCCCATTTTAAATTCATTGCTGATTAGAAATTCTTTCAATGTGTCATACCATGCTCTTGGTGCTTGTTTTAGACCGTAGAGTGCTTTGTGCAATTTGTAGACATGGTATGGCTTTTTATCATTTTCAAAATCTGGTGGCTGCTCTACATATACAAGCTCAGAGAGCTTACCATTCAGAAATGCAGACTTAACATCCATCTGGTACAGCTTGATATTGTGATGAGCAGCATAGGCTAACAGGATTCTGATGGCTTCAAGTCTCGCCACAGGGGTAAATGTTTCTCCAAAGTCCAGACCTTCTACTTGTGTGAATCCTTGTGCCACAAGTCTGGCTTTGTTTCTTACCACCAGTTCATTAGTGTCTTGCTTGTTCCTGAAGACCCATTTGGTTCCAATCAGATTATGGCCTTCAGGTCTTTCCACCAGTGACCATACTTCATTTCTCTCGAACTGGTTGAGCTCTTCATGCATAGCATTGATCCAATCAGCATCCTTTAGAGCTTCACCTATGGTCCTGGGTTCAACATTTGAGACAAAGGAGTAATGCTCACAAAAATTAGCAATTCGAGATCGAGTGGTCACTTCCCTATTAATGGCACCGATGATACTGTCCACAGGGTGATCCTTCTGTAGCCGACTGATCACAGGGGGATCGGGGTTAACTGCCTGTGTCACAGCTGATGGAGTTGCCTGTGACACCGGTAGTTCTTCCTGTGACACAGCTGGGTGCATGAAGGCTTCTGAGTCCAGTTGATCATTAGCTGGGTTGCACTCGAACTCTATATCATGGACTCCAGTGTCTTCAGGAATTGATGCAGTAGAGGGTTCTTGATCACTTGGTGAGGCAGGCTCCTCCTTGATGGTGGGTCTGATCTCACCAGTGGACTTCTTTAGAATGTCCTCATTTCCTACATCAATAGCAACTTGCTCTCCTTGGGAGCCATAAGACTCATCAAAATCCACATCTATAGATTCTTCAACAACCTTAGAGGACGTGTTAAAGACTCTATAGGCATGGGAGTTAGTGGAATAACCAAGGAAAATACCAACATCAGATTTAGCTTCAAACTTAGTTAGGCGTTTGCCTTTCCTAAGAATGTAGCACTTACAACCAAATACTCTAAAGTATGATATGTTAGGTTTGCTGTTGGTGAGCAGTTCATAAGGAGTTTTCTTGAGTAGTGGATGTAGATATATCCTGTTGATAGAGTGGCAGGCAGTATTGACAGTTTCAGCCCAAAATCTTTGTGAAGTCTTGTATTCATCTAGAAGAGTCCTTGCCATCTCTATCAGAGTTCTGTTCTTCCTTTCCACCACTCCATTTTGTTGTGGAGCATATGGACCTGAGAATTCATGCTTGATTCCATGCTTGTCCAGAAATGCTTCCACCTTGGAGTTCTTGAATTCACTCCCATTATCACTCTTGACCTTTACAAGATTCACCTTCCACTCATTTTGTACTCTGACAATGAGATGCTTGAATTTCTACCTGTGTCTTCTCCTTCAAAAAGAACACCCAACTATACCTAGAGAAATCATCTACAATGACAAAGCCATATTTGTTACCTCCTAAGCTCTCATAGGTTGTTGGACCAAAGAGGTCAATGTGAATGAGCTCGAAGGGAGTGGAGGTTGTCATGATGTTCTTAGGTCGATGGACAGTTCCAACTTGTTTGCCGGCTTGACATGCACTGCAGGATTTGTCTTTTTCAAACTTCACCTTCTCCAAGCCTATGACATAGTCATGTTTGCTCAGCTTGTTCAGAAGTTTCATCCCAGCATGTCCTAGCCTCCTGTGCCACAGCCATCCAACACTGGTCTTGGCCATTAGACACCATGGAGCTGTTGCAGGTTGTTCATGGAAATTCACAGTGTATAGCTTACCAGACCTGCATCGTTCAAATACTTGAGAATCATCAGATAGTTTGAAAGCTATAACCTTTTCAGGATAGAAAATAACTTTCATGCCTGTGTCACACAGCTGTGACATAGACATCAGACTATAGCCTATCTGATCAACAAGCATTACATTAGATAAGGAGTGATTCTCAGATATGGCAATTTTACCAATGTCATTTACCTTTCCTCTAGAGTTGTCTGTATAGATCACATGTTTACTTGGAAGATTTTCACTGGTGATCTCTACAAACTCCTCTCTGCCTCCAGTCATATGTTGTGTACATCCACTGTCCACAATCCAATCAGTTCCACTGGAGACAGTTTCCTGCAAGATTAGTGATGACACTTAGGGACCCAAACATGTTTGGTTCTCTTTGCAGTTTTATCATAAGCAGAAATAGCAGATGTATATATAGCATATTTGTGTTTAAGGTTAGCAGCATCAGCCACAGATGATATGACTTTGATCCTCTTTGGCTGGCAATCACCTGCAACCTTAGACACATGGGTTAGTAGTCTGTTAGATCTACCTGTGACACAGGTGGGTACACAGCTGTGTAAGCCACCGGTGACACCGGCAAGAGTTGCCTTAGGCACCCAGATGGCAGACAGCCACTTCGTCAGGTGCCTGCGACCTACGTACTTGGCCATTATTTTTCCCTTCATATTCTTCTGCAAAACATAGCCTAGGTTAGAAGGAATGCTTGCTTCATTCCTCTTTCTCTGCTCATGACCAACACTCTTGTTGTCATTAGTTCCTGCCTGTTTCACGAATTTTGCTGCAAGACAAGTGTTAGTGACAGCAGGCAGTTTATCTTTAGCAGTAGAGGTAGAATAACCCAAGCCTCTTCGGCCTTCATTCTTTCTCAGCATTTCAGCTCTTATAAGCTGATAGTTTTGCATGCCAATGTTGGCACTGCAGAGACCTTTTCTCATGAGCCTCTTAAGCTCTTCTAGCTCCTCTTTGAGCTTGTTGTGCTCAGTTGCATCCACAGAGTTAGTAACATTAGAGGTTGAGGCCTCCTTAGAGTTGTCTACCACTCCACCTGTAGATGTTAGAATATTGATTCTGCTGGCACAGTTTAGACATGATTCAATGACAGTAGGAGCAGGTAAAGGCATAGCTTCAGTAATATTATCAGAAATATCAATGCATAAGGCATGCTTTGCCTTTAACTCTTCATGCTCCTTGAGAAGAAGCTCATGTGCTGATCTGAGCTTCTCATGAGCTATCTCCAGGTTCTCATGATTCAGCCTGAGATCCTCCCTGTCATCTGTGATTTCATCACAGGTCTCTCTCAGCTCCCTCAGCTTATCCCTAAGGGATATGTTTTCCTTCCTCTCCCTGCAGTATCCCTTCTCTGTTCTCTCTAAGATATCCATTAGTTCAGCATAATCAGGGAAATCATCTTCAATCAATACCTTAGAGTCCTTAGCCATGAGACATAAGGAAGCAGGAGTGGATGAAGCTTGATCAGCTTTGGAGTTCAACTTAGAGCTGGGTGACTTGGCTGTGACACAGCTGGGTGTGTCAGCCATGGAGATTGCTATCCCAGCGACCTGGACTTCTTCTTCTTCTGATTCTCCATCTGAACCAGAGTCATCTGAAACCCAGGCTTGCCCTACATAGGCTCTTGCAATAGCCTTGTTCTTGGAATAAGAAGGATGCTTGTTGAAAGTCTTCTTCTTGTTATGGAAGTCCTTCTTCTTCCCTTTGTCCTTCCTTTTGCTGGGGCAATCAGCTGCGAAGTGGCCTTCCTTGCCACATTCAAAACACTTGTTGTCCTTGGAGGGCTTCTTGCCTCTGAATCTATCAGTTGATCCAAACTGCTTCTTCTTCCTATAGAATTTTCTGAAGTTCCTGGTAAGAATGAGCAGCTCATTCTCTTCTCCACTTGACATGTCATCAGATAGATCTTCACTGCTATCACTGTTTGGTAGTGAGGCTTGAGCAGTGGTCTTCAATGCAATATTCTTCTTGGGACCTGAGGAGGAACTGTGCTTGCCCTCTTGCTTGAGCTCCATCTTATGAGTGAGGATTCTTCCCAATACTTCTGTAGGCTTCATCCTACTGAAACCCTCTTTCTCCTTGAGCATCAAGACCAAGGTTCTGTAAGGCTTGGGCAGCACAGATAAGAATTTCTTGATGACATCTTCATCCTCAACTCTGTTGGAGCCCAAGGCCTTCAGTTGGTTGGTGATGAGAGTCAATCTTGAGTATAGAGAATTTATGTCTTCTCCGTGTTCATGCTCAAATCTCTCCAGAGTTGATTCCAGCAGTCCTCTCTTGGACTTCTTCAATGTGTCACTGCCCTCATATATCTGCTGTAAGGTATCCCAAATCTCCTTAGCAGACTCCAATGTGCTGACTCTGTTAAAGTCATGTTCTTGCAAGCCCATGAAGATGGCAGTGGCAGCTCTGGCATTATTCTGAATATTCTTCTTGTCGTTGATGGTGAGAGCTTCAGCCTTCTCCACTCTATAACCTGTATCAACAACATCCCACACATCTGAATCGATAGCGGTAAGATGCATTTGCATCTTCCTCTTCCAGAAAGCATAATTAGCTCCAGTGAAGACAGGTATTTTACCCTCATAGCCCGACATCCTTTACTCTGGCGGTTAAGCCAATTCAAAGAGCAACCTGTGCTCTGATACCAATTGAAAGGACCGAGATGCCGACTAGAGGGGGGTGAATAGTTGGCTTATAAAATTTCCTCTTTTAGACTTTGGTTTGAGTTGTCAGATTATCTTCACAAGTTAATAGTGGACAGCTGTGACACAGGTGAGTGACATAGATGGAAACTATGTGTAAATTAACACACAGCTGTCACACAGGTAAAAGACACAGGTGAAGAGTTAACCTAACACAGGTGCTCTACTTAGACTAACTGTGACACAGGTGCTAGTACAGGTGAATACAAGTGAATGAAACAGTTGAATAACAGATGATCACACACAGGTATAAAGATAAACTAGCACAGGTGAAAAGGTAAACACAATCAGAACAAGTCTAAGAGACACAAGCAAACAAGGGTAAACAGATAAGCATGCAATACAGGAAAGTAAAGGAGACTCAGAGGTTTTTCACCGAAGTTCCCAACTCTTTGCAGAGAAGGTACGTCTCCGTTGGAGAGACCACTCCTAAGAGCTGGCCAGCACTAAAACGTGCTTCTTCTCCGAGTACCTGATCCTTCAGGACTCTTCCTTTTGCTTGTGGAGATCCTTTTGCCTTGCAGCAGGTAGACCTCAGAACACCTTCACAAACTACTGGTTCAGCCCACACAAGCTTGGGTGATACCAGCAACTCCTACACCCGTCTAGGAGCAGACAAACTCTAAGAGTAACAGATGATGCAGCAGCAATCTCTTGGAGGAACCTTTGCTCGTGCTCTAGCTCACAAACCCACTCGAACTAACCCTTAGGCTCTTGGCTCTTGTGGAGTGGTTGGAGGCTTTGCAACGGTCGTATGTGAATCACTGATTTGAGCAAGGTTGAGGACAGAGTCCTCTCCTGGTCCCCTATATATAGGGTCCACAGGCACCTGACCGTTACCCTGTTGCCACGTAGGATTAAGTGAGCCACCGGTGACACAGCTACACATTACGCCCAACTGTACCCGGCTCAGGCAGACCAACACCTGTGTCACCGGCGGCGCACACAGGTGAACCCTTAGCTGATAGCCGCACTACTCAGCCCGGTCCTGGCACATGACATGCCCTCAGCATACTTCAAACTCTAGTACCTATAAGGAGAGAACCTCCGACAGACTTCTGACTCAGCAGACCGCCCATCGCAGTGCAGATACCTTAGCATTTCTCAAGCTCTCTCCTGATACAGAGATGTACCTGAGTCATAGAGCGGAAGACCACCTGTGACACAGCTGTGTCACACATGTGCCTAAAGCTCTAGGGTTTTCACTGTTAGTACTGCAGAGCACTAACACAAAACAGCTACATACTTTTGTGCAAAGCTATTGACACAGGGCAATTGGCCTCAAAGCACCAACTCCCTTGACCAACACTCTGAGCAATGAGCAAGATTCCCTTAAACAACTGCTACTGTTTCATCCCTCTTGATAGTACGGGTGGTTCCTATGGACTCAAAGAAACTAGCAAATCTAGGCTTCACCTGCCACCAACTGAAGTCACGGCCCTTGACGCATCAAGCCACCATCACCCTGCTTGCAGCTCCCTGCACAGCACCGGCTTCTTCTCAGCTGTGACACAGCTGCCTAGCACAGCCATCTCTTTGTCCTCGAAGCCACCTTGTACCCTTTTTAGTGGCCATCCTTCTCTGGATAACCCTTCTTCATAGAACCTGTAAGTTCTGCTTACACTAAATGTAAACATTAGATTTCAGTTTAGGTTGCCATTAACCATCAAAACCATATTAGGGCCTAGATGATCTTTCACGCTGGTGCAGCCAACGCGGACCCAGGCAGCAACGAGACGAGCGGCGCAGGTCCAGTCGCAACCATCGGCACGGCCGCTGCATGGCTTCTCCCCTCACGACCTCCCGAGTGGTCCCGCGCGCGGTCATGGCCTTCGTTCCGTTGCCGGTCCCGTGGGTTGCGAGATAGCGAGCGACGGAGCCTGGCACCCCATCCTCCTTGCCCATGGACATCGTTCCTGCCTCGTCGGTCGTCGTGGTCATCATCATCACGCCTATCCCGGCGAGCAGGACGGACGTCTCGGGCAGACTGCCCGCGACGGTCGCGCGCGCCCCCTTGGCCATCGACAACGCCAAGCCTCCAATCAAACTCGTGCATCTCAGGCGGCGGCGGCTGGTTGTCATCGTCGCGCGCGTTGGAGAAGTCCTCGTGCAAGTCCAAGTGAATCAGCACCCGGTGCCGAAGCCCACGGCGACCACTACGGCGCTGGCCCCTGGCTGGGAGTGTGATCCACTTCACCTTGGGGATGATGTTGGGGTCAGCCGTCCACGCCCAGACGCCAAGGGAGTCAGCAACCTCCTTCTGCGCGTGGCGCCCCTCGATGTAGTCGAGCGAGCAGCCGTGACCTATCACCAGGGTCGTGACATACTCGTTCCAGCCGTGGAGGGGAATCCCCTCGAGGCACAGGCGCACGTGGTGAAGCATATCTTCGTTTTCGGCATTGGCCTCGAGCCTCCAGGGCCGCACATGGACGTGGAGGTCATGGAAGGGGAAATCACCGCGGGACACTGCAGTAGCGCAGTGATACTGGTAGATGAACTTCACCAGGTAGGGCTCGGGGAAGTGCCACACCACACTGATGTCGACCACGTGCGCACCGAAAGTCGTCGCGAGCGCCTCAACGACGGCATTGCAGGAGGCGTTCGTCCGAGCACTGGCCAGCCAGACCATGGCCGCGTTGGTGGAGAGGAGTGCCGCCTCTTGCTGCATTTCCGAGGTGGCTGGGATGACCACGAAATCCTCCTCCGGCCTCAGTGTGGCGTCCCCGAGCCGAGGTATGACAGGCGGCAGCGGCAGGCGAGGCTCCGTCGGCGTGGGAGCCGGCCAACCACGAGCAGGAGCCAGACGAGGCGGTGGAGGCCGGACCTAGAGCGCAGCGGACGGGCGGGAGAGGCAGCTGAGCGGGCACCAGGCGTTGCGGTAGTCGCGGCGGCGGTGGCCGTTTTAGCGACAGCAAGAGAACTTGAACGGATCCCTGCAATCCGAAGCGTGATGGCCAGGGATGAGGCAGCGATAGCACCTCCCTTTAAGCCAAGCAGGGAGTGGGCGAGGATTCAATGCCGGGGACGGCAAAGCCGGACGGCGCGGGCTGCGCCGTGGTAACACCATCTGCCAGTCGCCGGTCACATCCGTCTCGCGCCCCGCGCCTGCCGGAGCAGCCGGAGTTGAATGCGCGGTGGAGTTAGACCCTTTTGCCAGGCTGTCTCCGCCATGAATGCTGAGGGTAGCAGCCAACTGCATGGGCCCACACAGTACCGGCTTGGCAGAGGCACATGCGGCCGGAGGCATCTCCAGCACGATCAGCATGCAACTGAGAGCCACAACTGCAGCCTACTGACGCCTGATGGCGAGGACAGCCCGTGGATCGATGACTGGGACGGATTGGAGTCGAGCTCGTTGCTCGCGCCCTCCCGAGCGATAGCCATGATGACCCGCATGCGAGCATCCTGTATTGGGTGTGCCGAATGATCTTGTAGCAATATTTCCTTGTGAAATGTATTTTCAGGGTCAGAAGTTCTCTCAGGATGAACAATGGATAATTTTGCTGAGAAATAGTGTGGCATGCCCTAGGTGTATGTATGGAAATGCATCACCAGCAGCTTATCAGTTTCTTGTGACAACTTCCTGACGAGCGGAATGGATGGCCTCTTCCTGAAATGGATTTTAAAAAATTGGTTGTAACCCCGGCAATTTAAGAACGTACTACTGTATGTATATAGGCTATTATCTATGCTGGGTTCACGCCGTTGAAATGATACCCGTAAAAACCCCTCCAAACCACTAACATAGATGTATGTTTACCACGTGCTCATGAGCCTCGTGTTAATGGTGTAATTTGGCTATAAGATTTATTCAGTCAGCCAAATTAGTTTAACTGTTGATGGTTAAGATAATTGACTGACAAGCTGTTTGGAATTAGTGTTAACTCTCAATGCAGGCTTGACGATTCCAGTGCAGCTGAGTGATCCGCGGCACTCCCGAGTCGTCCAAACAGATTTCTCAAGCCGAGTAGCTCGCAGCGCTCCTGAGTAGTCTGATATGCCAAGTCACTCGCAGTGTTGCCGAGTCGTTCAGCGCGCCAAGTGGCCCAAGCCGAGTTCCTTCTGGCGTGTTCGAGTTCCAGCGTTGCCGAGTTGCGTGTCCGAGTTACAGCATTGCCGAGTTACCCTGCAATTGGGCCAATGCGCTGAGTCGTCTACTTCAAAGTCTGTTCTGGTGCTAGAAACCCTAAATTGGAACGCAAGAAACGGAGATTGATTGCGGCGGCCAAACTAATCAGAGATTTGGAAAGATATTCGGTTTGTATGCAAGGACAGCTGTACGAGGCAGAGTCCTATTCCAGCTCAAAGACCAGGCGTACCCTATATATATGCAGGGTATATGGCCGATTGAAAGGGATCCAATTGATACATCAAAATCAATCTACTACTTTTACCTTATGTTTCTTTTATCTTTTCTCTTAGCTTAGATCTTTACCGTTTTGCGTCGAAAAACGGTCGGTTCTCCTTCACGAAAGCGAGGAGATCTTTGTTGCTTTGCTCGGAAAGCAATCGTTCGTCGTCACGAAAGTAAGATAGTTATCTAGGTGTTGCGCGGATCGATTTCGCGTGCAAACACCTCGTTCGACGAGGAGGAGGATAAGACACGAGGTAAAGCATTTGCAACCTCTTCTTACCTCAGATCTGAACTTCAGCACTCAAGGCCTGTTTGGTTGAAGCCTAAAAAATCCTAAGCATGCAAATATTTTTTATCTAATTTAGCTAACTTATCATAAGTATGGTAAACTTAGCCAAAAAATTGAGTCTACAACACATAAGACAAGAGGCTAAGAGAATGTGGCCATCCATAGTTGTGGCATGAATTAAACACTAGGCTAAGTTTCCCAACCAAGTTATGGCAAGTTATAGCAAACGTTGGCCTTCAACAAAACACCCCGTAAGACGGAGCACACCGGATCAGTGGTGGCCCGTGTTGCCTCTCACGCTTGATTTATGATGATAGGAGCTCTCACATTGATTAAAAAAACTCAAGACTTGTTTTAAAAAGAATATACAATTTGGTAAGCAATGACTACGATGACGAGTAGTTACACAAAGGTATAAAAAATTGGATCCAAAGCCGTATTAGAATTAGATTAGCAATATATTTTTCCGTGACAAGAAGAATTAACTATTAACTAAATAAACTATTCCAATGAAAAGATTGAAAGTTTTGTTCTAACAGTAAGAAAGTAAATACCAAAATTTGCAAACTTGCTTGCTCGTCAGCATTAGAAAAAAGAAAAAGAAATGTCGATTAGTAGGAGAAAGTCAACCATCGTTTTAACTACTATCATTTTCGTCATTGTTGTCATCGCGCTCACTGCATGAGTCATCACAGGACACTAGATCAAGCCATATTTCGTCTAAGTCTGTAATGTCACCTTCCTCGAGCATCATATTCAAGCTTACGATGATATTTAATGTGTGCATACGAGGGCGTTGTTTCAGGATCGCACCAAAGCCGACGTCACTAAACAATCCACAGGCAAGCTCAAGATTGAAGCTACTAGTCGAAAGTCTTCGTAAATCACTGAACAGGCACCGGGATCCAATCCGATAGGAAGCCCTTCGCTTTGTTCAGAGCAGAGCATGAGAAAAGGTGTGCACGCGTGTATAGTAGCTTCTTTCCATGTGTCACTGCTACCTCTTTGCAGTGTTCTGGTCACTGAGATCATGGTTGGCAATGCTGAGGTCCTTAATGGTTTCGATGAGCAACTCATAGTTGTCATCTTCCCTCCCACTGTCCAAAAGAAGTAACAGAGTTTGCATTTGCAGTATTTTAGCCAAACAAAGGGCAAATCAAGGACAACATGACTTACAAGATAGTGAGGAAGGCAGTTGAGGTACCCCCGATGCCGTAGGTGGTGAGTCGTTGGAGTGCCAAGCGTACCAGAGGCGATGTAACCCACGGTGACATTGGCACGACGCCAGTGTTTCCCACATTTCCGGTGCCATAGCCGCCACTTGCACACCATCCCGTGTGGCTCGCACCCTCATCTGCCTCAAGTCTCTCCCACTAGAATGGGAATCAATATGGTAATTCATGATGATACAAGCTCTTCCGTTAATCAAAATTCAAAAGAAATGTTTCAAAAGAATACACGAATTGGTAATTGACGACGATGATATGAGTAGTTACCAAAAGGTATAAAAACTGGATCTAAAGCCGGCTCTAATAGTAGAAAAACTAATTGTAGAATTTGCAAGCTAGCTCGCTCGACAGCATAACAAAGAAACAAAGAAATGTCAATTAGTAGGAGAAAGCAAACCATCACTTTAACTGTTATCAATCCTATCATTGTTGTCATCGCCTCCACTGCTTGAGTCATCACAAGACATTGGATCAAGTCATATTTGGTCTAAATTTGCAACGTTACCTTCCTCAAGCCGCACATTCAAGTTTGCGATGATCTTCAATGTGTGCATGCGAGATCATTGTTTGAGGATCAGACCAAACATCTTCAGAGTCGAGAGAGTACATTTTTGCGCATGGGGCTTGGCTGAAGTGAAAAATCTTGCACCTCATCAAGAACGGCTTTAGTCTTGAATTCGTCTGTTCAAATGTTTGGAGATTATTTTCTGGATGTTCGTTTTCCTCGGTTCTATACTTCTTGCCCATCTGCTTCTGCAGTTGGGGCTCATGCTTGACCACTAGCCAAGATTACACTTATGTGTCTCTTGAAGTCTGAACTGCACTGAAGCGTCGTTGTTTGATCGTTCTTCAGTTTGATGCTTTTGCAATTTGTACGTATAGCATCCTTTCTTTAGCTATCTTCTCGTAGTAATGGAAAGATTTATCTGTACCGTCTGGTATGCGAAGCAAAAGCATCCAAATTGAGAAGATGTCATTTGGATTGGATGCTTAGTGTTAGTGCAAGTGTTGTAGGTTTGGACAAGTATTGCATTTTTGAATGGCAACTTCCGGACAGTTAGTCCATCAAATCTGTCAATACACAGTTCAGTTTCATACAGGAGGAGCGTCAGACAACAATACACAACCGGTAAAGAAAACATATATGTACACTATTGATATATAAGTAATATGCAATTTTGCACCATTCTGGCCTATGCGAACTCCACATCGAACTCGAACGTTACTCTTGCAAGGGGTGGATAAATATCGCGCTTCTACAACAAAACCTGTGTAACTAAGGCAGGAACATAAAAGGACATCGAACCACCAAAAAGAACTGGGGAACCTTGGAGCACTCTTGCTCCAACAAATCACTTGTTTCTGGGTATGTGGGCATAAGGAACAAGGAGAAAAAAATGCTATTCTCTTTTGTCCTCCTCAGCCTCATCTTCCAAGCTGAAAGCATTGCTAACACCAGCATTTCTGTCTTTGTCAATCTTTACCATCCCTACATCACCATCAGGCCCCTTGGTCAGAGATTGAGCCTCCTCATCATCATCGTCAGCAGCTTGACCTGAGTAGGCATATCTGGACATAGGAATGGTATGTTAATTTCAGAGTGGCTCCTAGTCAACCGTTTTCTTATAACCGATAAAACAAACCTCTACTTCCTTATGATGGTGGGCATATCATAGGTAGTAAACACATAGATAATGCCTTTCCCAAAGGCTCCATACCATTGAAGAGGTAAAATATTTACCTTTGTGAGCTTTGGGACGGTGCCCACAGATAACATATCACAACAAGCAAAACAAATGCAAGAACATGCCAGAAGGCTGTTATGATCCAGGCACTCTGCCACCTCTCACTAAAGGGGTCTGTTGCTTTGAAATAGACCTGCAAAATGAAGCCATGATAAGACAACAGGTTCAAAAACTCAAGACTTCCTGAAAACAAAACATTCAGGTGAATTAAGCCAGCTTAATGATTATTGATCGGTGATCAGTGAGGAAAGCTATCATGTTTGCCTGGACAAGAGTTGCGGACAATAATGTGAATTTTGTATCTCCACGTCATGATGATATTTGGCATAAATGCAGAAAAAGAAGGGGCAGATAACAGAGGCTCATAAATCTGCATATGTTCAACCAATCTACAGCCAAAGAACAATGTCACATGCATGCGTTGGATAAAACTGCATATAGGCCATTAATCTATTTCATGTCTTTGGTAGTGGTAGTAAGAGGCACATATTCATTTTGAGAGAAAGCTGAAAGCTCACTAACGTAGATATCGATTAAAAAGAGGGTCAACAAGAAAAGGAAAGCACTATTATCGCCAATGAGACATGTTGACATACTGACAATACTTATCACAATCTTCTATTAGTAAAACTAATCGTTTAGCACAAATTATCCAGTGTCACATAAGACTAATGTCATGTGATACATATTATTGAAAATTTGCAATCATTGCAAACAATTTGAACTTCTCGAAAGTACAGTTGTTTAGAATGTTAGACAAGTTGATGTTCAGACTTGGAACCTAAGGAAGTGCTGCGAAAGTGATTATCAAAACTTTGCACACATGGTGTTGTACCAAGAGGGGTACGACAGGGGACTGTAATAAAGTCATATGTTGGCAGCAATATTTCCTAAAAATGCCAGACGCATTTAAGGGGCAAATATTTAAACGCATTACACAGAACAATCTGTATTTTTTTTAAGTGATGACAACATAATAACCAAATATGCGCCTGCACATGAATAAATAGGAGCCTATTTCCATCGATGAGTCTTTTTTTTTGGAGGGGAGGTGGGGTATTATGACTTTTGGAACCTTATGATGATGATGGAGAACTTGGAAGTCAATAGATCTTATGGAAACATAGTGTAGCAAGAAGCAGCAGATTGTCTCAAATAGACAGTAGACATGTTGCATATTGTTATCATTCAGGCACAATGTTCACTGTGGTTGTATATAGTGAAATTTACACACCTCATAACCTATCCAGACAACTGAAGCTATCACAGAAACCGCCAATGCATTTGTAAACTTTCTGTATATATCCAGTTTCACAGAACTTCTCCTTGCCTGATGAATGAGAAAAGCAGCAAGTTTCAGTAACAACACAAATACACAGCTCTTTTTTCTTCAGGATTCAACAGGCTTGCTAATAAAATTCTAACCATTAACAAACTATCCTACTTCTCTCTTGCTGAGCACACAGAACACATCAGCATTAGGGCTTTCAAACATACGAACCATTAACTAGATCAAAGTTAGCTATGTTTCCTGAAAGAATTGCTAGTGCATCATTTGAGTCACCCAACAACACATCTAACAACTGGCAGTATTAGTGGTTGTCACAAACGAAAAGGTAAATATAAGATAATACGGCATTACAAAAACAATCTATTAGAAATGTTAATCCTTTAAAAATTACACTAAATGTTGCCTACCTGTAGCTTCTCAAGAGTGCGGGAAAGAGAAGTGAAAATCCAAAGTATGAGAAAAGCATCCAAAAATGCATCAGGAACGACAAGGAAAAGCTTTGCTTTGCCTGAGATGTCATTAATTGTTCCAACATATTCTGCGATATCCAGTAATTCAGAAGCCAGGAAATATGTAAGCCCAAGGAGCAAAACCTTAGAGGTGAGCCCTCCCAGAGTTGGGCGAACAACACCATATCCCATTGATATAGAAAGGATCAGTAGACGGGAAATGGTTTTTCTGATGGCGCCAACAGTTACCACCCAAGTTGTGATTCCAACTGGCCGTACACCGCTGCTGTTGAAGTTTAAGTATTCAAAGTACCATAGTGTCATCTCAAACAGGCCAAGGGCAATGACTAGTGTGATCCAATTCTGGATTGGCAGTATATCCCTCCAAAACCTTATGTACTGGCTAAACCAAACCACCATGACTAACAGATATGCCAGAGACATGAAAACATAAAATTTCATCAGAGGTGCCATTCGTCCCGGTAGGTATCCGCCAGGATTCCTCCAGATTGTCTTCCCACTCATAGCAAGGCCCCTCAGTTTTGGATCACAAGAAATGAAGAACAAGTTGTACATGCCTGTCTTTGTAATGCGAACTTCCTCATCGTCCAACTTCACTGAAAGGTGATTAGCACTGAAGTGTGTATCTATCACAACAGGCCAATCTGGATCATCAGAGGATGGCCTCCTGATTACTTCCCCTTGTTTGCAGCCCTCTAGTTTAGCAAGGTCAGGGGTACAACAAATGGACCTCTGTCCACCATACGCAGATCCCCCAATGTTATCCCTGTCAGCTGCTTCAAATAAAATAACTTGTACCAGGCCTGTACTGTGTGCCATTTTTGCGTGTGATTCTGCTGATTCTGCAGTCCTCCAGAAAGTAATATTGATGAACCTGTAAGCGATATCCAGTCATCTAGTTAACACCAAATTCCAAACCACTCCTCGTCAGTTTATAGGAGCATAGCTCAGGTGATTAGTAAACTCACATCTACAAATTTAAGAACAGTCTATAGTCTATTTGTAATTCAAAAAGAAAACTGTGAAGGAATTCAGCGAAACAGAGAGAAAACTGCAAGCAAAAAGTGTAGCTTCATCAGGTTCATGTCAGCGAAATGATCTCAAATATTAACATTGGCGTCAATAAATTCTCGGATTTCGTGGCTAATGCAACTGAAAATGATAGTCCTAAATCCTGCACAGGTAGAATACGGTGGCACTACAATCACTATCAGAACAGGAAATGAAACGCAAACAGAAAAGAACTGCAGCCATATAGCACTCAGCAAACAGCCGCACGGCGAGAGGAATGTGGGTTGCAGCTTGCACTTATTAGCATTCCAAAGTTTCCTAAAGATCAGGCACATCGAAGCAAAGCCAAATCCACATCCTTGGCGACCAGTTCAAAAATCAGCACATCACAAGCAAACATGTCACCGTGGAAGCACAGATTCACAACTAAATGTCAGTGACCAAGCAAAGCAACAGCTAGCGCCGCCTCTAGCCTAGCCCATTCGTGTTCGCGGCGCCGATGCCTAGCCTCCCCCACAAATTCGAATCGAACAGCCCGTGCAGCCGCAACGCGTCACGCAGAACAGCGCGCGCTCTAGGCTCTCGACGGCAGAGCCATTGGGGTCTCCAACTCCAAGCACAGGTGGTGGGGAGAGGGAGAGGGAGAGGGAGAGGAGAGGAGAGGAGCCTCGGCCATACTTGATGAAGGAGAAGGCGGGGGCAGCGGGGTCGGCCCCGTCGGCGACGATGCCCTCGCTGCCGCCGGAGAGGAGGAAGGCGTTGCCCACCTCGCGGAACGGCTCGCGGCCGTAGGTGTGGATCGACCCTTCCGCGCCGCGGCCGCCGCCGCCGGCGGCGAGCGCGAGGGCCGCCACGAGCGCGCCGACTCGGAGGAGATCCATGGGGGCGGAGGAGATCTCGAGCCGAGCGCGAGCGGCGTGGGTGGGGTGGTGGGTGGTGGGTGGTGGTGGTTGATGGTGGTAGATCGGTCACTCCGTTGTGGCTGCTGCGGTGCTACTTCTCACCGGAAGCGGGGAGGGGACGGGGCGTGGGGCCCACCGGTCAGTGACCGGCGCGGTGACTGGGCAGCAGAAGCAGGGGCGTGCAGGGGGAAAAGACGAGGGAAAATGCTACTGGGTTAGTGGGAACTGTCTTTCTTCTACAGTTCTACCCATGGATGCATCCCATTGCACAGATACACTTTGCATAGTTAAAAGGTTCGAAAAAAATTTGTGCAAAAAGATACCCTTTGCATACTTAAAAGGTTTGAAAATATTTTTGACGCGTGCTTTCAAATTTTGTGCAAAAATATGATATGATCATTTCTGTGTTTAGCTTCTGTAGTGCTCGGTTTAAGGAAACATACGGTAAATTAACCGTCCGATCCTAGTTCCTTTTTTTGGTTTAAGGAATTAAACTGTAGGACTGAATCAAATCCTAGCTCACTTTGTTTGGCTTAAGGAATGGATTTGCCGTCACGGCTTTATCCTTACTAAGTCTAGCACAGGGGTCAAGTCGTTACCACTAAATTTAATAGATAGGATGAGGTGATCCCTCAAACACACGAATACAAACTTGCTTGTCTATAGATGAAATATGGATCATCCAAGCCCATCTTTCATGTCGAACACTAATTTTCAAGGAATTAAAAGTGCGCACCACAAGGAATCCACAAACAAAAGGATGATCATAGATAACAAAATATATAACAACTCAAAACTTTATGCGATGTATAAATTTAAGGATTGAAGGATACCAGATGGTAAAGCCATGATACAGCAATGCAAATACACGAAAACTGACAATCGTTCTCCCCTCAGAGTCACTCAATTCCCACACTAAGATTTCCCATCATATAGATCAAACCAACAAAAACACAGTACCAACATCACATGCTCTGCTTTATAACCTATGCACTTCACCCCTATGGCCAATTATCGCATGTCTCATGGGTCTCATTAGTGGCAGCTTCAAGCTAGCCTTCTGCATAATCCAATGGACTCGAAACATCCACCTGAACCTCTCCAAGAATAATCTACACAGCAGACAAAAATATCAGTTAAGAACAAACAAGTAGTTCAAAAATAACATAAACAAGTAGTTCAAAAATAACATACAAATAGAAAACGTGCAGGCGTAACAAAGACCAAATTGTAGCAACCTGTACTCCTCTCATCAGTCATCAAGGTAGTAGTAGGATCCTGCATTCTTTTGTTCTCTGTCTTTTGTAGATTCAAGTTTGTTTATTCGTGGCCTATAGTTGGTTGGGTCTCTTCTAAATGTAATGTCAAGATGCTATCACAAAACAATGAACAAAAGAAAGATAATTAGCACAGGAAAACAAAAAGGAAGTCATTAACGAAGTAACCAACGTAAGAGTATATGAAAATTTAACGGATAGCTGCATACAACTGAACCAAAGACGAGGATTTGAGTTGGTATTACTAGTAACTTGTGGATAACTCTTGATATTTGTTACTCTGCACTTACCGATAAGAACTTATTCATCCCAGATACCAAAGACTGCGGTGCATTGGCAACACAGTCAATAGAAGCACGTCCCTCATAAACAATAACCTTGTCAGCTAAGTAGGTTGCCATGATGAAATCATGCTCGACAATAAATGCAGTTTTCTTTGCATGAAGGATGAATCTCTTGATAACCTTTGAGGCAACAATACGCTGCTCTGAATCAAGATATGCACTTGGCTCATCAATCAAATAAATATCTGCAGGCTGAACAACAACCACAAAGTTAGTATCAACAAGGTGACAGAATTTACGTTCTTGGTCTCAATAAATATTACCATATGATTTACAAAGTTTATAAAAGTTGTGTTCAGACATGACCGAAGGACTAAGTGCTTGTATCTAGGCATGCTGAAAATCCCACTCAGGCAGGAAAAGTCTCACGTATGAATTATGGCCCATATATTATCTTTGTGCTTGATACAATATCCAAAATATTAGACGAATATAAATGCAGATCTAAAATGCACAGTCATAAAAGACGAATGGAAAAGAACATTTAGTATATTAAACATGCAAAAAAGATGTCCTGATGAGAAGTCTTGAAACTTTTGAAAACCATGAAACATAAAAACATGTAAATTTATTCCCTAAAAAGTAGACCTACTAACAAAAGTTCAAGTAAAATAAGAAAATACCTTTCCAAGGCACAGGCATAATGCCACTCTTTGGAGCTCTCCACCTGATAAATTAATAACTTCCTGGTCCATGAGTTGCTCAATTTGTAGTGGTTTCATGACATCAGACACAAACTGAGGATGAGTATATGAATCCCGTATCTTCTGATGAAGCAAGTGCCTCACTGGGTGCTGGAATTTTGGGCTAATCTTTTGAGGCTTGTAGGACACATTAAATTCAGGAATTTCAACCTCAGTTCCTTCCACGGTATCTGGCTTCAACAACCCGGCCTGTCAAGTCATAAATAACAAGGATCATAAGATGCAAAATGCTTCATCTATTCAATAAAATTAGATGATTTAACTCTTTTATCCAGATGAGCTTTGCATATGTCAAAGAATCATGTAATAGTAAATCTTCTTATAAAATCAGAAGAAACATACAGTACAGCAGCATCAGAAAGACAAGTTATCCTTGATTTCTTAACCAGATAAAATTCACCCTATATTACAAGGCCGGTAGTAATAAATTAGATTTTGCACCCGGCTCTATAGAAAATAAGTATAAACTGCACTATACTAAGATCAACATTGTCAACCAGCAACAGTCAATGGTATTCATTAGGTTTCCAGCACCACCAAATTTACATTAGCAAAACAAACAGCAATCTTTTCACATGAATCAACATATACAAGTGCTTACTGCTGTTATGACAGGCACATGGTGCATATCACTACTAACGCGAACTACACATTAGAATGTCGATAACTGAAGGCTTAACAATAACTTGCATGTTAGTAGTATCCGATAAAAATTCTGATTGAAGAGTACTTATGTGGATTTTAAACAGTACTAGGGAGTTATTATAATTTTTAGAAGTGACAGAGAGAACATATGACATTGAGTGCTTAAAATTACAACCTTGACATGGATCATCATGATCTTTTTATAAAACGAAATACCAAGCTCGCAGTGTCCATAATGGTAGATAAATCAAGAGCCAAAGGTTCCGTTTGTGTTATTTTGAATACTCACACTATTTGCAGGTCTTGCAGCGACTTGCAAGACAAAAGAAAAGGGGGTGGAGAGGGAGGTGGGGAGGAAGGGGTGGAGAGAAATGTACCAGCATTCTGATGAATGTAGTTTTCCCTGTTCCGTTCTCACCAAGCATCACAACAATCTGAGAATCAGTGAATTCACCCTCAACGACAGAAAGCTTGAAATTTCCCTGTGTTTTGCTCATGGTAGGGTACTTGTACCGCTGATATGTCGCAACTTCCTCAGCATTTTCCTGGGTCTCCGCAATCTAACAGGGCAATACTAACATAAGAACAAAGTTTTATCACTGAACAAGTATTTCAAATCCTATGCGCCAATGTTACCTTAAATGTAAGAGATTCATCTCGAAACCGAAGATTTTCTGTTGGAACAAACCCAGCCAGGAAAATATTGATACCTTCTCGGACCGAAAATGGCAGTGTAACTACACCATAAGCACCTGGCTTCCCATATAAGCAGCAAATAAAATCGGACAAGTAATCTAAGACACTCAAGTCATGTTCCACGACGATGACATAGCTGAAAACAAAATCAAAGAGCATTTGAAACTAAATTTCTTGAAGCTTTTAGTCAAAAGATTCAAAAGATAATAAGGATAACAAATATGCATTACCTGTTGGCTCTAAGCAAGGACCTAATGACTTGTGCAGCCTTGAGCCTCTGCTTAACATCAAGATAACTTGATGGCTCATCAAACATGTAAATTTCCGCACTTTGTACAGCAACAACTGCTATTGCAAATCTCTGAAGCTCACCACCAGACAGATCTCCTACATTTCTGTCAATAACTTGGTTCAATTCAAGGTCAACGCACAGCTCATCTTTCATATCCCGCTCATCTTTCTGCTCAAGTACTTGCCCTACATTTCCTTGAACAGCTTTTGGAATGTGGTCAACATACTGAGGCTTGATGATAGCCTGTAAAAGGGGGGAAGAGAGATAGCACATCAGAAGTATTCAACAGTAAAAGACAAATACAAATCATATACTGCAATAGACTATTAAGATATGTCTGAGTAGCAGGTATTTGGTATGACAGTAACTAAGGTACGGTGACAAATCCAAGACTTGAATAATATCAGACTATCTACACTTATATGTCTAAATACAGAAGTGGATGATAATATTGCTCTTGTCTATTTACACTCAGTATTTGGATGCTTTACAAATGTTTTCATAGCACGTGTGGAAAGTGATTGTAACCAGGATATCAAGAGTTTGTTGCAGAATACATACTAACAAACCCTACATGTAGAATTAAGAGCACAATGAGTAAAAGGTAGCACCTTCAGGTTATCCTCCAATATACGCGTAAAGTAGTTCTGGAGTTCAGATCCGCGGAAGTATGTAAGAATCTCCTGCCAATCAGGTGGATTCTGCCAAAAATAAAAATAAAAATGCAAAGCTTAATAACCATCTTTTGTGCAGTTAGAAAAATCAGAGAGGAGATATGGAATAATATACTTTGAACTTTTTCCCCCAAAAGAATAATATACGATTGCAGTTAGAAGGGGAGAAATGAACTTTTTCCCCCAAAAGAAAACACAGTTGAAACCAACAGTCAGAAAAAGAAATCAGAGAGGAGATATGGAATAATATACTTTGAATCGTCCCAAATTAGGTTTCAGCTTGCCAGCCAACACTTTAAGTGCCGTCGACTTCCCAATTCCATTGGTTCCAACAAGGCCCAAAACTTGACCAGGTCGTGGAACAGGCAACCTGCAAGTGCTAACTTAGTAATTCTTCGAAAGGACAGCTTCAAGCCAGATTGAAAAACATACAAATACCAAATAATACAACTTTATACAAACCGGACTCTTTGATTGAAAAAAGTACCTGTGCAGTTTGAAGGTATTCGGTCCATAGCGATGGGTAGTATCTTTTTCCAAATCTTTTGGAAGATTGATGATCTCAATGGCATCAAATGGGCATTTCTACAGCAAGGATTACAGCAGAAGTGAGAAGATTATATTATAGCACTTAGAAAAATCATACATTTTAATAGCTGTATTAAGTTACAAGCATACCTTAACGCAAATACCACAACCAATACACAGCTCCTCAGAAATAAATGCAAGTTTCGACGCTGGACTAACTTCAATGCAAAGCTTCCCTGTACAATAAGCCAGTAAATTGTCATAATCACAACAAAACTTCAAGCTAGGAAACTAGCTTGAGTGCATAACACCTTAAACATCAAGGATTAACAACAGGGGAAGTGGAGAATTGGTGCACATAATCATAATAAGCAATACAAATGTGTGCACATATGTAGATTCCAGGTCTTGTTCATAGACTACCATGTGAATAACTAAACAGTTAGTACTTATAGTAATATGTATGAGAATAAAACTAAATCTTAAGTAAGTTCATGGCAACACTTAAACAAGTTCATAGCAACGATGCTACATCTGCCTAGATTAAGGGGTGGATGTTTTAAGCGCTCCCGTGCCCCAGATCTTGCAAGGACTACCCACCCATCAATTCGCGTCGAATCAAAATCATCAAATGAGCAGATTGCCCCGTGGAAATAGAGAAACCACCGGGATCTACACATCGATTTCGCCAAAACCATCCGCGGACAGAACGTAAGCCCACATCGATCGGGAACCGCGAGGGCGGAGGGAGAGGAAATTACCGGTCTTGACGACGGGGCAGCTCTTCTTGCACTCCTGGCGGCACTTCTTGGGCTTGCACTTGTCCTCGCTCACGATGGCGATACGCGTCAGCCGGTCCGCCATCTGCGGGGACTCTCCTTAGCCGCCGACGCCGACGCCGACGCCGACGCCGCGAAGAGAGGGGGGAAAGCGTAGCCCTAGCGGCGGCGCTCGAGTAGGGTGCGGAGGCTTGTGTATCGCTTTGGCTTTGGGAGCGCGGCCGACACGTGCGCGCGGCGGTGGGGCAAACCAAGCAAAACCCTAGGCTCGGGTCCCTCCTGGTTTTTGTCCCTTCGGATGTGACCGAACCAGATTCGACTGCAACTCCTTTTCTTTTCCGTTTCAGACTCGACTGCAACTCCTTTTCTTTTCCCTTTTTTACTTTTTGGAAGTCCAGAGCTAACAAAAGCCCGATATAGGGCTGCACTAATATAGAAATTGATGTTTTCTTTTTAGGTACGAAGTTTCTTTAATGGTAGTGAAATCCCAAATTTGAATAATTAGATTTTTGTCCTGGTGTGCCTAAAAATAAAACTTGCATTCTATTGATCACATATTACAGCAAATATCACACTTTTATTTTTTGTGAGAGACACAAATAATATTTCATCTCGAGTTATCTAGAGGAGATTAAAACCCTCCTTACTTCTTTTCTGATCCCTCTCTCTTTCCGTTTTTTGTGGCCTTGTCGATTGGCACCATTAGGGAGAAGGGCTTGATGTCATCTTCTTATTCTCTTTCTATATTGGAACTAGTAGTTCTATATACAAGTTCTCTATATAGTCAGTCAGCTGCTATTGTATTGTCAATGTCGACTGATGTTTAGGAAGCTCTTACTCATTCTTGTTCTTGTTGTCTACATCCTGTCACGGCTGGTCATTTCTAGGCATCTAGGTCAACTTGGATGATCAACTTTTTGGGCATTTGGCTATTCTAGATGTGTCTTTTTTTTTCCTTTTCTCTTACTGTCCTTGGTTCTTCAATTTGGAGTGCCTGTTAAATATGGTAGCTCCGCCTCTATTTATGTTTAAACTTCAATGCTCCAACTCCCCTCTTGAATCTATTGAGGTTTCCTTGAAAGTTGGACTTCACAAAGCCATCAATGTAAATCTCGCTACCAACGAGATTCCTTCACCATCGTCAATGACTTCAGCAGGTGCTAACTCCAACCTTTTCCTCTGACTTGCTCAAGAGAAGTAGAGCCGGCTTTTGTGGTAGTTGATGCATGATGGCTTCTCCATAAAGCCACCCACCATGATCATGCAAATGTTCTAGATCTCTTCCAATGGACTAGGCACATGTCCATCATCTTCGTCAAAATTTGTTGTTCTTATGAACAAATCCCCACAACGATGTCTTCATTGTTGCCAGTGGAGTTTCCACAAGTTTTTGCTATGTTTGGCTTGTGCCCAAATATATCCTACCAAACGTTTTGTGCATGTCCAAAATTTTGGTGTTGTATGGCCTCTTTATCCACTTCCAGTGCATTTTCTTTTGAAGAAATAAGGTAGAAGTGTCTCTACCTTTTTTCGAAGAATACGGCAGGAGCACTGCCTTTCTCATAGATTGGATGAACCGAAAATAAGGATGTTATTTACAACACAAGTAAGAGAACATAAAGAGGACAAAGCGGATAAAGGAGAAACTAGAAAAATGGCGGGGGGTCTCCTGTGTCATTCGATGTCTGATCAAACGCTAATCTCCGGGCTGTGATATCTTCCTGCGCCTTAAGCGCTACTCTGTGTACATCCGTAAACACGTTGTTGAAGATACGAGTGTTCCTCTCCTTCCAAATGTTCCACAAGGCATAAATAACCAACCCATAAATCTTCCTTTGTTGTTGTCTTGTTTTTCCTATACCACAGGAGTGCCACCAGCTCACTAAGTCCCCATGCTCATGCCGAAGAAATGTGTCGTCAGGCAACCTATTCATAGTGGATACTTTGCGCAGAATTTGCTTGGCGAAGGCACATTCAGTGGAGATATGCCTAGCGGTTTCTGAGTGTATTCCACAAAGGACGCATGCATTTCCATTCTCCCACCCTCTCTCCTCTAACTTGTCTGCTGTAAGGATTTTTTGCTGGATCAAAAGCCAGACATGAATTTTGCATTTCTGTTCTGCGTCGGCCTTCCATATTGATGTAGCGTCGAATTTGGAGAAGGATCCTGCGAATTGCATCCTGTATGCTGTCCTGGCAGAGTATTGGGCATTTCCTGTCCATCGCCATGTGATAGAATCAGGTGTCTGTGGGGCTGGCTCTGTTGGATGAGGTTCCATAGATCAATGAACTGTTGTACTTGGGCCGTCGTATGTATGCGTCGTCGCAGTGGTCTTACCCATCTGTTTTCCTCGAGCTCATACGCTACGGATCTGTGCCTCCTTTTCACCAGACGGAATAGCTCTGGAGCTATTTGGTAAGGGGCGTTTTGCTGCAGCCACTTGGATGTCCAGAATTTAGCGATTTGTCCATCTCCGATCTGGATTTTCGTTGAGGCTGCGAAGAGAGCTGCGTCCGTATCATCACATGGTACCTGTTGGCCAAACCACGGCTTTTTCACTGTGTTCCATTCTCCCCATAACCATCGCAACCGGAGGGCTGTACCAAAACGTTGGACGTCTTTGATGCCTAAACCTCCCAATTCTTTTGGTTTACACACCTGCTTCCAGCTAGCAAGGCAGTGACCTCCTGAGCATGCTTCTTCACCTCTCCAAAAAAAATGATCTAATCGTTTTTTCAATCCTTTTAATAGCCCATTTGCCGAGCTTGAAAGCTGAGAGGAAGTAGACTAGACATGGCGAGAGAACCGAGTTAATGAGTGTGAGCCTTCCTGCTCTGGAGAGAAACCTGCCTTTCCAGCCTGCTAGCCTGGAGGAGAGCTTATCAAATAGAGGCTGGAAATCTGTTCTGCGAAGCTTTGAGGTGTGTAAAGGTAGCCCCAGGTAGGTACAGGGAAATTGTGCCACCTGTGCTTGCATACTCTGTGTGATGCCATGGAGGTTAATCTGCGAACACCTGATAGGATACATGCAACTTTTGTGAAAGTTTGTTTCGAGACCTGTTGCCATCCCAAACATTTGAAGGCAGCTTTGAATTGCTTGGAGTTCTTGTCTTTCCGGGTTTGCGAAGATTGCCGCGTCATCTGCATAAAGAGAGATTCTAAGTTCATTGTCGAGACCTGTGATTGGCTTGATGAGGTTGGTCTGCAGTGCCTGCAGAAGCAGCTTCTGTAGGGGGTCGATAGCTAGGATAAAGAGCATGGGCGAAAGAGGGTCTCCTTGTCGCAGCCCTCGACGATGCTGAATGTTTTCGGTCCGCTCGCCATTGATGATAAAGCGACTTGACGAAGAGGCTAGTATGCAGGCCACCCAGTCTCTCCACTTCGGGCCGAACCCCAGGTGTTCAAGGATCTCAATAAGGTATTCCCAGCTAACCGAGTCGAATGCTTTTGAATATCTACTTTCAGAAAAATTCCTGGGATCCTTTTCCTGTGCATCATTTGAATGATATTCTGGGTGAAGATAAAGTTATCCTGTATTCCTCGCTTTTTAATATAAGCGCTTTGTGCCGTCGAGACGATTCTGTCAAGTTCTGGTCCGAGTCTGTTGGCCATGATCTTCGTTACAATCTTGCCGAACGCGTGAATTAGGCTGATGGGGCGATAATCTTTAACTTATGTGGCCTGTTTTTTCTTTGCGAGCAACACTACGTCCGCGCTGTTTAAGAGATATAGCCTGTTGTTTCGTAGGCAGCAGAATTGGTTCACTGCCTGGACTATGTCTTCTCTAATAATTCCCGAGAAGCTTTTATAAAACCTGTTAGTGAAACCGTCTGGCCCTGGAGATTTATCACTCGGCAGCGATCTAATCACGTTACGAATTTCTTCCTCAGTGAAGTTGTTTTCCAGGTGCGAGAGGTTGTGCCGCTGTACCCCTAGCAGCTCCCAGGCTAGGGAATGGGTTCGCTGTTTTTTGGTCCCTAGCACCGTCCTGAAGTGCTGGGTGAGGAAGTCCTTCTTTTCGTTCTGATTATATACAGCTTGTCCATTGATTTGGAAACTGGTTATGACGTTCCTTCGTTTGCGAGAATGGATCTTGAGATGGAAGAACCTGGAGTTTGCATCGCCCTGTTGGATCCATTGGGTTCTCGATCGCTGCTTGATTCTCATCTTTTGGATGACTGCTAGACCCAGGAGGCGAGTCCTCAGCTTTGCCTTGAGCTCTAGCTCTAATTCTGATAAGCTTCTTGTTTCTTGGGCTGCATCTAGCTGCAGGATTACCTCTGATGCTACTGCGAACTGCATCCTCACATTACCAATCAGGTTGCCGCTCCATTTCTTCAGAGTTTTTGATAACCTTGTGAGCTTAGCGTGTAAGCGCGTTATGCTATCTGTAGGAGTTATTTCTCTATGCCAGCAATCATGGATGACTTGATGGATTCCTGGTAGATCACACCACCAGTTCTCAAACTTGAAGGTCCTGATCAAGGCTGATTTGAGGGAGCCGCGCAGCAGAAGCGGACAATGATCCGAGATCAAGGTCGACAGCGCTTGAAGGTGAGAATTGGAGAATTCAAAGGCCCAGTCTGTAGTACACAGCATCTTATCAATACTGCTGAACGTTGGATTGGCTTGCCCGTTCGACCACGTGAAGTTGCGGCCATGGAGATGAAGCTCACGCAGCTGGAGCAGATCAACCGCGTTCCTGAACGCCCCTAATAATCTTGTGTTTATGTGGCTGTTGTTTTTGTCTGTAGCTCGGAGGATGAGATTGAAGTCACCTGTAATAAGCCACTTTGGCAAAGATCTCGATTTGGTACATTTTAACTCATGAATGAATGCAAGCTTTTCTTGCTCTGATTGCGGTCCATAAACCGCCGTGCAGGTCCACTGGAGATTATTCTCTACGTGCTTAACGTCCGCGGTGATGGAGAAGGTTGCCAGGGAGATGTTGGATAAGGCGAAGAACCTGTTGGAGCTTGCGAGGATTATTCCTCCCCTGGTGCCGTTGGCCGGGAGATAGCAAAAATTTCCTAAGAAATCTGTTCCTAGCGTTTGCTGGACAATAGAGTCGTCAACGGAGTTCAACTTTGTTTCTTGTAGACATACCAACGTAGCTTTATTCTGTTTGATCACCTCCCTGATCACATTCCTTCTTGCGATATTATTTAAACCTCTAACATTCCAGGATATTAAGCGCAGCTGATGCTATGTCATATGGATACTCTGAGCGACCAAGCAGTGGGGGACCTGTGTCTCTGTTTATAATTAAAACGAGCATCTGGACAAACAATTAAGCACACATGTAGGTGGAAGACATGGAAGTTCCTGGGGGGCATAGCCCACCCACCTGTAACGATTACATAGCACCTGGAACCAAAATTCGCCAACACGCTGGCTGAGAGACAACAAAAGCAGAGGCCCCTGCTAACAAAGCCTCCTATGACTACATCTGGGATAGCATCTGCGGGATAACAGCAGAAAAGGTTGGGGGGATGCGACATAGAAGACCCTGGGACAGCTACACCTACTGGGAATGCAAGCATCAGTAGTGTTCAGGCCGCGGCCTTAAGCACCGAGGTGATGTCCACCTTTCCCAGCACCCCTGCAAGCGTAGCAAACGCTACCACATTGGACTCGGTTAGAGGCTGTTTGAACAGCTCCCTGTATCTTGCGAAGTCTTCCATGCCAGGTTCTGAGCTAGCTGCGAGGATCCCCAGCTTCTTCATGAGAAGCAGCCGCGCCTTCTCCATCATTGGTAAGGCTTCTTTGGGAGCGCCTGCCCAGTTGACATTAGCTTCAGCTTCGGCCTTCTTTGCTTTGCTTCTTGTGATTGGCGCTTGTGGAGTTGCTTGGATCAGAGGAGCTGGAATCTGCCTTGTTAACTGCTTGCGGAAAGCAGCTAAAGTCATCTCATCTTCGATTTCAGATCCTCCTGTGTCAGACTCTGGTAGTGGCGCTTCGTTGTGATCAGCCACTTCCGCTATGGTTCCTGTGGAGGGCACCTGAGGTGGGATTTGTGCTTCGTCGCACATCGGGTCAGCTCCAGAAGCGTTCCCCAGCTCTAGATGATGAACCTGCGTCACTACCTGGAGGATGTCTTCGTGAGGAGTTGGCGGAGCTTGCTGGGTTGAGATTGAGATCTGAAACCGTTCTGGAGAGCGTGAACGTTGCCGCTCTTCGCCCATGAACATCCCGCTTGATGTTTTACCCAGAGCAAGTGAACTGAGAGCAGCAGCACAATCCGGTAGGGCGCGTCCAAAACCGCCCTGCCTGCTTCCTCCCCTACTAGAACCTCTGTTCCCTCTTCGCTGACGATGACTTCCTTGTGAAGCGCTACGAGATGGAGGCACATCCCAGCCGGAGGGATGACGCACTCGGGTTGGACTCCTGCTACGTTCCCGTTCGTCATCGCTATCATCTGAGGGTGGGGTTATCCTGTCGTGGACCGAGCGCCTAGGCGGCTGAAGGGGGCCGTCTCCTACTCCAAGCTCCCAATGGTAGGAGTAGAGTGCTGGACCACCATCGTCGGACGAGATAGGAGATGGCTCTCCACTGCCTAGACTTGCTGGCTCTTGGGCGCGGAACGGCGGGCTGCTTCTCTGCGGTTCATAGTCAATCACCTGGTCGATATGAATCAGAACCGGATGAGACATTAGCCTCATCGGCGGTCCGCGAGGGCGCCCTTGTCCTGCGAAGCGCCGGGATGACGAGCCTTGCTCCACAGGCTGCGAAGGGGACCTGGCGGCCTGCTCTGTGGTGTAGATGCCGGAGCGCGGCACGGCGCTGACATTGTGCGCCGAAATCCACACACGCATGCATGCCGACTCCTTGTCTGCGAGGGGTTCGTCGAAGTCTCCTTCTTGGATACCTGCACCTGCTAAAATGGCTGACACCGCCTCCGCTCCCCACTCGGAGCGTGGCACTCCCTCGATGCAAAGACGCATGCGAAAACGCGCCTGGTACAAGTTTCCTGTGGCTAGCCGGGACCATGGCCGAAAGCGGAGGTGAAGCTCCTCGATGTTCAGGCCCGATTCTGCAAGAACTTCGTCACGAGCTGCGGGGTCGCGGAAGACGGCGAGATATTCTTTGGCGCCTAGCATGGAGACTTTTAATATTACTTTAATTGTGCTGAAAGGCAATTGTTATAAAGTTTTGCCGTTGAGGCGTTATACAAGAGAGTTTAACTGTTGCTAGAGAGACTTGTCCCAGGAAATCAGCTTTTTGCTTGGAAAACAAACGAAATCCATAATGCGCGGTCGACCGCTGGGAGCGGTCAATTCCGACCGCACAGTACCGCTACAGTACCGCACAGTACCGTTACAGTACTACTACAGTAAAACTGTCAGAAGTTGAAACCTGGAATTTTGTAAGTTGAAAGTTCGTTATGTTGTAGTAGAAACCTGTAAGTAGAAACCTGACTGTGTTAAAGTAGAAACCTGACAATTTCCGACAGCTTTACTGTAGCTGTCGGAAATTGACCGTGGGCACGGTTGACCGCGCATTACAGGTGCCCGAAAACAAAAACTAACTAGCCGCGAAACCGTTCTACCCAAAATCTGACGTCGCCAGTTTTGTCGGTCTTGCCGGCAATCCAGGCTGTAAGCTCGTCTGAAATAGTTTGCAACAGGGAGCAAGTTATGGAACAGTAATCGAATACCCGTCGGTTCCGAGGTTTCCGTAGGTGCAGAGCGCAGGCAGCAAAGCAGATAGGTCAGAGCTTCACGTGTGTCATTTTCTGGCAGACGCTTTGAACAAACTGCGAGACGTCGTTGGACCGTGATGCCTGGTGAAGCAGTGAAGGAAGACGTGGTGGACGGATTCTAGAGCAGGACAGTGGTCTATTGTTTTTTCGCCATATTGTCTTTGGTGTTGAGCCGACCTCTTAGTGCGAGCCACAGGAAGATTCCGTGTCGATGTGGTATTAGGCGTAACCATATCCACTCTGCTGGCTGCAGTGAATAATTTGTAGTAGTTCGCAGTGGTAGCGCCCAACCTCCCTTGATGAGAGCTCAATTGTCCTGCGCATTAGGTTCCGGGCTGAGGCCTTGCAGAGCACTCAAGATTCTTGAAGCTGATGCTTTACGTCCCAGATTCTGTTGGCGAACTGTGATGACACCGTGCAGTGCTGGTCCGCCGTGAAGGTGAACAAGATGTCACATCGAAGTGCAAACCGTTCCATGGGTGTCTACTTGTTGTGCCAAAAAGAGACAGAGTCGCTTGAACCAAGGTGAGCTGCAGTTGAGTATTGAACTATAGGAATTAGCTGAAGCAGCGCCCGCCAGAGAGGTGTGTCCCTTGAAGATGGTTAATGGGCGATGTGCGACAATAGATATCATGACGCCAACCAAGTAAAGCACGGACCGGTTGTGCCCGAAAGTAGCTTGGCGACCAGTTTGCACATGAGATCTCTAGTATGCTCATATAGATTTTGGATCCCCAAACCTCTTTGATGTTTTGGCAGGGTAACGTGTTCCCAGGTGATGAGGCGGTACTAGTCTCTCGTCTACCCTTCTACAAAAATGATCTCTTGAGCTTGTCTACCGTCAATGGTTCCACGCGGCGATGCAATGCAGTACATGAAGAAGTTCGGTATGGCTGACATGACATTGTTGATCATGGTGACGCGGCCCCCCAGGACAAAAATTGTGGCATCCAACCAACTAGCCGACGATCAGTTCGTTTGATGACTGGTTGAAGCAATTCCTCAGGGATCTTGGTCATGGAGAGGGGTAGTCCTAGGTAGGTGCACGGCGGATTGCTAATTGGCATCCAAGAATATGTGCAAGTTGATATACCTCTTCTGGTTGAATGTGCAGTGGTATGAAGGTGCTCTTCTGATAATTGATCGTCAGACCACTAAACTGCGCGAAAGCATCGAGAAGTACCTTCACATACTTGCCCTGTTGTGGTTATCCGTGGAGTAACAGTGTGAGTCGTCGGCGTATTGCAGGATCGGCAGTGACGCCGAGCGGACGCGTGCGCGAGTTGAACAGCTGCTGCAGCACATATGTCACAGGATGAAGAGACATGGTGATAACGGATTAAGACTTGTGCCTTGGAGCTTTTAAGCAAATACTGAACCCAGCTGGACCATCTGTCCGGGAAGCCACGGTGATGCAGTATATGTGTAATACCGTCCCAATGCACGGTATCAAAAGCTTTCTGAAAATCTAGTTTGAGAACAATTACTGGTTTCTTGAGTTTGTGAGCACATTTGCACGATCTCGGTAGCGGTGACAAAATTCTCAGTAACCGATCGCCCTTTAATGAATCCGGACTGCATGTAGTCTACTAAAGATGTCATCTCAGGTTGCAGCCTGTTGGACATAACTTTTGCGACTAGCTTCGGTATGTTGTGCTGCAGTGAGATTGGTCTGTAATCTTTGATCTGGAGTGGCGTCTCGGTTTTTGGTAGCAGTGCGACGTATGTTGAGTTAACACCCTTGAGATTCGGAGTCTGGTTTTGCAGTGCGTGGAATAGTTGCATAAGTTCCTCCTTGAGTTCACTCAGATATTTCTTATAGAATTCATTGGTGAAGCCATCCGGTCCTGGACTTCTGTAATTCGGTGATTTGAGGATTGCTATTGTGATCTCTTCCAGGTGAAGCCTGGTGTAAGGTTGTGAATAGGCTGCGGACTCGGGTACAGAGTTGATCGATGGATACTCGGGTACCATTGTCGGTGCTCGGAGAAGATATTGGTGAAAATATTCTGTAGCAATCGTTAATTTGTCATGTTGCAGGTAGTGCTCAATGCCATTGTTAAGCAGCATCTTGATCTTATTCTTCCTGAACCGGTAAGTGGCCACGTCGTGGAAGAATCAAATGTTCTCATCCCCTAATATGCACCAATTTATTTTCGCTCGACGCTTTCATTTTAATGCATAAACCATGTGAGCTCCTCGAGTTTTCTGTGGCACTGTTGGCGAAAGAAAAACTCATTGTCAGTGAGTTGTCTCCATTCCTCAACCGCATCGTAGTATTGGATAGCATATGCGCTATTGGAATTTAGAGTAGCTTGTGACTGTTGATTTCTGACCCAGCTTCTAGTTGCTGCCCTGTTGCTCCTCAGCCGACAGCCTGGTTGTGATTTGCATGGGCCTTGCACCCTGACTGATTATTTGCTTGGTAAAGATCTGCACCTCTGGAATGTGCAGCCAATGATTTTCGTATCTGAATAACCTTGTTCCAGTATATCTATATTGAGTGTCGATCAGGACGGGCGAGGTGGTCATTGTGAGCGCTCTGCACTCTGTGTGCATGAAGGCCTGACTCCAGCCTGCACTGATAAGCACACGATCCAATTTTCGAAGAGTCGGAGTCCGTCTCTTATTAGTCCATGTGAACTTCCTATTTGGGATGTCGATGTCCATGAGACCAAGATTATTGACCAATTAATTGAAGCCTTCCTTAGCTGTCCAGTTAATGTGTTCATTATTTTTCTCCTCGGCGTATCTGTAGATGTTGAAATCGCCTGCAAGTATCCATGGTCCCGATATCTGGTCACTGAGCTGGGACATGGCGTCAATAAAAAGCAGTCCGTGCAGTCGTCTCGATTGGCGCATAAATATATTGTGGCGTGAAAATCGTATTGTCAGAATTTGAGGTCACTTTCACTAAGAGGGAGTGTTGCGACTACTATAGGACCGTAGTAGAATATTTCTTGTCATCCCATGCAATTAGTGTCAGCCGAAGCGCCACCGGAGGCATGGTAGTGGAAGGTGTGCAGTGATGATATTAAGAAAGTAGCTGCCTTGAATCTGCTAATGCTTTGTAAGCTTAGTCTCTTGCAGGCACAGTATGTCACACTACCCCAGAAAACATCTCTGCTGAACCCATCTCTACTGACGGGCACGGAATACCCGTCAGTAGTAGTCATCTCTACTGACGGGCGAGAGAGGAACCGTCAGTGGTGACTTTACAGAACATCCAGGTTCCACAAAAAAGGATCATCACTGACGGGCCCAAAATTTGGCCCGTCAGTGATTATATTGCTCCACGGACAACGGGTTCCACTGACGGGCATGAAATCCGGCCCGTCAGTACTGTGTAAGTCACCACTGACGGGGCCCAAGGTTTGGCCCGTCAGCAGTGATTTCAGCCCACACCGAACCCTAGAAAAGTCCTCCACGTCGCACACTCCTCCATCATCCTAAAAATTCCTAAGGACCAGACCAGAGCTCCCCACAGCTCCCTCTCTCGTCCAGATCTACGCCCCCCGCCCCGCGCCGCCTCCCGCCGCTGCCGCCCTCCCCCTCGCCGCCTCCCTCCCCGCCGCCTCCCTCCCCTCGCACCGCCGCCCTCCTCGCCGCCCGCCCTCCCCCGCGCCGCCTCCCCCGCGCCGCCGCCCTCCCCCCGCGCCGCTTCCCTCCCCGCCGCCTCCCCCCCCTCGCACCGCCGTCCTCCCTGCCGCCTCCCTCCCCTCGCACCGCTGCCCTCCCCCGCGCCGCTTCCCTCCCCGCCGCCGCCCTCCCCCACGCCGCTTCCCTCCCCGCCGCCGCCCTCCCCCACGCCGCTTCCCTCCCCGCCACCTCCCTCCCCGCCGCCTCCCTCCCCTCGCACCGCCGCCCTCCCCCACGCCGCTTCCCTCCCCGCCGCCGCCCTCCCCCACGCCGGAGGCGAGGTCGAGTCCGACGGTAAGGCCGAGGGGCGCGAGCTCAGCGCACCGCGCCGTCCGCCGCTTCGCCGACGTCTACGCCGCCGCGGGGGCCTCCAACAGGGACGCCGTCGAAGCGGCCGTGCGCCACCTCTACGCGCCAGATCTCAAGGCCGGCTAGGACACCCACGTCGTGAAGGAGGTGATGCCCCCGACGCCGCCATCCAGGAGCTCGTCTATATCGGCATCCAAAGGCACCGGATCTGCTCTCTCTTCTCGTGCTCGAATCTTTCTGCCATCCTCTGTCGGGATCTTAAGACCCCGGGTTTGCTCGACGCGATGCAGGGCGGCGGGCTGGCTTGGAGCAGCAGCGAGGTGGGTGGCGGGCTGGCTGGGCAGCAGCGGCGAGGCGCGCGGCGGCGGGGCGGCGGGCTGGCTGGGAGCAGCGGCATGCGGCGACGGAGCTGGCGCAGGCGGTGGCCGACGTCCTCTTCGCGCTGCTAGCCACCGAGGGCCGCGACGGGCGACGGCCCAGGATTGCCTGATCCGCGACGGTGCGACGGCGCGCGGCCCGGGATGGCCGGATCTGCGTCTTCGTCCCCGTTGCGCGGCGCTACACCGGCCGCCGGTCCGACACCACCTACTTCCAGCGCATGGGCGACTGGCGGCGGCCCGGGGACGGCCGGACGGGATCTAGCGTCTTTTTTTAAAATGCCCTGAAACTCACCACTGACGGGCAGGTAGACCCTCTATTGACGGGCATGGCACCTGTCAGTGGAAGTACCCTCTACTGACGGGCATGACACCCGTCAGTGGAAGTTAGACTTCCACTGACGTGATGTTACTGACGGGCGCTAAACCCGTCAGTGGAGGGGTTTAAGCGCCCCGTCAGTAGAGTGCATTTCTGGGGTAGTGTCAGGAGCTGATTGTTGTATCGCTTGGTAAATCAAAACATTTTTTCTGTCATCGCCAAGCCCCCGTACATTCTAGGAAAGAATCTTAATCCTGTCTGTATGGTGTCCACTGTTGCGCGTACGACAACAGCCGGATTGTCGCAGTTCGCATGCAAGAAAAATACAAAGAGAATGCAATGCAGATGCATGTTTGTAAGGAGATGAAAGAGGTGCAGCTGCTAGAGGTAAACATAGATAACTAAGATAGAAGCTGCCGGTGTTACAACAAGGAGACAGAAAAAAAGAAAACAAGGACCTGACATAATAATCTTGTTGGATCTCATGACCACTAGTGGAGGTAGACATTGGCACCAGATTTGAAGGAAGTAAAATATACAGCACAGGAACAAACTAGACGAGCTCATACTAAGGAGCGCTACACCTGGAACTAAGCGAGTCGCTTGCAAACACTGGCAGTGGCTGAACCCAACTGATTGGTTACCCATGGAGCGAGTCCGTCATTTGTTGCCAATTTTAAGCAAAACATAGGCAACCAAAACCTTGGCCGAAAGGTAAAGTTGGCTTTGGCCAACTAAACACATCATTTGCCGTCTTTGTCGATACATCCACCATATTGGGACACATGTCTTGAATTCCTAAATACTATCAGATAATTTTATTTCTTACGGTGGAAGTACGTAATTTTGGAGACCTACACCTTTCAAAGTCTTCGCTCATGTAATCACGGAGTTTGGTGAAAGAAAAGTATATGCAATCACGGTTACTTTTATCTTTCAAAAGAAAAAGCAAATAGAAAAAACTCGTGGTTTATCTTTCACGGGCAATTATACATATGCAATACATGTTTTATAAATATATATTTAATAAAATATATAGTATATATATATCTAAATATCAACTGAATCAGGCCACCTCCCTGGCCATTGGGCGTGAGATATTTGGAGGAGGTCAACCAGCTAGATGTGGGGAGAGAGAAATAAATAGATGGTTAATTTTTCTTAAGTGAGAATTTACTCTCCTATAACTCTCTCTTAAATATACAATTATGAGATAATTTTTAAGAATTTAACTTAATTCATGAGCCGCTAGATCTAACTATATAGATAGCTAGAAGTATTATATAGATGACTAAGATTATTTAAATTCAATCAAAGTTTATCTTTATAATATTATTATCATGATTATGATTATGACTATGAATTATGACATAGGAAAGAAAAAGCAAAGGGAACAACTTGCGTCGTGTGGATGGTACGGCCAACCCGAGCCAATTGCACGGCACGCACATTACGACGTGGGCTCCCTTTCTACTAGCAGTAAAAGGCGCGTAAGCTCTGGAATCCCGTCTCCCACGTGGACTCGCCGACGCCGCGACCACTCGAGAGCTCTGAAACGCGAACACGATGTGGCGGGCGATGCGGTGGCCGTGGCCGCGATGGCTCTCGTCGGACGCGACGGCGGCGGCGAATTCCAGAGAGCCGGCGCGGCACCGGGTTGCGGCGCTGTGGGGGAACGGGGACTACGGGCGGCTGGGGCTGGGGGCGCTGGAGTCGCGGTGGAGCCCCACGGCGTGCCCCTTCTTCCTTGCGCGCCATGAGCTGTCCTTCAAGTTCTTTGGGCCTTTTCCGAAATTGACTAAATAAACCAAATGAGCCTGTTGGTCGGCCCACCCGGCGCCTCTAACCTCAACCCGCCTCTCTCTCTCGAACCCTAAACTTGATCGATCCCTTTCTGGCCTCCCTCTCGGCCTCCCTCTCTCGCACGCCGTCGCCGCCGCCGCCGCTGAACAGCACCGTGTCCACCTCTGTCCGACGCCGTAATCGACGCCAGCGAGGACACCTCTGCGCTCCCCTCCTCCGGCCGCGTCGGTTCCACCCCGCTGCCTCTTCTCTCCGCCTCGAATCGCGCCGCCGACGCGAACCCTAGGGTTCGGGCTTTGCCGCGGATGACGCCCGCGACCCGGCTCCTGGGCTTCCGCAACATCCTCCTGACCGGCGCCGGAGCTCCGGCGAGATCCTTCTACACCAAACCCTACCAAGGTGCCCCTCTCTTCCTCTTGATCCGTAAAGTCAGTGGTTATTTTTCGCGGTTCATTTTGGTGACTGGAGTTGGATTCTTGCGCGCAGCCAAGGTCGGCGTGGTGGAGTTCTTGAACGGGGTCGGGAAGGGGGTGGAGTCCCACGCGGCGAAGCTGGAGGAGGCCGTCGGCGGAGACCTCCAGAGGCTGCTCGAGACCCGCACCCTTCGGCTCAAGAAGCTCGGCGTCCCCTGCAAGCATGTGCGTGCTCTCCTTGTCCTAGGCATTCTTTTGATTGAGTTCATCGGTTATTTGTAGTTTAGGAGAATGCTTGACGTGGTTGTTGACTATCTACGTCTCCGGGCATCTCGTTGTGTAAAGGTGGGGTTTGGTTAGGTTTTGTTGTCAAATGTTGTGATGCTTGGTTAGTCAATGGATCAGTATGGTAGTATTAGAAGATGGTTGCTCCTGTGCACATATGATGACTACTATTTATATTGATTCGTAGATTTGTACAAAAACTAGGGAATTTTGTTATGCTTTATAGGGAACTTATTATCACTATGGTGACCTGACAAGATATGGGTCCCCTAATATTGTGGAGAACCTGTCGAGAATTACTGAATGATGTTATTTTGTTAACTGCCAATTGCTATCGTTAACATTCACTATGAGTTCAACGGGTGGAGTCTTGACTGAAATATGTTTCCTCTGTTTAGTTTCCCTGTTTTTCATGTGGTTAAGATATGATAAAATTATGTTTGAAGTAAATTATTAGTTGCCCTTATTTTTGTTTCTTGCTATGGTGCAGAGAAAGTTGATTTTGAGTTTTGCTCACAAGTACCGTCTTGGACTTTGGAAGCCCCCGGCAGAAGCCAGGAAAGTGGAATGAAGTTGGTTTGTTTTTGAAGTCTCCACTTTGAAACACTATCTGCCGTTATTGGGCTCAACTCAAGCATGTGTGGGACATTGAATAGTTGTGTTGTAATTTCGATGCCACAATCTGAATGTTGTCTGGCATGCTCTTTTGCAGCCCTTTAATCACATGATTTTAGTCTTCTTGTTCTTCTCATGTAAACTGCAAATCAAAGCATGAGATTCCTGCTACTTGGACTATATCAATCAGGCTTGTTTTTGTTTTGAGGGTGAGTTTTTTGTTGCGAATGCTGGTTGGACATTCTTGTCGAAATATGCTTGAATTTCTACCTCTTTTGCTGTTTTGATTGACTAAATTGTCCTTGGTGGACTTCAATGCAATCTCTAAATACAGAATATGCCACAGTTCCTCTTTTTCAATTATCTTGCACTGTACCGTATGATTTCTAGGGTTGATCTACTTATCTTTGAGAAAGCGTTCTTTAAGGGGTCGAATTCTGGGTTTGGGGGCTTGTGGAGCTTTCACTTCATGCATTCATTTCAGTTCACTTCACTTTGCTTGCTTTTATTCTGTTTATGAGTAACATGATAGAACAACTTTTTGTTGGACGTTGTGAAACCAAATGTGCTCTTGAAGCGAAGTTACCCTAAACCCAATCATTCTTGATGAAAACACAATGTTTGATATTAAAAGAGGTACAATGCTTGCTGAGCTAATTGAGGTTACTTCGTTGGTGATCTGGGACGAAGCTCTCATGACGCATAGAAAGTGCTTCGAAGCATTGGATAGGAGTTTTAGTGACATACTTGCGCTCCATGATCCTTCTGTTGCAGAGTTGCCTTTTGGAGGGAAAGAAGTCGTCTTAGGTGGCGATTTAAGGAAGATATTAGAAGGGGGACTAGATCAGAGATTGTGAATGCTGCTGTTACTAACTCTCTGCTTTGGCGCCATGTCAAAGTACTTCACTTAAATCTAAACATGCGTCTTGCTGCTGATGCTGCTAGCGATCAGCTACGGGCTGAGGTTGCAGCATTTGGTCGGTGGATACTTGATCTAGGTGATGGGAAATTAGCCGCCGAAGCTAAAACCGGTGAATCAGACCCTACATGGATAGAGATGCCTGCTGACCTCTTAGTGTTGACTGATGGCGATAAGGCTATGGCTATAGTAGCTACTGTCTCTACAGACTTCCATGCTAATTTTAGTGATCCTTCCTACTTGCGTGAATGAGCTATCTTGGCACCAACTAATGATGTAATTGATGAGCTTAATTCTTTTGTGCTATCCATGGTTCCGGGTGATGCTAGAGAGTACCTTAGTTATGATTCTATTTCGAAGTCAGGCGACATAGTTTATGAACCTGATGTCTTTTATCCTCTTGAGTTTCTCAATTCACTCAATGTGAATAATTTTTCGCAGCATAAATTGGCTCTCAAGAAAGGCTTCCCTATTATGCTTCTTAGGAATTTGTGTCAGGCTGATGGATTGTGCAATGGTACCCTTTGGTCGTTCGAAGCCTAGGTGAGCGGGTCATTGAGGCTATTATCATTACCGGCTCTAATATTGGGGATGTGGTTTGTCTTCCTAGAGTAACTCTAACCACCGGGAGTGCTAAATGGCCGTTCATACTACAGCGCCGCCAGTTCCCGGTCCGGCTATGCTATGTGATGACCATCATAAGAGCCAAGGACAGACGCTCTCTGCTGTAGGTCCAAAAAAACCTGTCTTTACCCATGGCCAGCTCTATGTGGCTATGTCCTGTGTCATGTCGAGAAAATCTCTGAAGGTATTGATTGAGGATGATGATGGGAACTGCATAACAAAGACTCGAAACATAGTTTTCTCAGAGATCTTTATATCTCTGGGATAGATAGCTACTGTACCATCGTGCAACTATATATAGCATAGCTCTTTTGTTATATAGTGAACCTACCTCCCCTCTAAATTTCATGCCTGCTAGGTAGCCAGAGGCCAGAAATTGCTCATATTTGTGTACTGCATCCTTCGATGGAAGGATTTTTTTGGATGTGTGGGCCATCTTACCCGGTGTTGCTTTGCTTTCTCTGTTCATGTGGTAATGCTTTCCTGTTTCTCTCTTTACCTTATGTGTTCATTGTCCTTCTCTGTTACTATTTTAGCCTTCTTAGTAACCGTGTACGTGAACTTCTGGTCCTATGTTAGTTAGTGGGTCTCACCATGCCATATCTACCATCTTCTTTTGCATCTACCTTTGAGTTATTAATATATTTCCTTTTTATGTTTCAGATGAGTGATGCTACTCTAGCCCAGATAAATCCCACAAGCAAGCAGTGGGTCATCTGTGTGCGTGTCTCACGCCTTTTGGCACTACCGTGGTGGGACTGACACAGGGAAGATTCATCACACCGACTTAGTTCTCCTTGACGAGCAGGTGCTTATTATTGTTAACATATGATTGGTCTTTTGTTTGTTGCTTTCCTTTGTCTAGTCTATTCTTGCTCCTGTCTAATCTCTCTGTGCCTGTTTATCTCTTAGGGCACTCACATGTATGCTGAGATAGCAGAGAACGATGTCGTCACTTTCATACGGCTGCTAGAAGAAGGCAAAGCCTATCATATGAAGAAGTTTGTGGTCTGCGGTCCTAAAAAGTTTTATAAACCAGTGCAGGGAAGGTACATGATCAGGTTCACTAGGTTTACTGTGGTCGACATGGTTGACCCTGTCCCAGAAGATTTTCCCATGTTTGCCTATAACCTGACACCGTTTGCCAACCTTTTGTCTCACATTGGCACACCTGAGTACTTTACTGATAGGTGTCCTGTTGTCATTACGTTCAGTTCTTGCCCACATATTTTTTTTGCTGCATGGCCTTTGTGTTTGTTCTCGCTAAATGATGTTCTTTGCATTCTATGGTTATCCAGATGTGGTTGCTGCTATCACTGGTGTGTCAGAGGTTACTCAAGTTCAGCTAACAACACAACGAGAGGCCTCTTCAATGAGGACACTCTATTAAAGATATGTCGTAAGTCTCATTCCTAATATGCGAGATTGTATTTAGTACTTAGAGTTTGCACCACCTGTCCTAATATTTACTACATGTTGCAGAGGGCAGGAGCTTCGATTGGTGCTATCGGGTAGGTGTGCTGAGGCATTCGACGCTGATACTGTTCATTTGGTTGGCTAAGAGGAACCGGTGGTGGCTATCTTCGTCGGCACTTTGGTGAAAAAATACGAAGGTAGGCTATCTTCCCTCTTTAGCCTTCCTAGAGCTGTCACACAAGTTCACTCTACAGATAATTGGTCCAACTAGGCAGGGTCCCGCTAGCCAATGAGACTGAAAGCAACCGGCTTTTTAGTGGCCCGGTTCGAGCACGGGCCACTGTTTGCTCGGCCCTACTTTGAACATCATATAGGATTGCCATTGCAGCATTCTCCAATAGGATTTGCAGTATACTACCACTATTTTCCAAGCACTGATAAATGGAAAATACAAAAAGAACTACATGACTAGAATAGCTCGCAAATGATTATATCTAACAAGCTGACAACTGACCAAGAATCCATGTAGGGAAGGAACCCACATGTGGAGCCCACTGACTGTTCTTTTCTTTAGCACTAAAAATATCAGCACTTCAACGGTATTGATATTAGCATTCATCGCTTCACCAATTGGTCTCGCTATTTGAAGTTCACCTGTTTCATAACTGAATTCATGCTGGTACATGAGCACCAATATCACCTACCAACGCTCTGCATAACCAGGTGCAGATCTCACATAGCCAAGACTGAATCATGATGGGATTTATGCTGATGGTTACCAAGTGAGCCCTGGATTTGTTTCCTGCCTCTAACCTTTTCATAAAAACAATGTCACAGGAGAACATGGCCTAAGCGGCAGCTCGGCATGTAGGTGCTATGTCAATGAGGATGTTCCAGAGATTAACACTTTCTGTTCCAGGTGGGTTACGCATGTTTTTTCCCTGCTTTCTGATATCTGCAGTTGTTTACGATCCTCTGTCACTGATTCCTGTGCTGTCATCTCTATGCTGTAACAGCCTGATGGACAGCTTCGAACCAGTGAAGCGCCTGCCCATTGGTGGTATTGGCGCTGCTCCAGTGGGTGGGCAGGTGGCCCTAGAGGAAAAAACTGTCCAGTAATTAGTTAACCTTGACCTGTTTGAACATGAGGTTATTACACTGTCATTGTGCTTTTTTTTGCTCAGTTGCCTTTGCTGGAATTGTCTTTCTATAACTGAGACCTGTGCTTTCTTTTTGCCCAGAACACTCGCTTCACCTGCACTGCTACCATAACCAGAATTAGCCCATCCCAGAAATGGTGGTTCTCTTCTTGCAATGGCTACAACAAATCGGCAATGATACATGGGTGCCAGTTCTCTTGTGCAGATCCATATTGTGATTCCACGGATGCAGAGCCCAAGTGAGCGCTTCTCACTGTCATGTTCTTTTTTTTACTAGCAGCTATCAAATATCTTACTTTGTAACTTACCGCTACTTACATCTTATAGATACAAGATTTATCTGATCGGCTCAGATGGCATGGAAGAAGCAGAGTTTGTGCTGTTTGGGAGCGTGGGCCAGAGTGTTGTCCGCAAGCCAATCATAAATATTCTTGGTGCTGGACATGCAAGGCATGCTTCTCTGGTAAAGATAGTTCAAGCTGCCCTATACAGGTTCTACTGGATTTGAGGTTAGTAAAGTTGACCAGTACTTTGCTTTATGGTTTTAGTATATTAAGTACGAGGGTGATTTGTCTTTGTATTGTAACAATTCATTTGGTTTGCTGTAGTATGCTAACTAGTAGTATTCTATTGAGAACGCCACCTAAACTGCAAGGGTATTTCATTGTGCTGTGCTCCAATTGTCTGTTTTAAGTTGATCGGAATAATTATGTTTTCAAGGAAACTATCATAGTAGTCAAGTAGAGAGTTCAGATTTGTTGTATATTGTTAATCTGAACATGTGTAGCAGCCTGCCTTGTTTTTGTTTTGAGAGTGAGTTTTTTGCTGCCTTGTCAAAATATGCTTGAATTTCTGCTTGTTTTGCTGTTTTAATTGACTAAATTGTCCTTGGTGGACTTCAATGCAATCTCTGAATACAGAATATCCTGTCACAGTTCCTCTTTTTTTATTATCTTGCACCGTACCGTATGATTTCTAATCTGGATCTACTTATCTTTGAGAAAATGTTCTTTAAGGGTTCCAATTCTGGGTTTGGGGGCATGTGGAGCATTCACTTCATGCATTCATTTCAGTTCACTTCACTTTGCTTACTTTTATTGTTCTATTTGCCTTTCCTTGTATTTTGTTTCTAAGTAACATGATGGAACAACTTTTTTGTTGGATGTTGTGAAACCAAATGTGCTCTTGAAGCCAAGTTACCTCTAATTGGTTGCTAACTCTTATGTGCAGCACTTCATGGTTGGGAAAATCAAATCAAATCTTGTTGCTAATGTTTGGGCTGCCACAACCGTGGATTTATTCCTAAATAATCATAGAATTTTTTGACTATTACTCGGTTATATAAGGAAGCTTTGCTAGGCATAGGTAAGTATTTTGTTTTTTTTGAGTAGTTAGTTTGTACAATTTTCTTTGTTTTAATATATACCGTAGACCTTTCAAGCATGTTTGCTTCGTACTACAACATTAGGTGTTGGTAGTGTTATAAGTTGTTAGCACTGCTACTTTACTAAATACTTTCTTTGAATGGGTATTAATATTCTTTGCTGCCATGTTGAACACATGTGTGCACACCTAGTTGATCTCTTAACACATGCTAATATCACAATCCATTGCTAGCTAAATCTTCTGCTTTCAAATTGTGTGATTGTATGGCACTGGCTATAATCTGAAGTATTGTATTAAAAACTTATGTGCCGAGCTGTACTACACTTTCTTAAGTGGCTTAGTGATGAATCAATGCTAATATGTAGCTTGTTGTCATCTTTGACAACCATGAACACATGTATAGAGAACCTAAATGTGTGTATTTTTTAAAACATTATTTGCATAATTTTCTTGTTGAAATACAAATTACTATACTATATATGTAACTATTATAATTTTTGCTCTACAATCAGTGCACATTCCTGAGGTCAACGGGGACTGGGGTTAGTTTGCGCTGCACTTGGTTGGAGTAGAAATGTTGCGATATAGGTTTAATATTTAGTTTTGAGTTAATGTGTTTAGTGCATTATTTTTTGAAAGGCGCAACAGCTGTCCAATGTCCATCTCTTTGCTTTGGAAGCCCAACCGTAATGCCAAATGGTTGAATAGTTTGGAAGTCTAGCCCTACTACCCAAATGGCTGAATAGTTTGGATGCCCAACCGTACTACCCAACTTTGGCTCTTGGTTTAAACTGGGTTGGAGTGTTACTTATACACCCCTTACCTAGTGTCCCTATCTTACCTACACTCTAAAATACCTCCACGCACCAAGTGATGGCTGATATGACATGGTAATTGAGGACACCTCAGACATGCTCGTGCCTAAGTGGACTGCCGTGATTGTGTTGTTGTGGCGGTATCTTACCATTACGGTTTAGGGTTGGGGTTTCAGGGTCTGTGTCTAGGGTATCAGGTTCTTAGGGTGTAGGGTGTAGGGTTCGGGTTCGGGTTCGGGTTCAGGGTTGAGGGTTCAAAAAGGTTTCGCTATAACTTTTGATTTGTTCCCTAGTTTGATAAGAGGAGACTGAAAACAGTGGGACTACCTGTTATGTTATTGTAAATTGTAGCGTAGCTTTTGGCCTATTTGAGTGAATGGCCAACCTTTATTCAGAATGACCAAGTGATTTCTAGCTCCTTATTTGTGTGTGGTGTACAAAATAGTCTAGGTCTTTAACATTATATTTTGCAGAAAAAGCTCATTCTAAATATTACTGGACTATCTATACTGTAAAATTGTATAAATGAAGGTACCCATAAACAAATGAGAACAACAGCTATCACATATGCACCGAAGTATAAATTAATTAGGCTTCATTTTCAAACAAAAAGGATAGTTACCTGCAATTGTGCACTCTACCTGGACCTAAACTGTGCATACATGCCACTGAAATATCCTATCGCTTGTAATGCTTCCGTAAATTGTATAGAATTAAATAAGATTGTTGTTGAGTATTGATTGAGTGCTGCAGCGCAGCGCACAACATGTTACTTCATAAACAAAATACAAAATTCTTCTTAATATTTACTGATAATTAGTGTTACCATACAAACTGTAAATGTTATTAGTTTGTTGTCTTCTACTCCCTCCAGTTCTCTAAAAGCTGTCATTGTGGACATAGGTTGAGTCAAACTTTCAAAACTTTGATTAGCAGTATCTTTTAAGTTATTTAGATTAGATACTTGAAAATGATATGCGTAAAATTGTCTTGAAAAGTACTTTCATAATATCTTTGTTGGGTTTTATAAATACATTACAATAGAAAATAGTGATCAAAGTTGTATTTTGGAGACGGTGCCAATGTCCAAAATGACAGCTTTTCAAGAACCAGAGGGAGTATTTATTTACCAAATTTATTCATGCTGTACACGTGTGCATGAGAATAGTTGTGGAATCAATTTGCACTAATAAGATTTTGTGTTGTCTCTTTTCAACAGCGGATGGTGAGCTCTTTGTTTGGGGAAAAAATTCGAGTGGGCAGCTTGGCCTTGGCAAAAGTAATAACATTTATCTCCTTTCTTGACATTCTTAACGCCGCCCATGGTTGTACCACCACTACATGCAATATGTGATAATTGCATGTTCGGAATAGTTTAACACTTCAGCGTTATCAACAGTGGCTTGATTTACACTGATGTGTGTGGGGTCACTTGATCCAACAAAAATCTGAAAACATCTATATATAAGGTGGACTTGTACATATTACTTGATCACTTAAGCTCCAATCTGTCCTATGTATCTTTTCATTATGTGTAAGCGTCATCAGCTTCTATTTAGATTTTACTTGGTAATATGATAGTCTATTGTTTCTTTCGTCAATAATCTTTCTGGCAATTAAGTTGCACATTTGACACCAGCTCTTAATTCTGAATTAGATAGTTTTTTCTCATTGGTTTAGGTGCAGGAAAAGTAGTCTTTACCCCGAGAAGGGTTGACTACTTGACTGATGTTAGAGTGAAAATGGTTGCTTTCGGGTCAGAGCATTCAATTGCTGTTACAGGTGAATGTACTAAGTATTTACATTACAGTAATTTGAATATCACTGCTTTTAAGTGTCTAATATTCTCCTGTCATTTTACACTAAAGAGGAAGGTGAAGCCTTGAGTTGGGGAGCTGCTGGCGCTGGTAGACTTGGACATGGCCATAAATCTAGCATCCTGGGATTTGCTATGACCTCAAGGTATGATCACAACTTTTTTTGGCAGCTCTTATTTTGGTTATACTGCTCTATGTTCTAGGTTACCCATTTCCATTGTCATTTAATATAGACATAAGAACATCCTTAACCATAAGAGATACAAAATTCTCTACTGGAAGCTGGGACGCTTATGTACTTAAAAGACAATGCCCATCTCATAGTGAATTCACATGTCACAAACTTAAGATAACCATAGTTCTTAGTTCCTAGATGATGTAGTATGAGCTTGAGTAAAATTCTGGATGATATACAAGTTCGAGTGCGTCTGTCAGATATTTTACTGTAAAACACATTTGATGGTTAGGATGTGTTTGCACTGTGCAGTGCTAAAAGTATATTTTGTTAGAAGGATGATAATTGATAATTTGATCTTCATCTGTGCAGTGAATATACTCCAAGGTTGATAAAAAACCTTGACAGTATTAAGGTATTTTGCTTTAAGTTTCACTCTGGGTTCCTGATTAAATAGTCGATCACCTTCTCATTCTTTATATCTATGCATTGGCTAGATTAAAAGGATAGCTGCAGGAATGCTGCACTCAGCTTGTATTGATGGTAAGCTCATGGGAAAGCAACTTTCAAGTAGTACAACTAGTGAACTACTAATCATGATTTCTCCATCTTACGATTTCCTTACATCAAAATTGCAGAAAAGGTACTTTGTTCATATTTGGGCAGAAGACTGAGAAGGTGGTATCCAATCAGGCCACTTGGCAAAAAAAAATTCATTGTCCTTATTGAGATTTTTTTTCCAATTTCCCTTCATTTCCTTGTATTTAACATAAAATTACAGGTATTTGGAAGATCAAATGATGCACCTAGACCAACTGTTGTTGAAGAGATACAATTTTCAGAAGAAGTTGCTTGTGGAGGTTATCATACTTGCGTTGTAACAGGTATCAGTTTTGTGTTATGCATGCACAAATCAGAAGAAGTGCACTGATTTCTTTGATGGCAGTAATTTATTAGATGGCGTTAACTATATTTTAAGAATATTTGGTAATTTGGATCACTTTGGTCATAAAGAGTTACATGTATTTCTTGTGGAATAGGATTCGATCTCCAAATTAAGAAAGCAAGCTTTAGGAATAGTGATACATTGATACTGGTATACTTAAATCCTTTTTGGCTGATTAGGATCCCAGGTCGAAATGTGTATGCCTCTCTATTGCACCTGGCTCATGCAGAGAACCAATCTGGTCAGGCCATGGTTTTGTCCTGGATGCCGTGGTGTGCAGTATAAGCTTGGCATATATGGGTTTGCATCAATAGCACCTTATAGGATTATGCAACTTGAGATTTGCTTCCTTGTACGTCCATTTTTTCTCCAAAAACCATCCTTTGTTTTCTCGGATGATCAACTGAAGAAGTTCCAAATGAACAAACTTTGTTGGTTTGCACATTGTTAAATCTTTATGCACTTCATACTGGAAGCATATTATTTCATGAAGTTTCCAATGATTGTCATTCTGGAGTTCTGCCCCTAGTAATTCTTTTCAGATTTGTAGCTTAAGTTACTGGCATAAGTGCTGAATTGCTAAGCAAATATTTCTCTCTTGGCTAGAGACATGTTTTCGGTGGAGTTTTATAATTTGTAATTATCAATTACTATTATCAGTTCCGTCCCACTGTTCTAAGGATCGAAAATATATATTGTGATGTTTTGCAGATAGCGGAGAGTTGTATTCTTGGGGCTCAAATGAAAATGGTTGTCTTGGTCTTGGGTATTTTCATCTATTACTCTTTCTAGAAGTTTGCTACTTCAACTACTATTTTCATGTTTGTGTCAAAATTTGAGGTTGCATTCTTACATAATATCGGTTACCAGAGGTACAGGCATGGTTCGCTCCCCAGAAGTTTTAAGGAGTTCATTATTTAAGCTTCCTGTATCTAAGGTTGGTATGTCTAGTCATTGGTTCAAGCTTTCCTTTACATTGCAGCCATTAAAGAAAATTCGTTTCGTGATCTCTGGTGGACCTTCACCATCTACCCTGTGTAGGTATCTTGTGGTTGGAAGCACACAGCTGTAATTTCAGGTATCATAATTTTGCATCCTTTTCTCTAGTATGCTGTGTTCTAACTAGTAGCAAATTCTAGTATGAAGCAAATACTTCTTGTCAACGGGTGTCCATCATCAGGGCTCAATACACAACTTATTTCCATGGTATTCCCTAGGTTAGACATTTGTCTCTCTTAAGTATCTAGCAACAACAAAATAGAACAACAGTCCTACTAGGCTATACATGAAAGTGAATTTTGAGTTGAGGATATCATGTTACTATAATAGAAAATACAGGGTAGGTGCTTGTCATGGCACATGGTTTGACTTAACTGTACACACAACTCACAGTCACAATAGCAAAGTGCTGTCATTTTCTTTTATGAAATTCTTCAGAAAAAAAGGCGAAAGTAGTAAAGTGCTATCGTTTGGTGACATCTGCCTAACGTTCCAGTCCATTTTCTATGCACATTTGAATGAACGACAGATATGGCTATGTTTTAATTTGTTTCGACTGCATAAATATACTGAAAGGTATATTTAGTATGAATGAGCTGTGCAGCTTTTGAGGGATGGAAACACAGCAGTTCCTTTTTCCCGGTTTTTGGAAGCTGAGATCTAAAAGTGGACGGAAAAACTAGCTAAAAGCCATTATTTTTCTAGCCAACAAGTGGCCGGTCTAACCTAGTTTGAGTTCCAGTAACTACATTTTTAGATGGGTTTATTATGGAATTTCCAAAATTTGATCACATGACCTCTTGGTTGCCAAGCTTTAAGGTGCTCTGTCTAAAGAAAGAATCATATTCTTCTATATTTATGAGATACTTGACAAGAGTGGTCGTGCTATCTTAAAATACGATTTCACCAGGTTGTATTTTGTTGCCACATTGTCTGTGACAATCAGAACATCTCAAAATATCCAGGTGAAGATATTTACACATGGGGTTGGGGAGGTGCCAATGGTACGTTCTTCGAAGAGGGCCATTCTTCTGGTGGACAATTAGTGAGTTACTCGCTGCTACTACAACTATTTACTAGTACTTCATTCTGATGCTCTGCATTTTGTACCTGCTTGCATAAATTCCATCAAATCCTGTAGTATGGTCACAATATCTCCATTTCATTTGTACTAGAATTGCTCATTTCAGCTGCTTGTGCTGACGAGTGCCTGCTTTGCAGGGGCATGGAAACGATGTCGACTATTTTGAGCCTACGATGGTGGAATTTGGCAAGAATGCAAGAGCTGTTCATGTATCATGTGGCTTCAATCATACTGGTGCAATATTCGAGTACGTGGAAAACTGACTGCTGTGCCATCTGCAGGACTGCAAGTGCAACCAGGCATGTTTGGTACTACTAAGTTATACCTGCACATAGAAAAAAAAAGCTTTGTTCTTGGATCTCTGTGTGTGTGTGTGTAAAGAAATATAAAACAAACTGATTACACCCTGAATGAGTGTATCTAGATAAACTCGTAAAACAGAACGGGGCAAGCTGGATGCTTTTCTACACACCAGATTACAGGTTAGTTTAGCTGTATAGTGTTCTTTCATATATTTGTGTTGCCGGCTTGTGTCATATTTGATGGCCTATAAGAACTCTGATGCTTGAGGTTCCCCAGGCACATGTGCACGATGAGTAATGTAAACAGGATTTTAGCCAAAATAAATCATGTTTCTACAGTTACAAACTTGCAGTGTATCAGCCCCACAAAAAGTACTCTCTCTCTCTCGAACCCTAAACCCGACCGGCCCTTTCTCCTCGCTCTCGGCCTCCCTCTCGCGCACGCCGCCGCCGCCGCCGCCGCTGAGCAGCACCGACGCCGTAATCGACGCCGGCGAGGACACCTCCGCGCTCCCCTCCTCCGGCCGCGTCGGTTCCACCCCGCCGCCTCTTCTCTCCGCCCCGAATCGCGCCGCCGACGCGAACCCTAGGGTTCGGGCTTTGCCGCAGATGACGCCCGCGACCCGGCTCCTGGGTTTCCGCAACATCCTCCTGACCGGCGCCGGAGCTCCGGCGAGATCCTTCTACACCAAACCCTACCAAGGTACCCCTCTCTTCCTCTTGATCCGTTATTTTTCGCGGTCCATTTTGGTGACTGGAGTTGGATTCTTGCGCGCAGCCAAGGTCGGCGTGGTGGAGTTCTTGAACGGGGTCGGGAAGGGGGTGGAGTCCCACGCGGCGAAGCTGGAGGAGGCCGTCGGCGGAGACCTCCGGAGGCTGCTCGAGACCCGCACCCTTCGGCTCAAGAAGCTCGGCGTCCCCTGCAAGCATGTGCGTGCTCTCCTTGTCCTAGGCATTCCTTTGATTGAGTTCATCGGTTATTTGTAGTTTAGGAGAGTGCTTGACGTTTTGTTGTCAAATGTTGTGATGCTTGGTTAGTCAATGGATCAATATGGTAGTATTAGAAGATGGTTGCTCCTGTGCACATATGATGACTACTATTTATATTGATTCGTAGATTTGTACAAAAACTAGGGAATTTTGTTATGCTTTATAGGGAACTTATTATCACTATGGTGACCTGACAAGATATGGGTCCCCTAATATTGTGGAGAACCTGTCAAGAATTACTGAATGATGTTATTTTGTTAACTGCCAATTGCTATCGTTAACATTCACTATGAGTTCAACGGGTGGAGTCTTGACTGAAATATGTTTCCTCTGTTTAGTTTCCCTGTTTTTCATGTGGTTAAGATATGATAAAATTATGTTTGAAGTAAATTATTAGTTGCCCTTATTTTTGTTTCTTGCTATGGTGCAGAGAAAGTTGATTTTGAGTTTTGCTCACAAGTACCGTCTTGGACTTTGGAAGCCCCCGGCAGAAGCCAGGAAAGTGGAATGAAGTTGGTTTGTTTTTGAAGTCTCCACTTTGAAACACTATCTGCCGTTATTGGGCTCAACTCAAGCATGTGTGGGACATTGAATAGTTGTGTTGTAATTTCGATGCCACAATCTGAATGTTGTCTGGCATGCTCTTTTGCAGCCCTTTAATCACATGATTTTAGTCTTCTTGTTCTTCTCATGTAAACTGCAAATCAAAGCATGAGATTCCTGCTACTTGGACTATATCAATCAGGCTTGTTTTTGTTTTGAGGGTGAGTTTTTTGTTGCGAATGCTGGTTGGACATTCTTGTCGAAATATGCTTGAATTTCTGCGCCTCTTGCTGTTTTGATTGACTAAATTGTCCTTGGTGGACTTCAATGCAATCTCTAAATACAGAATATGCCACAGTTCCTCTTTTTCAATTATCTTGCACTGTACCGTATGATTTCTAGGGTTGATCTACTTATCTTTGAGAAAGCGTTCTTTAAGGGGTCGAATTCTGGGTTTGGGGGCTTGTGGAGCTTTCACTTCATGCATTCATTTCAGTTCACTTCACTTTGCTTGCTTTTATTTTGTTTATGAGTAACATGATAGAACAACTTTTTTGTTGGACGTTGTGAAACCAAATGTGCTCTTGAAGCGAAGTTACCCTAAACCCAATCATTCTTGATGAAAACACAATGTTTGATATTAAAAGAGGTACAATGCTTGCTGAGCTAATTGAGGTTACTTCGTTGGTGATCTGGGACGAGACGAAGCTCTCATGACGCATAGAAAGTGCTTCGAAGCATTGGATAGGAGTTTTAGTGACATACTTGCGCTCCATGATCCTTCTGTTGCAGAGTTGCCTTTTGGAGGGAAAGAAGTCGTCTTAGGTGGCGATTTAAGGAAGATATTAGAAGGGGGACTAGATCAGAGATTGTGAATGCTGCTGTTACTAACTCTCTGCTTTGACGCCATGTCAAAGTACTTCACTTAAATCTAAACATGCGTCTTGCTGCTGATGCTGCTAGCAATCAGCTACAGGCTGAGGTTGCAGCATTTGGTCGGTGGATACTTGATCTGGGTGATGGGAAATTAGCCGCCGAAGCTAAAACCGGTGAATCAGACCCTACATGGATAGAGATGCCTGCTCACCTCTTAGTGTTGACTGATGGCGATAAGGCTATGGCTATAGTAGCTGCTGTCTCTACAGACTTCCATGCTAATTTTAGTGATCCTTCCTACTTGCGTGAACGAGCTATCTTGGCACCAACTAATGATGTAATTGATGAGCTTAATTCTTTTGTGCTACCCATGGTTCCGGGTGATGCTAGAGAGTACCTTAGTTATGATTCTATTTCGAAGTCAGGCGACATAGTTTATGAACCTGATGTCTTTTATCCTCTTGAGTTTCTCAATTCACTCAATGTGAATAATTTTTCGCAGCATAAATTGGCTCTCAAGAAAGGCTGCCCTATTATGCTTCTTAGGAATTTGTGTCAGGCTGATGGATTGTGCAATGGTACCCGTTTGGTCGTTCGAAGCCTAGGTGAGCGGGTCATTGAGGCTATTATCATTACCGGCTCTAATATTGGGGATGTGGTTTGTCTTCCTAGAGTAACTCTAACCACCGGGAGTGCTAAATGGCCGTTCATACTGCAGCGCCGCCAGTTCCCGGTCCGGCTATGCTATGTGATGACCATCAATAAGAGCCAAGGACAGACGCTCTCTGCTGTAGGTCCAAAAAAACCTGTCTTTACCCATGGCCAGCTCTATGTGGCTATGTCCTGTGTCTTGTCGAGAAAATCTCTGAAGGTATTGATTGAGGATGATGATGGGAACTGCATAACAAAGACTCGAAACATAGTTTTCTCAGAGATCTTTATATCTCTGGGATAGATAGCTACTGTACCATCGTGCAACTATATATAGCATAGCTCTTTTGTTATATAGTGAACCTACCTCCCCTCTAAATTTCATGCCTGCTAGGTAGCCAGAGGCCAGAAATTGCTCATATTTGTGTACTGCATCCTTCGATGGAAGGATTTTTTTGGATGTGTGGGCCATCTTACCCGGTGTTGCTTTGCTTTCTCTGTTCATGTGGTAATGCTTTCCTGTTTCTCTCTTTACCTTATGTGTTCATTGTCCTTCTCTGTTACTATTTTAGCCTTCTTAGTAACCGTGTACGTGAACTTCTGGTCCTATGTTAGTTAGTGGGTCTCACCATGCCATATCTACCATCTTCTTTTGCATCTACCTTTGAGTTATTAATATATTTCCTTTTTATGTTTCAGATGGGTGATGCTACTCTAGCCCAGATAAAGCCCACAAGCAAGCAGTGGGTCATCTGTGTGCGTGTCTCACGCCTTTGGCACTACCGTGGTGGGACTGACACAGGGAAGATTCATCACACTGACTTAGTTCTCCTTGACGAGCAGGTGCCTATTATTGTTAACATATGATTGGTCTTTCGTTTGTTGCTTTCCTTTGTCTAGTCTATTCTTGCTCCTGTCTAATCTCTCTGTGCCTGTTTATCTCTTAGGGCACTCACATGTATGCTGAGATAGCAGAGAACGATGTCGTCACTTTCATACGGCTGCTAGAAGAAGGCAAAGCCTATCATATGAAGAAGTTTGTGGTCTGCGGTCCTAAAAAGTCTTATAAACCAGTGCAGGGAAGGTACATGATCAGGTTCACTAGGTTTACTGTGGTCGACATGGTTGACCCTGTCCCAGAAGATTTCCCCATGTTTGCCTATAACCTGACACCGTTTGCCAACCTTCCGTCTCACATTGGCACACCTGAGTACTTTACTGATAGGTGTCCTGTTGTCATTACGTTCAGTTCTTGCCCGCATATTTTTTTTGCTGCATGGCCTTTGTGTTTGTTCTCGCTAAATGATGTTCTTTGCATTCTATGGTTATCCAGATGTGGTTGCTGCTATCACTGGTGTGTCAGAGGTTACCCAAGTTCAGCTAACAACACAACGAGAGGCCTCTTCAATGAGGACATTCTATTAAAGATATGTCGTAAGTCTCATTCCTAATATGTGAGATTGTATTTAATACTCAGAGTTTGCACCACCTGTCCTAATATTTACTACATGTTGCAGAGGGCAGGAGCTTCGATTGGTGCTATCGGGTAGGTGTGCTGAGGCATTCGATGCTGATACTGTTCATTTGGTTGGCTAAGAGGAACTGGTGGTGGCTATCTTCGTCGGCACTTTGGTGAAAAAATACGAAGGTAGGCTACCTTCCCTCTTTAGCCTTCCTAGAGCTGTCACACAAGTTCACTCTACAGATAATTGGTCCAACTAGGCAGGGTCCCGCAAGCCAATGAGACTGAAAGCAACCAGCTTTTTAGTGGCCCGGTTCGAGCACGGGCCGCTGTTTGCTCGGCCCTACTTTGAACATCATATAGGATTGCCATTGCAACATTCTCCAATAGGATTTGCAGTATACTACCACTATTTTCCAAGCACTGATAAATGGAAAAATACAAAAAGAACTACATGACTAGAATAGCTCGCAGATGATTATATCTAACAAGCTGACAACTGACCAAGAATCCATGTAGGGAAGGAACCCACATGTGGAGCCCACTGACTGTTCTTTTCTTTAGCACTAAAAATATCAGCACTTCAACGGTATTGATATTAGCATTCATCGCTTCACCAATTGGTCTCGCTATTTGAAGTTCACCTGTTTCATAACTGAATTCATGCTGGTACATGAGCACCAATATCACCTACCAACGCTCTGCATAACCAGGTGCAGATCTCACATAGCCTAGACTGAATCATGATGGGATTTATGCTGATGGTTTCCAAGTGAGCCCTGGATTTGTTTCCTGCCTCTAACCTTTTCATAAAAACAATGTCACAGGAGAACATGGCCTAAGCGGCAGCTCGGCATGTAGGTGCTATGTCAATGAGGATGTTCCAGAGATTAACACTTTCTGTGCCAGGTGGGTTACGCATGTTTTTTCCCTGCTTTCTGATATCTGCAGCTGTTTACGATCCTCTGTCACTGATTCCTGTGCTGTCATCTCTATGCTGTAACAGCCTGATGGACAGCTTCGAACCAGTGAAGCGCCTGCCCATTGGTGGTATTGGCGCTGCTCCAGTGGGTGGGCAGGTGGCCCTAGAGGAAAAAACTATCCAGGAATTAGTTAACCTTGACCTGTTTGAACATGAGGTTATTACACTGTCATTGTGCTTTTTTTTGCTCAGTTGCCTTTGCTGGAATTGTCTTTCTATAACTGAGACCTGTGCTTTCTTTTTGCCCAGACCACTCGCTTCACCTGCACTGCTACCATAACCAGAATTAGCCCATCCCAGAAATGGTGGTTCTCTTCTTGCAATGGCTACAATAAATCGGCAATGATACATGGGTGCCAGTTCTCTTGTGCAGATCCATATTGTGATTCCACGGATGCAGAGCCCAAGTGAGCGCTTCTCACTGTCATGTTCTGTTTTTTTACTAGCAGCTATCAAATATCTTACTTTGTAACTTACCGCTACTTACATCTTATAGATACAAGATTTATCTGATCGGCTCAGATGGCATGGAAGAAGCAGAGTTTGTGCTGTTTGGGAGCGTGGGCCAGAGTGTTGTCCGCAAGCCAATCATAAATATTCTTGGTGCTGGACATGCAAGGCATGCTTCTCTGGTAAAGATAGTTCAAGCTGCCCTATACAGGTTCTGCTGGATTTGAGGTTAGTAAAGTTGACCAGTACTTTGCTTTATGGTTTTAGTATATTAAGTACGAGGGTGATTTGTCTTTGTATTGTAACAATTCATTTGGTTTGCTGTAGTATGCTAACTAGTAGTATTCTATTGAGAACGCCACCTAAACTGCAAGGGTATTTCATTGTGCTGTGCTCCAATTGTCTGTTTTAAGTTGATCGGAATAATTATGTTTTCAAGGAAACTATCATAGTAGTCAAGTATAGAGTTCAGATTTGTTGTATATTGTTAATCTGAACATGTGTAGCAGCCTGCCTTGTTTTTGTTTTGAGAGTGAGTTTTCTGCTGCCTTGTCAAAATATGCTTGAATTTCTGCTTGTTTTGCTGTTTTAATTGACTAAATTGTCCTTGGTGGACTTCAATGCAATCTCTGAATACAGAATATCCTGTCACAGTTCCTCTTTTTTTATTATCTTGCACCGTACCGTATGATTTCTAATCTGGATCTACTTATCTTTGAGAAAGTGTTCTTTAAGGGTTCCAATTCTGGGTTTGGGGGCATGTGGAGCATTCACTTCATGCATTCATTTCAGTTCACTTCACTTTGCTTACTTTTATTGTTCTATTTGCCTTTCCTTGTATTTTGTTTCTAAGTAACATGATAGAACAACTTTTTTGTTGGATGTTGTGAAACCAAATGTGCTCTTGAAGCCAAGTTACCTCTAATTGGTTGCTAACTCTTATGTGCAGCACTTCATGGTTGGGAAAATCAAATCAAATCTTGTTGCTAATGTTTGGGCTGCCACAACCGTGGATTTATTCCTAAATAATCATAGAATTTTTTTGACTATTACTCGGTTATATAAGGAAGCTTTGCTAGGCATAGGTAAGTATTTTGTTTTCTTTGAGTAGTTAGTTTGTACAATTTTCTTTGTTTTAATATATACCGTAGACCTTTCAAGCATGTTTGCTTCATACTACAACATTAGGTGTTGGTAGTGTTATAAGTTGTTAGCACTGCTACTTTACTAAATACTTTCTTTGAATGGGTATTATTATTCTTTGCTGCCATGTTGAACACATGTGTGCACACCTAGTTGATCTCTTAACACATGCTAATATCACAATCCATTGCTAGCTAAATCTTCTGCTTTCAAATTGTGTGATTGTATGGCACTTGCTATAATCTGAAGTATTGTATTAAAAACTTATGTGCTGAGCTGTACTACACTTTCTTAAGTGGCTTAGTGATGAATCAATGCTAATATGTAGCTTGTTGTCATCTTTGAAAACCATGAACACATGTATAGAGAACCTAAATGTGTGTATTTTTTAAAACATTATTTGCATAATTTTCTTGTTGAAATACAAATTACTATACTATATATGTAACTATTATAATTTTTGCTCTACAATCAGTGCACATTCCTGAGGTCAACGGGGACTGGGATTAGTTTGCGCTGCACTTGGTTGGAGTAGAAATGTTGCGATATAGGTTTAATATTTAGTTTTGAGTTAATGTGTTTAGTGCATTATTTTTTGAAAGGCGCAACAGCTGTCCAATGTCCATCTCTTTGCTTTGGAAGCCCAACCGTAATGCCAAATGGTTGAATAGTTTGGAAGTCTAGCCCTACTACCCAAATGGCTGAATAGTTTGGATGCCCAACCGTACTACCCAACTTTGGCTCTTGGTTTAAACTGGGTTGGAGTGTTACTTATACACCCCTTACCTAGTGTCCCTATCTTACCTACACTCTAAAATACCTCCACGCACCAAGTGATGGCTGATATGACATGGTAATTGAGGACACCTCAGACATGCTCGTGCCTAAGTGGACTGCCGTGATTGTGTTGTTGTGGCGGTATCTTACCATTACGGTTTAGGGTTGGGGTTTCAGGGTCTGTGTCTGGGGTATCGGGTTCTTAGGGTGTAGGGTTCGGGTTCAGGGTTGAGGGTTCAAAAGGTTTCGCTATAACTTTTGATTTGTTCCCTAGTTTGTTCTATGCATAAATATCGTTTTACTTCAATGACCTCGTCATAACAAATGCGGCGATTCAAAAAAAAATCGTATTTGAATGCTTAGTTTGAAAGTTATGATTCTTCAAAATTTCAAAATAAAGATTGATGACACGCATATATATACTACAACAGGAAATGTGTTGGCAGAAGGAAAAGCGTCAGAGGCTCGAAGCAACAAATGCGTGAAAACAAAAAGACGTGGAAAGACATAGACATTGTGGGCCTCGGTGGGCCGTATCGGGTGTGCAGAACGGTGTTAATGCCCGCAACAAGCGGTACTAGGGGCTCCCCTCGTCTCGGCCTCCCCACATTTCCTCTCTAGCCTCTCTCCCCCATGGCCTTTGCGTGTGCATCTCATGTGCGCCGCCTCCTCCTGACCGGTGCCGGAGCTCCGGCGAGATCCTTCTACACCAAACCCTACCAAGGTACCCCCTCTCTTCCTCTTGATCCGTAAACTCAGTGGTTATTTTTCGTAGTTCGTTTTGGTGATTGGAGTTGGATTCTTGCGCGCAGCCAAGGTCGGCTTGGTGGAGTTCTTGAACGGGGTCGGGAAGGGGGTGGAGTCCCACGCGGCGAAGCTGGAGGAGGCCGTCGGCGGAGACCTCCAGAGGCTGCTCGAGACCCGCACCCTTCGGCTCAAGAAGCTCGGCGTCCCCTGCAAGCATGTGCGTGCTCTCCTTGTCCTAGGCATTCCTTTGATTGGGTTCATCGGTTATTTGTAGTTTAGGAGAGTGCTTGATGTGGTTGTTGACTATCTACGTCTCCGGGCATCTCGTTGTGTAAAGGTAGGGTTTGGTTAGGTTTTGTTGTCAAATGTTGTGATGCTTGGTTAGCCGATGGATCAGTATGGTAGTATTAGAAGATGGTTGCTCCTGTGCACCTCTACATATGCACTTCTAGCTGTTATCATTTAGAACATTGCTAACAGTATTACTTCGGCGGCGCGATTCGGGGCGGAGAGAAGAGGCGGCGGGATGGAACCGACGCGGCCAGAGGAGGGGAGCGCGGAGGTGTCCTCGCCGGCGTCGATTACGGCGTCGGACAGAGGTGGACACGGTGCTGTTCAGCGGTGGCGGCGGCGGCGACGGCGTGCGCGAGAGGGAGGCCGAGAGCGAGGCCAGAAAGGGATCGATCGGGTTTAGGGTTCGAGAGAGGCGGGTTGAGGTTAGAGGCGCCGAGTGGGCCGACCAACAGGCCCATTTGGCTTATTTAGTCAATTTCGGAAATGGCCCAAAGAACTTGAAGGACTGCTCATGGCTCAAGTTGGCAATTGGACCCAGGTACCCATGGGTATCCGACCCGCTAAGAGCGGGTATGGGTTCTGTTCTTGACCCATGGGTAAAATTCATGGGTAACCCGATTAGTCGTGGGTCGGGTACGGGTATGATTTTATACCCGTGGGTTACCCATGGGTTACCCGATTAGTACATGGGCCTTAGCTCACCGGTCCACTGGTACTCCCGCAGCCCATAAACTGAGTCCACCCCAACCGGCCAACCCTAGTAGCCGATCCCCATCCCCAACTCAATCGGTCAAGCAATCAAGCAGCCATTCCCCAATCCCCAGCCGCACTCGCACTCCCCATTCCCCAATCTACCTCCGCCTCTGCTTCCGGTCCTCCCGTGTCCCGTTCTCTGTCGCTTGAGCGAGGCAGAGCGTCAGCGGCCAGCCGAGGAACGTGGAGTGGCGAGGCGGAGCAGCGGTGGCCACGAGCGGAGGGAGGCGGAGCGACCAGGCAGAGCAGCGAGGAGGGGCGCCGGTGGTGAGGCGAGGCGGAGCAGCGAGGGAGGCGGCGCAGTGAGGCGGGGCGGAGCAGCGGAGGGAGGCGGAGCGGTGAGGCGGGGCGTTGGCGGCGAGGTGAGGCGGAGCAGCGGAAGGAGGCGGTGAGGTGGAGCGGCGGCGGCGACGACCTAGAGCAACGGCAGCGGCGGCCAATCAAGGGAGGCGGACCCGATGGGTACCCGTTGGGTATGGGTACCCGTCGGGTATGGGTATGGGTATAGTTCTGGACCCATGGGTTTTTTCGTGGGTGGGTCGTGGGTATGCTCGTGGGTTTGGGTATGGGTTCGCTAAGAGTCAACCCGGAAAGACCCGACCCGATTGCCACCTTTACTCATGGCAAGCATGGCGAGCGACAGAGGATTGCACATACGGCTGTAGTTTCTGTCACTTTCAGTTGACAATACTAATGCAATATTGTTTAGGTGAAGATACTTGGATCCAAGTGAAACCATTTTCGACCAGAAAATATTCTTGGGATGATCCATATGGACGGAAAGCTGTTGATGTTAGCATACAGAAAGGAGATGTTACTAGCTTCCAGTGTGTTGACCTGGAAAACCCTGGTGCAAGTTCCACCAGTTTTGGGGAACATGGCCTCAAATTCAATATAGTTGAGACTGCCGATCTTACAATATTGAAGTTTGCTGATTACCCAAGAAGACAGGATGGACCACCTGTACATGAACTGATTGATCACCAAGCATCAGCATTGAAGCAAACTGAGACAGAGACAGGAGCTGGACCCTTAGACAATATTGGGGAACTTGGTTTTTGAGTATACTATCATATTGACTTTTGTGAAATCAATCAATCAATAAAAATCAATGAACTTCTAGACAATATTGCATTAGTATTGTCAACCGAAAGTGACAGAAACTACAGCCGTATGTGCAATCCTCTGTCGCTCGCCATGCTTGCCATGAGCTGTCCTTCAAGTTCTTTGGGCCATTTCCGAAATTGACTAAATAAGCCAAATGGGCCTGTTGGTCGGCCCACCCGGCGCCTCTAAGCTCAACCCGCCTCTCTCTCTCGAACCCTAAACCCGATCGATCCCTTTCTGGCCTCGCTCTCGGCCTCCCTCTCGCGCACGCCGTCGCCGCCGCCGCCGCTGAACAGCACCGCGTCCACCTCTGTCCGACGCCGTAATCGACGCCGGCGAGGACACCTCCGCGCTCCCCTCCTCTGGCCGCGTCGGTTCCATCCCGCCGCCTCTTCTCTCCGCCCCGAATCGCGCCGCCGAAGTAATACTGTTAGCAATGTTCTAAATGATAACAGCTAGAAGTGCATATGTAGAGGTGCACAGGAGCAACCATCTTCTAATACTACCATACTGATCCATCGACTAACCAAGCATCACAACATTTGACAACAAAATCTAACCAAACCCTACCTTTACACAATGAGATGCCCAGAGACATAGATAGTCAACAACCACATCAAGCACTCTCCTAAAGTACAAATAACCGATGAACCCAATCAAAGGAATGCCTAGGACAAGGAGGGTACGCACATGCTTGCAGGGGACGCCGAGCTTCTTGAGCCGAAGGGTGCGGGTCTCGAGCAGCCTCTGGAGGTCTCCGCCGACGGCCTCCTCCAGCTTCGCCGCGTGGGACTTCACCCCCTTCCCGACCCCGTTCAAGAACTCCACCACGCCGACCTTGGCTGCGCGCAAGAATCCAACTCCAATCACCAAAACGAACTGCGAAAAATAACCACTGAGTTTATGGATCAAGAGGAAGAGAGGGGGTACCCTGGTAGGGTTTGGTGTAGAAGGATCTCGCCGTAGCTTCGGTGCCGGTCAGGAGGAGGCGGCGCACATGAGATGCACACGCAAAGGCCATGGGGGAGAGAGGCTAGAGAGGAAATGTGGGGAGGCGGAGACGAGGGGAGCCCCTAGTACCGCTTTTTGCGGGCATTAACGCTGTTCCGCGCACCCGATACGGCCCCTAGATCGAGGTGGACGCTAAAAGCACGAATAAAATGGAAAAACATTTATTGGTCAGTTCCATATGTTATATAATGACCAACATCACCAAGTTGCCGTTGCTCCGAGAGGAGGTAAGAAATCGACCGCTTCACCTTTTCATGCTTCTATTATTTATTAGTACTTGAAGATAATCAGCTTTGGTTATTGTTCAGGTGCGTGGTGTTCAAGCTGAACAATTTTTTCCCTTACACTTACTTGCACCATACAAAGGTTAGGTACCAGTCACCATGTTCATAACAGATTTAGTTTGGTGAATATTGCTCCTAAATTTAAAATGCCGAAGTTTGCTGCTTCATTAGAAAGCCTGCAAACATTATATTACCACCCTCATTGTTGCAATTTTTCATCCCTATTAGCAGGCAAACATAGATCTTGATACCCGAAGGGAAGGCTGGCTTGGCAAGCTGATAGCCAAACTTCAACAGCAAGTTTTCTAACAATATATGTACTATGTCTTTGGTTGGAAGATTTCAGGAGATCTATTGACCGATATACTATCTCCTTTCTGATGCTTCTATTTTTTCCTGCTAGGTATTGTTAGCTATTAAATGACTTGACACTAGAATTGTTGGAGAGTAAATGTTCAAGCTACGAGGATTTACAGGAGTACATTCTTACCTGTAGGCATGAAGCATACTTCCAAAAGGCTGTAAGTTGTTTGTCTTTGTGGTTTCATGAATAAAGTTGTCTTGCATGGTACATACTGAAAGATTATAGAATGCTTAGAGTAATGCAAAGAAAAACAATTTTATCAAATGAAAAGAATAATTGAAGTTCCACCATTATATTGTACTTTACGCTATTTAACCCAAATCTAGAACTTAAGCAATAGCTTTCCACAGTTCAGACTTCAATTCAAATATCAGAGGTGCTTTTCTACAAAATGACATTTGAGACCAAAATAGCTTTGATGAATTACTCACCCAGTTCTAGCAAGAACATAGGAAAAATACGCCACCGCAGAACTTAAGTGTATCAGAAAAGAGAAGAGACTATGAGATGTTTTTCTTGAAGAGTCTGCTTGTGGCACCAAACAGATTCCGTCCCTCAACTAGCTCTAGTCTTGGAGTAAGTAGATCCTAGTTAGTCTTATTGAGTGATTGAGTATTGTTCTAAACTAACCACTTTAGGCATTTTTTGTTATAGATTATGGAGCATCCACGAAATGTTCTGCTAAGTAAAGTTCAAGAGGCCAATCTTGCGCTACAGCATGCAAATGCCAATCATAATCATGTGGATGTCCTTAGAAGATGGATGGATCTACAGACACGTGTAAATGTATTGTACGATAGTAGTACTGGCCTTGGTGAGTATGCATTTTTTGCTTAATGACTTAGACCACCCCCTTTTGTTTTGATTCTCAGCAAGCATTAAAACACAAGTAAAAATGTTAAGTAATATCTTTTCACTTCCCTACCTAGGTAACTAGCTGAATCAAGTTTCGACCGTTTCGACCTAAGTATGCAATTTGTGATAATATGGAGTGGGTTGCTTCTTGCTTCAACAGTTTCGACCATAATCAGATTGTGCTCTTATACATTTGTTCTAGAGTTCTTTCTGCTGTAGAGTTTCTTGATTCTATTCTCAACTTGATCACCTCAGTTTCAGGGTTATGTAAATTTGTCCAAAATGAGAAAGTGCATATCATAAAAACAATTGAATGATCCTCCTTTTTTTCGAGCTGTGATTAATCTAAAAGATATGCCCCATACTTATTTGTCTGTATTGATAACATTATCTTCACTGATTGGCTTGGTATTAGAGGTATAAATACGTGATGCCCATTTTATTTACCCCCACAAGAAAGTTTGACTGGTCTGTAATGTTTATGCTTATGGCAGTAAAAAGTGAGAAGGATGCTTGTGGTATACGGCAATTGTTGGACAAGAAAGAAGGGCTTCTTCGACAGAAAATGATGGGGAAGAGAGTTAATTATGCATGCCGGTCTGTTATATCTCCAGATCCATATTTGGCTGTTAACGAAATTGGGATTCCTCCTGTTTTTACGACAAGGTTGACTTATCCTGAGGTATTTGCTTCATGCATTGACCTACAATTTTTCATTAGTATTGATCATTTAGTTGAAATGGATATGTTTATGTTTGTGCTATGACTACACTGGAAATGTCCGCCATCCTTTTTCCATTGCTGTAGATTCTTGTATGCTACTTTACACTTTACCACTATCCAATAAAGCACTTGACTCCTTAGCAATGAAAACTTAGCATTGAATTATGAGCCCATGAAGTATCCTTTGTTCTTTGAAATTTGAATTACATTGAAGGTGGTTACTTATTAAATACAGTAAGAAGAAACTTTTTTTATTGTACATAGTGAATCTGCAGCTGCGCGCCAACCTTTTTTTAGTGATGTAGGCAAGAGATACTGGTACCCAAATTACCAGGACGGTATAAATGACAGTCATAAAGATCACAAGTACAATTTGTTCAGTCAAAAAGGGTGAAACTAACAGAACCCCAAACATTTCACCTGGGCCTCTACTTTTTTTCTAGAACACGCAGTGGGACTGCGTTAAGCAGGAATAAAGGAAACGTACAAAATCCAGTATTTACAACGAAGCCATGATAACTACTTTAGCAACAAGGTTTATCTGTACTAGTACCTATATATATGTAAGTTGTGAACTTCATCTGTCATTTGTCTTTGGTTATGACTAATAGGCGTGTTTCATCTTGATAGTTAGCGTCAAGTTCTCTTTTCATAGACAGGAGCATATATTAAATTCCTAAACATCTATGTTTTTTCAAGATGCAGTAACTGTTTTGAACAGTTCAATAACCCCCACTTTTCCTTACAAATTTGCTGCTCCTTATAACTGAAATTTTGCAGCTGTATCGATCCAAGCAGTTTTTGGGATTTTGGAGTAGGTAATTTGCTGGGTTCTCCATAATGTTTTGTTTGTTTTTTCCTGCGCAGAAAGTGACGCCCGGGAATGCTAAAAACCTACAAGAAGCTATAAATAATGGCCCTGACATTAATCCTGGTGCAACATATTACAAGGATAACAATAACATGTATAAATTACAGTGTGCCCCTTCCAAACGTCGTGCCATTGCTAGGATGCTACCTGTGTCTAGAGGATCAATTCCTCAGCCAGGAAAAGACCCTAAATGTGAATTTGAAAGCAAGGTTATATATCGACATCTTCAAGATGGTGACATCGTACTTGTCAACAGACAGGTATAACTATTTGCCAGCAAGCATGCCATTCCATTTTCTTCAGCAGTAATACCTGAACACAAAGAAAAAACCTTCTTCAGTCTCATTTAGGTGTTCTTTACCAAACTATGTTTTCATATATTGTGTTGTTTGTTCTTCTAGGCAACTTTTCCATGCAAATACCCTTATTTATTACTTATTCGCAGCAGTGTCACAGAGATGGATATATAATTATTAGGGGCAGGCGGGCACCATATGCAAAAGGAATAAGGAATTAATTCCAGAGTGCAAGACACAAAACATTTGAAATTTTTTGCGCCAAAAATGGGAACCAGAGACTCAAATTACTACTAGCTCTAAAAGGCATATATATCGTGGACTGGTTTAGTAGCTCTCACTTCTTCATGGCACTGAGAAACGGTAGAGTAAATACGGCTGCTAACTTTATGCAACACCAACACATGAACTACTAGAGCAATCTTTCTTCTGATGTTTTCTTCAAACTACCATTTTGGCCTCAAACTACAATCAATAGGCAGCATCCTGGGGCGTAAAATCTGTTGTTAACCTGCATATCAGAGTAACCCATATTGTTAAGAACAAGAAGTGCTGATATGATTGTAAACAGTGACATGTCAAAATGAAATGCATACTTCTCAGAAGCATACTTGTCAAAATAGCGTCCCAAATTATGCCATATGGGATCTTTACACAGGTCACCAAATCGAATTACTTCTCTTGAAAAGATGGCAAGTTACTTCCCTGTTGGATTACATTTAAAGTCCATATCAACCACAATTATGGTTAGATGAATTGAAGAAACAATGTCAACTTCTATTTTAACCAATCATACCTTTTGTCAACAGCAGCAATATGCAAGAGCTCACTGGAATTTGAGGAAATCAACCTTCGCACACCATCTGAATGCAAAATTTCTTCCTTCAATTCTTTCATACTCTCGTCGGAGCATGATCTCCATAAACTAGAAGCTTTAGCTATTGTGTTTGCGACTTCAAATGCTAAAATATCGACTTTATTTCCTCGATTTGTTCCCCCATAGAGAAACCCACTGCCATGATTCAAACTTGCGATGCCACTGCCAAGGGTATCTAACACCTCAACAGCCTTTTCCAGACCAGCAATACTGGCTCTTCCTATAAATGTACCTGTTTCCGATACCTGAAATACTTAGTAAGGTTACTGCTATCTTCTCAGGTAATAACTTTGGTTTCTATGTCTTGAAGATCCAATACAAAGATAGCAAGTTATATCACAAAGCAAAGGGAAGAAAATGAGAGATGCATTATCCCTTTAAGAAACATAACGGATGTTACCTTGAAACAAAAAAACTAAGAAAGGAAGACATGTCTGTTTTGGACTAAGTATGCTGTTCCTATTAATGTGGTTGAGAAAACATGGAATAACACCATATTAAATAATATTGTTATTTGAGTATGTTCATTTCCAATTTGAAGTGCATGCTACTCCTTTAAGGCTCTTCCGTAACTCTTCCAAGTTTTTTGTGCTATCGAATATCACCCCTGATGCTCACTGGTCAGATCAAAGTAGACCTGGAACAAATGCTATCAGAACAACGGAGATATGCAAATGTACAACTGACAACGTTGAATTCCCTTAACCAGATACTTCGGTCTCAGTATCGTGTTGCCTAGACTTGCCATCTCCAGGTATGAGGTATCGGTCAGGTTCAATTACCCTATCACTGCTTATCCAAATCATCCAGTAAACACATTGACAGTAACATACACCAGGACTGCTTCCCTTTTGTCATACTTCGCCATACTTCTTACACATCCAATGATTCCTTCTAGCTGTAAATCAACGTGGCCAGGTTCATGATTTGCGAGAGAAGTGGCAGCAAAATATCTCAGGTTCCATGCATGGCACCAAAAAGCGGTCAAGAACAACAAAGGTAGAAGTTTATGTCTTTGTCACTGTGTTGAACAGTCCAATGAGTAGACTTTGGCTGACAGCAACCTGAAATGTGAACTAAGCACCCTTGCACATCTGAGTAAAAGGATCCTCCTAGGACAAAAGCTTAGAATATAGAAAACGAAGGCCGCCAAGCTTGAATTCAAATTCCATCTTGACTCGCAGATTTGTGCCGATTTTGGCTCTGCTTATTGTATTTGTTTGGCTGCTCCGCTGAAAGTATACGCTGATTCCCCAAGGTTCATGAGAATAGCTGTACACCATACCTATATCGCGCAGCAGCTTCACCTGAAATACTTAGCTTGGCTCAATGTATTTGCGTTTATATTGTCAATCAAGGAAACATAGGCACAGTAAGTGAAAGATGGATGATTCAGAAATAGTATCTGGGACAAATTAGAGCAATGTTGGCTCTTACTACGTGTTGTGAAACTGTGAAAGCCAGTCTACTGTATGAATTATTGTGTTTATTGAAGACAAAGATATGCATGAAAGTGAACGGTTACTTAAATGTTTCTACGTCAGTGTCAGATGTTAAATACCTCATGCTTAAGAAATAAAACAGATATAGTTTCCAGTTGGTTATTTTACAACATCTGTTGACATACAATTTATGTATGTTACAGTTAGTTGGGGTTTTCTTTCTCTGGCTTGATATGAACTTCAGTTTTTTCCCCTGATAAGAGATGAATCTGATTATTTTCTTTTTAGGTCATTGTTCCACATACCCATGTCTTCCATGTCTACGATAAATCAGTTCTTTTCTTTTGCATGTAGGACCCTGTTGAAGTCTCTGGATTTCACGAGAAAGTTGTAGAAATTTCAGCTGGCAACCATCATTCTTGTGCAGTGACAGGTGAGCGAAAAGAGTAAGGTGCAGTTGTCTCCTTTGGGTTGGTTTACCAGAAGAAGGTGAATGTATAAACTGATAAGAACTGATAAGAGGAGACTGAAAACAGTGGGACTACCTGTTATGTTATTGTAAATTGTAGTGTAGCTTTTGGCCTATTTGAGTGAATGGCCAACCTTTATTCAGAATGACCAAGTGATTTCTAGCTCCTTATTTGTGTGTGGTGTACAAAATAGTCTAGGTCTTTAACATTATATTTTGCAGAAGAAGCTCATTCTAAATATTACTGGACTATCTATACTGTAAAATTGTATAAATGAGGTACCCATAAACAAATGAGAACAACAGCTATCACATATGCACTGAAGTATAAATTAATTAGGCTTCATTTTCAAACAAAAAGGATAGTTACCTGCAATTGTGCACTCTACCTGGACCTAAACTGTGCATACATGCCACTGAAATATCCTATCGCTTGTAATGCTTCCGTAAATTGTATAGAATTAAATAAGATTGTTGTTGAGTATTGATTGAGTGCTGCAGCGCAGCGCACAACATGTTACTTCATAAACAAAATTCTTCTTAATATTTACTGATAATTAGTGTTACCATACAAACTGTAAATGTTATTAGTTTGTTGTCTTCTACTCCCTCCAGTTCTCTAAAAGCTGTCATTGTGGACATAGGTTGAGTCAAACTTTCAAAACTTTGATTAGCAGTATCTTTTAAGTTATTTAGATTAGATACTTGAAAATGATATGCGTAAAATTGTCTTGAAAAGTACTTTCATAATATCTTTGTTGGGTTTTATAAATACATTACAATAGAAAATAGTGATCAAAGTTGTATTTTGGAGACAGTGCCAATGTCCAAAATGACAGCTTTTCAAGAACCAGAGGGAGTATGTATTTACCAAATTTATTCATGCTGTACACGTGTGCATGAGAATAGTTGTGGAATCAATTTGCACTAATAAGATTTTGTGTTGTCTCTTTTCAACAGCGGATGGTGAGCTCTTTGTTTGGGGAAAAAATTCGAGTGGGCAGCTTGGCCTTGGCAAAAGTAATAACATTTATCTCCTTTCTTGACATTCTTAACGCCGCCCATGGTTGTACCACCACTACATGCAATATGTGATAATTGCATGTTCGGAATAGTTTAACACTTCAGCGTTATCAACAATGGCTTGATTTACACTGATGTGTGTGGGGTCACTTGATCCAACAAAAATCTGAAAACATCTATATATAAGGTGGACTTGTACATATTACTTGATCACTTAAGCTCCAATCTGTCCTATGTATCTTTTCATTATGTGTAAGCGTCATCAGCTTCTATTTAGATTTTACTTGGTAATATGATAGTCTATTGTTTCTTTCGTCAATAATCTTTCTGGCAATTAAGTTGCACATTTGACACCAGCTCTTAATTCTGAATTAGATAGTTTTTTCTCATTGGTTTAGGTGCAGGAAAAGTAGTCTTTACCCCGTGAAGGGTTGACTACTTGACTGATGTTAGAGTGAAAATGGTTGCTTTCGGGTCAGAGCATTCAATTGCTGTTACAGGTGAATGTACTAAGTATTTACATTACAGTAATTTGAATATCACTGCTTTTAAGTGTCTAATATTCTCCTGTCATTTTACACTAAAGAGGAAGGTGAAGCCTTGAGTTGGGGAGCTGCTGGCGCTGGTAGACTTGGACATGGCCATAAATCTAGCATCCTGGGATTTGCTATGACCTCAAGGTATGATCACAACTTTTTTTGGCAGCTCTTATTTTGGTTATACTGCTCTATGTTCTGGGTTACCCATTTCCATTGTCATTTAATATGGACATAAGAACATCCTTAACCATAAGAGATACAAAATTCTCTACTGGAAGCTGGGACGCTTATGTACTTAAAAGACAATGCCCATCTCATAATGAATTCACATGTCACAAACTTAAGATAACCATAGTTCTTAGTTCCTAGATGATGTAGTATGAGCTTGAGTAAAATTCTGGATGATATACAAGTTCGAGTGCGTCTGTCAGATATTTTACTGTAAAACACATTTGATGGTTAGGATGTGTTTGCACTGTGCAGTGCTAAAAGTATATTTTGTTAGAAGGATGATAATTGATAATTTGATCTTCATCTGTGCAGTGAATATACTCCAAGGTTGATAAAAAACCTTGACAGTATTAAGGTATTTTGCTTTAAGTTTCACTCTGGGTTCCTGATTAAATAGTCGATCACCTTCTCATTCTTTATATCTATGCATTGGCTAGATTAAAAGGATAGCTGCAGGAATGCTGCACTCAGCTTGTATTGATGGTAAGCTCATGGGAAAGCAACTTTCAAGTAGTACAACTAGTGAACTACTAATCATGATTTCTCCATCTTACGATTTCCTTACATCAAAATTGCAGAAAAAGGTACTTTGTTCATATTTGGGCAGAAGACTGAGAAGGTGGTATCCAATCAGGCCACTTGGCAAATTCATTGTCCTTATTGAGATTTTTTTTCCAATTTCCCTTCATTTCCTTGTATTTAACATAAAATTACAGGTATTTGGAAGATCAAATGATGCACCTAGACCAACTGTTGTTGAAGAGATACAATTTTCAGAAGAAGTTGCTTGTGGAGGTTATCATACTTGCGTTGTAACAGGTATCAGTTTTGTGTTATGCATGCACAAATCAGAAGAAGTGCACTGATTTCTTTGATGGCAGTAATTTATTAGATGGCGTTAACTATATTTTAAGAATATTTGGTAATTTGGATCACTTTGGTCATAAAGAGTTACATGTATTTCTTGTGGAATAGGATTCGATCTCCAAATTAAGAAAGCAAGCTTTAGGAATAGTGATACATTGATACTGGTATACTTAAATCCTTTTTGGCTGATTAGGATCCCAGGTCGAAATGTGTATGCCTCTCTATTGCACCTGGCTCATGCAGAGAACCAATCTGGTCAGGCCATGGTTTTGTCCTAGATGCCGTGGTGTGCAGTATAAGCTTGGCATATATGGGTTTGCATCAATAGCACCTTATAGGATTATGCAACTTGAGATTTGCTTCCTTGTACGTCCATTTTTTCTCCAAAAACCATCCTTTGTTTTCTCGGATGATCAACTGAAGAAGTTCCAAATGAACAAACTTTGTTGGTTTGCACATTGTTAAATCTTTATGCACTTCATACTGGAAGCATATTATTTCATGAAGTTTCCAATGATTGTCATTCTGGAGTTCTGCCCCTAGTAATTCTTTTCAGATTTGTAGCTTAAGTTACTGGCATAAGTGCTGAATTGCTAAGCAAATATTTCTCTCTTGGCTAGAGACATGTTTTCGGTGGAGTTTTATAATTTGTAATTATCAATTACTATTATCAGTTCCGTCCCACTGTTCTAAGGATCGAAAATATATATTGTGATGTTTTGCAGATAGCGGAGAGTTGTATTCTTGGGGCTCAAATGAAAATGGTTGTCTTGGTCTTGGGTATTTTCATCTATTACTCTTTCTAGAAGTTTGCTACTTCAACTACTATTTTCATGTTTGTGTCAAAATTTGAGGTTGCATTCTTACATAATATCGGTTACCAGAGGTACAGGCATGGTTCGCTCCCCAGAAGTTTTAAGGAGTTCATTATTTAAGCTTCCTGTATCTAAGGTTGGTATGTCTAGTCATTGGTTCAAGCTTTCCTTTACATTGCAGCCATTAAAGAAAATTCGTTTCGTGATCTCTGGTGGACCTTCACCATCTACCCTGTGTAGGTATCTTGTGGTTGGAAGCACACAGCTGTAATTTCAGGTATCATAATTTTGCATCCTTTTCTCTAGTATGCTGTGTTCTAACTAGTAGCAAATTCTAGTATGAAGCAAATACTTCTTGTCAACGGGTGTCCATCATCAGGGCTCAATACACAACTTATTTCCATGGTATTCCCTAGGTTAGACATTTGTCTCTCTTAAGTATCTAGCAACAACAAAATAGAACAACAGTCCTACTAGGCTATACATGAAAGTGAATTTTGAGTTGAGGATATCATGTTACTATAATAGAAAATACAGGGTAGGTGCTTGTCATGGCACATGGTTTGACTTAACTGTACACACAACTCACAGTCACAATAGCAAAGTGCTGTCATTTTCTTTTATGAAATTCTTCAGAAAAAAAGGCGAAAGTAGTAAAGTGCTATCGTTTGGTGACATCTGCCTAACGTTCCAGTCCATTTTCTATGCACATTTGAATGAACGACAGATATGGCTATGTTTTAATTTGTTTCGACTGCATAAATATACTGAAAGGTATATTTAGTATGAATGAGCTGTGCAGCTTTTGAGGGATGGAAACACAGCAGTTCCTTTTTCCCGGTTTTTGGAAGCTGAGATCTAAAAGTGGACGGAAAAACTAGCTAAAAGCCATTATTTTTCTAGCCAACAAGTGGCCGGTCTAACCTAGTTTGAGTTCCAGTAACTACATTTTTAGATGGGTTTATTATGGAATTTCCAAAATTTGATCACATGACCTCTTGGTTGCCAAGCTTTAAGGTGCTCTGTCTAAAGAAAGAATCATATTCTTCTATATTTATGAGATACTTGACAAGAGTGGTCGTGCTATCTTAAAATACGATTTCACCAGGTTGTATTTTGTTGCCACATTGTCTGTGACAATCAGAACATCTCAAAATATCCAGGTGAAGATATTTACACATGGGGTTGGGGAGGTGCCAATGGTACGTTCTTCGAAGAGGGCCATTCTTCTGGTGGACAATTAGTGAGTTACTCGCTGCTACTACAACTATTTACTAGTACTTCATTCTGATGCTCTGCATTTTGTACCTGCTTGCATAAATTCCATCAAATCCTGTAGTATGGTCACAATATCTCCATTTCATTTGTGCTAGAATTGCTCATTTCAGCTGCTTGTGCTGACGAGTGCCTGCTTTGCAGGGGCATGGAAACGATGTCGACTATTTTGAGCCTACGATGGTGGAATTTGGCAAGAATGCAAGAGCTGTTCATGTATCATGTGGCTTCAATCATACTGGTGCAATATTCGAGTACGTGGAAAACTGACTGCTGTGCCATCTGCAGGACTGCAAGTGCAACCAGGCATGTTTGGTACTACTAAGTTATACCTGCACATAGAAAAAAAAAGCTTTGTTCTTGGATCTCTGTGTGTGTGTGTGTAAAGAAATATAAAACAAACTGATTACACCCTGAATGAGTGTATCTAGATAAACTCGTAAAACAGAACGGGGCAAGCTGGATGCTTTTCTACACACCATTACAGGTTAGTTTAGCTGTCTAGTGTTCTTTCATATATTTGTGTTGCCGGCTTGTGTCATATTTGATGGCCTATAAGAACTCTGATGCTTGAGGTTCCCCAGGCACATGTGCACGATGAGTAATGTAAACAGGATTTTAGCCAAAATAAATCATGTTTCTACAGTTACAAACTTGCAGTGTATCATCCCCCACAAAAAGGGGTGGGGGGGGTACTCTCTTTGGTGTTGCTATTGCGCTGGACTATCGTTTGCGCAATGGATGTTCTGGTATTGCCTGCCAGGATTTGGAGGACTTGGCCACTTGGGTACATCCATGACCTCAGACCATCTATATCCACAGTATCACTGTTAGCGATTTATGCAATAACTCATAACACCAAAAATTGGTACAACGTATTAAAGAATTATGTTTTCGTATATGCCTTTCCAATTAAGATAGGACTACATGAAGGATCAGCTTTAAGCCCGTACCTTTTTGCCTCAGTGATGGATGAGGTCACGAGGGATATTATTTCTTGGTGTATACTCTTTGCTGATGATATGGTGCTAGTAGACGAGAGTAGGATGGGCATCAATAGAAAATTAGAGCTGTGGAGACAGACTTTAGAATCGAAATGGTTTAGATTTAGTAGAACCAAACCAAGTATATGAGGTGCGATTTTAGTAGAGTTAGGTGTGAGGAGGGAGATGTTAGTTTAGAGAGTAATGGTGGTATCGATGAGGATGTTAGTTACAAAATCAAAGCGGGGTGGATGAAATGGTGGCAATCATCTGGCATCATTTGTGACAAAAAGGTTCCACAGAAACTAAAAGATAAGTTCTATAGGACAACGATTAGACCTACTTTGTTGTATGGAGCAGAATGTTGGCCCACTAAAAGACAACATATCCAACAGATAAGTGTCACAGAGATGCGTATGCTACAGTGGATACCGAATTCGGAATGAGGATATACATGATAGGGTATAAGTGGCACCGATTGGAGGGAAACTTGTCCAACACCGACTAAGATGGTTTGGACATATCCAACGGAGGCCTCCAAGAGCACCGGTGCATAGCGGTATTCTAAGATCTATCGATAATACTAAGAGGGTCAGAGGGGCGATTAAAGTTGACATGGGAGAAAACAGTAAAAAGAGACTTGAAAGATTAGAATGTATCCAAGGATTTGTCTCTAAATAGGACCTTGTAGAAATTAGCGATCTACGTGCCTGAACCATAATATTCCTTTCAAGCATTTTTCTTTACCTTTTGGCTCATACAATTTTTATTAGGTTTATCTCTAACCTACCCTAACTTGCTTGGAACAAAATGCTTGGTTGTTATTGTTGTTGTTGCTATTATTGTTTTTGTGTAAATGTGAACAAGTATGAGTATGAAGTATCCATGCGTTGCTCCAATGCATTCTGGGCCATAGCGTCCAGCCCATATCACTTGGCGTCAGTGCTAATCAGGTCCTCTGTCATCCGGTACTACCAGAAACTCATTTCCTCGCGGTTAAAAGCTGTCAGGAAAATAGGAAAAATCGTCACAAAAATCATTTTGCTTATTGCCATTTTCTGGCCCATCTACGAAAATTGACCGCTGTGAAGTAATCTCGAGTTGTTTCTTTACATGGAATTTTGAGCTTTTTTACATGGAATGTTCCTTTTTTTAAGGCTAGCTAAAAATTGAAAAAAAAGAAGTGCAGCCCCGGAGGCATGCTTCCTCGACAATTTCAAAGTCGCACATATCTTCATCTTCAAACTTGGCAACTCCAAATCCTGCAGAAACTTATATATAGGACAAGAAGGCAAAATCGTATCAAAAACCCGTCGCAAGAGGCAGGGCTAGTAGAATAGAGGTAGTGCATTAGTCAAGGAGTCATCCCGAACTTGGTAGGATGAGAATTTGATACTGCCTCGCATTGTCTGTTCAAATGGTTAGACATGAGACCTAGATAGTAGGAAGTCGATAAAGAGAGCCTCGCTGTAGACCACCATGAAAGATCTGGAGCACTAAATCCGCAAGACCACAACCTCGCTAGCTCACCTTTGGCGCCAAACACAATTTCGCTGAGTCAAAAGGAGAGCCGGATGATCATTATTATGGCCCAAGCAACGGACAACATCAAACCCCTGGTAGAAAGGCTAAAAGCTAAGCTATCTACATAGTCCGAGCAACGATGCGAGGTCCCCCGTCTCCTCCCAACAGTGGGGAGGCCATCAGAGGTGAGGGGTCCCAGAGGCAGCGGCCTTCCTGTTGTGTTGGTGTGGAATCTCAAGTTTTGGGTACTGTTGACTTCATCATCTTATTTGGGTCAAGGAACAAAACAATTTCATTTATCATATGTCATTCTGATTTTCATTGCTAAAATGGTTTCTGAACGAGTGTAAAAAGCCTAGTTGCTAGGTTCTATCGAAAGAAATATCAAAACGCTTAGAAACGATGAAAGAGAGCAATAAATCAATGCCAGGAATTTCAAATACAATATTATGAATTAAATGCATCAGAAAATGTAGAAAACAAAATTACGAAACTAATGCAATTGGTTTCATTTAATTTAGAGTTCTAGAATTAGACTTATCAATTTTGTAAGGTTTATATGAAAATTTTGGGTTAATTATCCTATCAACATTACATAATTGCCCTGCGATGAACAAATTTATCCTAGTCTGTCTCTCAAACAAACCAAATGAGTAAGCATATATTCACTTGTGCAGCCATTGATCCAAGTCCATCCAAGAGGTTAGGCATTAGGCTAGGTATTAGGGCTGGCTTGGTCAAAAATTTGCTTGGATTTCACCTCATTCAGTTGGAATAACTATGATTTCGGGAGGTAAAAAAGTTACCGTGCAAAAGTTTAAGGGTGTTTGATTATTGTCAAAACTTAATAACTTATTTGTTGGGAGTCAAACATTTATCATAACATGCGACACTTCTCCTAACTAAATTTACCAAGTGTTTGGCTCGTAGCCACAACTTACGCATACTAAACTTTTTCTCTGCTTGGTCCCACACGTCATTATCACATGAAGTTGCGGCAAGGTTGAATAAGTTGTAACACTATTTTTCGTAATCACAGGTTAGCCGAAGATGTGGCATACTCGGACACTCTTATGCATAAATCACAAAGACCCTTTTAAGCGATATGTAGGCAGCTTCTGGCTATTTTTGCTTCCTTGCCACTTTGCCACATTTATAGCCTTTTTAGAGTCCTGCACTTCAGTTGTCGTAGACTCATGTTCTAGCCATTTGTTATCGGATCGCAAAAATATTTAGCAAAGTGTAATAGTAATAGGTAGATAAACAGACCTTTATATTTCACGTGATTTATACAATCCTACCTTTAAATTTCACGTGATTTATACAATCCTACTGCCAGTTATCTCAATCTTGATCCATTTAACAAGAATACTAGAAGAAATTTTCAACCGATTCCACAGAGCTCATTTTAACGAATTGTTTTTTGCGAGCTCTAAATTGCTTTTTGTTTCGTGCTAGTATTCCCGTTATTATCATATAAACCCCTCTTTTTTGTGTATTATCGAACAAGTCATCAACAGCTCAACTCCTCCCACTGTCCAGCAAACCTGTCCGGATCCGCGAGCCCCAGCACCACGCCATCGGCGGCGAGCCGGCGATGGCCGACGACGTGCGCGAGCTCCTACTCTCCACCACAGCCGACGCCGACCCCTCCACCCCGCTCTCCGCGCCCGACCTCCGCCTCCTCATCGACCGCCTCCGCCTCCGCTCCGACCGCCTCCACGCCTCCGCCCTCTCCTTCGCCTCCTCCAACCGCGAGCCGCTCGCCTCCGCGCTCCTCCGCGCCGCCGGCTCGGCGGCCTCGTCCGCGTCCCTCCATTCCTCCCTCGAATCCGCGCTCTCCCCGCTCTCCACCTCCCCCGACCTCTCCGACCTCAGGTCCCTCTCTGATCGCCTCCTGGTGGCCCGCCGCGAGCTGCGCGAGCGCCAGGAGCACCTCGCTGCCGCCTCCTCCGTCGCCTCCCTCTCCGCCCGCCTTCGCGCCGCTCGTGCCTCAGCCAACCCCCTCGATGCCGCTGCCGCCGCGGCCGAGCTCAAGCCCCTCCTGGTGGACCCTGAGGGATCTGGATCCAGTCGGGACGAGCCAGTGGTATTTGGGCTTCTCCGGAGCGAATGGGAGCAGCTCGTTGATGAGGTGAGGGATGTTCTGGTTTGAATTGCTTCGGCTTAGTTTGGGATTTGTATTTGTGCTAACTGTTGTGCTGGTGGTTTCCGGTGATGACACAGCTGCAAGTGGGGCTTGCGAAGAACGTGGAGGAGTGCGTGGAGTTTGCACTGGAGGGAGGGAAGGTGGTGGTGAGTGCTGCGCCAAAAGGCAGTCCCAGTGGAGCGTGTGGTATTGAGCTGCGTGTGGCGCTGCAGGCATTGGAGGTGAGATTTACTGAGAAATTCGAGTAGGCCTTGACAGCTACAAATTTGGACCATAAACCATATTTTGGAAGATAAGTATGGTCAGGAGATTATGCAGAATTAGATCAACAACAAATAATTGCCTTAGAATAGCAAGTGCATATTTTCTGCCTTGAACTTTTGGGGTTTAGTTTGGATGGACATTCATAACATCAAATGGTAACATTATTAAGCTTTATTATTGTTGAAATAATGAACAAAACTGTTGTTAAGGATGGCCATTGGCCAATGATTTATGGACTAAAGGGAGCGTTAAAGAATTTTGGAGGCCCGATATAACACAATCAGCAGTTAACATCCTTGCAGCTTTAAAATAAACATCTCCCATCAGTTACATTCTTCATATCCGCCACCACAAGGATATCATTTGGCCTCTTCATACCCACCAAAGATTAGCTGGTAATACTTCGCTGTACTGAACTAATTTTTTGTATTTCGGATGCGGTCTTCTTAAGGACCCATGAAACATTGTGATTGCCCATATGTTGCATAGTAACTACACCAAACTAGCCAAACCAGTTTAGTATATGCAGGTGGTACTTTTCTATCTATATCTATATCAGGAAGCTCCACCAAATCCTGTGTTCATATCTTATTATCTTCTATTGATAACTGTTCTATGAGCTTGGCCAAATGCCTTCATAAAAAAATTCTGGGGCAAATGAGCCACTTTGTCATATCTTTATGTTGTCGAATATGCAGATAATTGATTCCCTAGACTATGGGATGGCAAAAGTTGCAGACTTGATGATAAAACATGTCCTAATTCCAGCAATCAGTAACATATCCGTTGTAGTTTGTGTAGAAGTGCTTGAGAAAGGAGGTCCCACATCCCCAGTATCAGTCTTGAGTATAATCCCTTCGGAGGAACCACAGGTAAGCGTTTCATAGTTTCTTCGTTCATCAGAGCTCATTGTTCTAAACTATCTTTTTAATTAGGTTTTTGTTTATTTGTTATATGTCTGCTTGATTAGGTACCACCTAGGTCATTGTCAGTTGTGTACTTAGTATTCTTTCAAGTTATTACCACAATATTTATTTTGAATGCGAGTTGAATTGAAGATGTTGTTCTTCTAAAGAAACAATTGTAATGACTAAATTATTTTTGCTGTTATCTATTTTTACTGAGTAGGTAAAATTAGATCTTTGCACATCTAGAATTATGAAACTTCAAGCAATTACTATGATTTTTTGACGAATTACTGCCATGTAAACTTGATTTTTGTTTTATTTTCTGATTTTCTTGGACAATCATGTAATTGGTTGTTGTTGTTCAAGGGTTACAACGATGGTTCAATTCGATATTCAAGAATAATTGATGTCATCAAGTTTGTGTGCAAGTTCATTTGCATGGAAAATATCACATGGATGCAGTCCTTTGCAAAATTAACCTGGTCAAGAATTTCTAATCTGGTTATCACACATTTTATCTCCAAGGTATGCTTATTTATTTGATGAATAACAGATCGAGAACTGCTTGATTTGCTGTGTTTCTTCTCATGAGCAGCTGTTTACCTGTGCACATGCTTCTCTGAATGTCTCTATTCATATAATAAAACATGGTTGTGGATTGTGATTAAAAATTCGTGATACATCATGGCTATAATGCTAGGCAAAACCAGTTGTCTTAACTTGCACAAGTTTTTCATGAGACATCAACTTTCTTCACCTGAATATATTGGAATTTCTGTTCCTCTTCGTTCAGTGCCCATTGAATTGGCAATATTTCTTATGTTGCATCAACTATACTTCGATTTATTGACTTATGATTTACAATTGAATTCTCTTAGAAACACAATTTAATATCAACACTGCCCACTTCTCACTTCTATGAGAACTTGACAAGACAAGATTAGTAGACTAGAATCACCACAACATATAATTTCCCTCTAATTTGCATGCCACAGTATCAAATTTGCCACCAAACTAAACATATGACTTGCAGATTGAACTTTTTGGTCCCATGCTGGAAAGAATTTAGAATTTTGTCATAAAAAAAGAAACGAACAGACTGACCTGATCTAGCTGTCGTTACAGCCTATGATCAACTTTGGTTCCTATCAGCTTCCTTGTTTCAATTGTGTTGTTTACGGACATGTGCTTGGTAATCTCTGTTGGTAGAGAAGAAAAGGATGCCACAAGATTTACTCTATAACGATTCCCCGAAAATAGTGTTGTTATATATCTTATAATAATTGGACTGATCACCCAATTATGTTTTCAGGCAGTTCCTAATGAGGCATCCAAGCTAATTGAGTTCCAAGATGTTGTAAGAAGTACAACTGAATTTGAGAACACCCTTAGGAGTATGATGTTTATTTCGCCTGACAGAAAGGATGGCAAGTTGACCCAATTTGTTGATGATGTTGAAGTTCATTTTGCTGTAAGGAAGAGAAATGAGATCTTGGTAAAAGCAAGAGACATTCTTGTACGATATGACTACGACAATCCTCTTGTGAGTTGCTTTGGTTAAATCTATGTATGTCATGGGCAAACTACCGAGCAGGATAATGTGGGATTCATGTTAGCAAACATAATAAGGATGCTTGCTATTGCAGGCATCAGATGACCCAGGGGATTCTGTTGTTGATTTACTTTTCCAGCCAGAGAAGTGTTTTATATCTAAATCAGCACTTCGGTTAATGAAATTGGTCCATGGAGCCCTCAAGGTATGCCTGCCTCCAAATTCTTTCTATTGTTCCTTCTATTGGCATGATTGCTTGTTGCTTGTACTAATGTGACATGTATTTATCGTTCCTCATCACAACCACCTTTATGTGCCAATGCTGCCCCCCGCTTTTCAGTATTTGCATGCTATAAAAATTTTCTCGAGCATTTGATGTACATCCATTTCTGTTGTTGAATAATCAGTGCAGGATGCTTGTTTGTCATCCACAAGAGTTGCAAAGGAGTTCTGCTATGCTGCTAGGGATGCCTTGCTCTTGTATAAGGCTATTGTGCCAGTTCAGGTTTGTGCATGTACTAACTTTGCATGATAGTTGTATATTATGTCATGAGATTGGCACTTTAACCAAATATCCAGTGATGACAATGCATCAATCATATGTATAAGAGACCATCTAGGATATCCCTGAGAGAATTATTAACTCATGTGTGTTCTATTTGGACATGTTAACTAATAACTAAATGTCATATATTTATTATAATTTTACAACTATGGTGTTATTCTTCAGATTTCAGATATACACATGATGATTCCCTTTTTCATGTGCTGGTATAAGAGTTTTGATATCGAGGATCTATGCTTTATATCATAATCAGTTTTTAGTGAAAGGTAAACTTATGGGGAATAATGTTCGCCTTTGAAGATATCACTTAATGATTTCCCTTAGTATGTGCTGTTTACTTGAACTATAAACTATACCTTCAATACATGAGATTGCAGAAGAAATAATTCTTATTTTGACTACAATTCTGCTCCAATAGGAGCTTTCCTGACGTACTAGTTTTTGTAAATTATTTCATGCATCATGTACCTATTGTGCTCCTATCCCAGCATCATAGACTTAATGTGCTCTCATAAATCTGCAAAAAATGTGCTCTTATAGTATCTGATATTTTAGGTAAACTGTTTCCAGTGATTTTTTCGTTGCTTTGCATTATGATACTCTCCTTTTATGAGATCACACCGTATTCTACTCTTCAGTTCTTTGTTCCAGGTACTGTTATTTTACCTTAATTCCATAGTGATTGAATTTAGCACTGTTTTCTTTTTCTGAAGCTAGAGAAGCAACTCGATAATATCAGTCAGGTGGCTGCCATCATTCACAATGACTTCTACTATTTGTCCCAAGAAATTCTTGGTCTTGCATTTGAGGTCTGTATATCCTACTCTTTGCTGCATGTTATTATTATTTATCTTGGATGTTTATTTATGTGAATATGGTTTCAGAAATGTTTCCTACAGAATACACAGATTTGCCATGAACTATGTATTGCCTCCCATGTGCATGTTTAGTTTTGTCCTCTACTTCCCCGATTTTTGTTGGAAATCAATTTATATATTTGTCTCCTTTTTTATATAAAAAAACAACTGTTTGCATGAGTAAACTTAGATATGTGTGCTTTTTTGCATCCTAGATTAATGTTCTTGTATGGTTCAGCCTAAAGTAAAGAAAAATGATCCAGCCACATATTGCTGTGCCTCTATTTTTCCTCTTTAAGCAATCTGATCGAGTATTTTCCCTTTTGAGCTATCTGCATGTTTTTAAGATGGAAACGCATTTTACTAACCTTTCTGGATGCTTTTATCCAGTACCGTGCAGATTTTCCTGGTGATCTACAGAAACTAGTCTTTTTTGTGGATTTAGCCCCAATCTTCTCCCAGATGGCAGATGGTATACTGAAAAGACAAATACAGCTTGCTACAGCTAACCTAAGCGAGGTACTCCCTTACACCTTTTTTTTACATACTTCTAGGGATAAAATAGCCGGTGGTAACTGTTCGTAAAAAAGTATCGGTCCAAAAACTGGGCGGAATCGATGGACATTAATTTCTGGAAGTGGTCAAACCATCGGTAACCAGCTGAGAACCTGCCAAACTCTTAAGGGAGAGCTCCACTCCACCTCCAAACTCTAGAGCTATAAAAAACTGTTCAGGAGATGGTTAACTCTAGATCCAGATTAGGGAGGACTTGCTGTGAAAAGACTAAAAATACCCTTGTTTATTTTTTACTCTACATGTGCTTGCTCTTGGCTACTACTGTTCTTTGCTCTTCGGATGCATATGAAAAATACATAGCAAGAATTCATGTACATGAACAAAAAAATTGCCCACATCCTGTTGCATCACAAAAAAGTTGCTGAATCATTAAACATCACAAATCATAGCAAACAAAAAATTCCTCTCTCTATCTATCATAAAAAGATACGGAACAAACAAAACAGCTCGGATCTGTGTGCATTCAGATCTGAACAAACAAATAAACAAATGCAATGCAGTTGGATGACCGAATCTAGTGGCAGTTGCTGTGGAAGCGGCAAGAGGAGAGAGAGATGGCCAGATCTGCCCGTGGAGTTGCTGGAGGGCAGGTTAACAGCCGGATCAAGTTGTGGATGCTGTCAAAGCTGCCAAAGGCGAGGCACACCTAGAGAGGACGAGAGGGCGGCGGGGAAGAGGAGTACGTCGGAGAGGTCCGCTTGGGAGGCTTCGGAGTGGGGCGGCTAGGGTGCGGGACATCGCTCTTGGAGAGAACATAGGGAGGAACCAGGGAACGCTTGAGAGAGAAGGGCTCGGGTGGGAGGAGCGTTTTGGTTTTTTTTTGTCTAGTGGCATTTTGCAGATAATTCTCCCCAAACTCAAGAACTATTATGGTAGCTAGGTGCGCGGAGGGGATGTGGAGCGGGTGAAGCGACCCTTTCGCTGCTTCACCAAATTGTATTACGATTGGGCTCCACTTCACTCCAGTGAAATAGTGGAATTTGAGGTGTTTGGAACAACTTTGTTATGATGAAGGCAACTTGTATCGCTCAAGGCCAAAGGGCCAACATATATAGTACATGTATACTAGATATATTCCTAGTATGAGAGGATGTAGTCATTATACAATACAACTCTTAACACCCCCCACCCCTCTCAAATTGATGGTAGATCAACAACATTGAGTTTGGAGAGATAAAAACCGGGTTGTGCTCGAGTCTTGCCTTCGTGAAGAAGTTTGCCAACCGAAGCTCGGAGGGCACATATTGAAGAGCAATAACCTAATCCCGCACCTATGACTGTATATAAGAAGCATCAACACCGATATGCTTGGTGAGTTCATGCTTCACTAGGTCTCGAGCAATGCTAATAACACCTGTACTGTCAGATAAAAGAGTAGGTGCAGAAATAGAAACACCAAAATCCTCAAGTAACTACTGTATGCAAATCATCTCTGCTATCAAAAGAGCCATAGCTCGCAACTCGGCCGCTGCACTCGAACGAGAAATTGTTGTCGCGAGAAACTACTTTCTACTTCTTAGTCTTCCGAGGAATGAGAGAACCACCATGAAAAACACAGTAGACAGAAAGAGACCGACAATCAGTATGATTACTAGCCCATGTCGTATCAGAATAGGCCTGGAGATGAAAAGAGCTGGAACGTGGGAAGAAAAGATGATAAGTGAGAGTCCTACAAAGATATGCAAGACACGAAGAAGGTGACTATAGTAGAGCTGAGTGGGAGCAGAGACGAACTGACTCAGGATATGCATTGGGTACGAAATGTCAGGACAAGTAACACTGAGGTAAACAAGACTCTCAACAAGATGACGATAGCGAGTAGGATCCTCAAGAGGTTCACCGGTAGTGGGCAAAAGGTGAACATTGAGCTCCATGGGAGTCTCAACAGTGTGTTGATCAGTGAGAGAAGCTCAATCGAGAAGATCATGTATATACTTACTCTTGGGATAGGAATAAGCCTCGCGCGTAGAAGAAACCTTGATTCCAAGGAAGTAACGAAGAGGACCGGGAGAAGCTATCCCTAAAAAGCGGCTCTTGATACCATGTTAGGACGAAGGCAACTTGTATTGCTCAAGGCTAAAGGGCCAACATGTATAGTACATGTACATGAGATATATTCCTAATACAAGAGGATGTAATCCTAATACAATACAACCCTAACAAACTCCACCTACTTTACTAGTGAATCTGTGAGTGGAGCTGTCCTGAACACCCCCTAAATCTGAACATTGAAACAGTCCGGTAGAAAATGGCAGGCAGTATTTTTTTTTCTATAACTGGTTTCTGAATCCTTGCATTCTTCTAATTCTAAATACTTTGTCCCCCCCTCTTTTGACATCTCCACATGCATAATGACATTTCTTCCTTTTCCTTTCTGTGATACATTTATTTAAAGTTTCTAGTTTGCTACATTATTTTCAGGCTATAGATGGCGCTGATGGTTTTCAGAACACTCACCAATCTCAGCATTATGAATCAGCAAAATTTAGTATTGAGCAGGTATGTTTCATTGCCAAAGAATAGGAGGTACGTGGACCTAGAAGAAAATGTGGCAAAAAAATAAAAATGAAATAATCCTAGACCAACTTTGTTGTAGTACTTTTGGTCTTTTTGGAGGCCTAACCCTTGAACAATTTTTTTTAATATCTTATTCGTGACCTGCAATTGTTTTCTATTATTTATGTAGTGCCAAATCCTCATCGGTGATTAATTTCAAATTGTCAACTAATAATGTATATTGATCTCCTTTCAGGTTGTGTTCATTTTAGAGAAGATACATATTATGTGGGAATCGATACTACCTAGGACAACTTACAGGAGAAGTATGTGTCATGTCCTTGGATCTGTCTTTTCTAGAATCACAAAGGATATGCTTCTGATTGATGACATGGCAGCAGAGGAGACCTTACAGGTGATAATATTCTCCCTGAAAGGTTTGAGCTGATCACTTATGATGTTTATTAATATATGTTATATGCTTCCAGCTGCAAGGCCTTATCCATTTGGCTCTTGAAAACCTCTCCTCGCTATTTTTCTCCCTGGTTGAGAACGATGGTGATGGCAAGTTCTTGGATCATCATACTTGGATCCAGCTGGATGAGAGTGTGCCATCTTTAAAGAAGTTCCGAAAGCTAGCAGGTACATTTCGCCTCCAATTTTGGATTGTTTATTTTAACATGTTTATATATTTTTTCTGATTGTTCCAGTAATACTGAAAAAACAATGATGTTGCTCAGAGTTGCTTGATATATCATTGAAGTCCATCACAGCTGCTTGGGAAAGTGGGGAGCTAGTAAACTGTGGTTTCACATCATCTGAGGTGAGCAAGTTTTTTCCCCTTTTCCTTTTCTGTTTACCTTTAAGTGGAGTTCAGCAAATTATGAGAGTGCTTGGTTATTTCCCTTCTCAACAACAGAGAAAAGAAGAAATTCAAAAGAAAACTCAAGCTGCAGTTTAAAAATATGAGAAAATCCCAATAAATTAAATTAAATTAAACCCAAGGAATCTAATAAAAATATTTCCGGATGGAAATATCCACAGGAGCAACGCTGAGAATTATAACTTTCTCTTTAGAGGCTAAATTATTTTGGGATTAATTTAGACACAAACAATATAAAAACAATATAGTTATACTTACACTATGTAATATCGTCTTAATTTGTTTTGAAACCCATAAAACTCAGGATGTTACACACCTCTCGCAATCTCTGTTCCCTTTGCGGCCACCCTACTACTGCCTTTTCGTTCGGCTAGTTGTCACCATCACCACTGAAGAGGAAGTTGCCGCCGCCTGAGGCGCCCTCCTCCCTGCGTGCGGTGGTGTTGGTGGAGATCGGAGGTGGCGGCGCTAGGGGAGCTGCAGGCTGAGTGGGGTGCGTAGCGCGACAGCAGGCGGTGCTAGAGGTGCCCACAACTAGATTTGGGTGACGGCGGTGAATGGATCTGAGCAGAGGATGACGATGAGGAGATGGCTGATGTGCTTGTGTGAAGGGGTTGGAGGAGGTGACGGCCGAGGAGGAGCTAGGTGACTGGTGTCTTGTGCCAAGGGTCTGCCGATGGAGATCTGCAGCAACATGGCTAGTCAAAAAGGGGGAGGTGCCCTGCTCACTGGTTGCTGCCTTGGCCAAGTGAAAAGGATAGGGAAAGGGAGAGAGTGGGAGGAAGAAGAAAGGCCATGAGGGTGACATGTGGCTCCACAAGTAACCAGAAGCGCTGATGAGGCTGTTGTGGCCGGTTACAGGTTGACGTGGCGTCCACATAGGCCAAAACCAGGGTGGTAGGGTGGTATCGAGGGAGGGGGACATTTAAACGGGCTTGAGACTTCGGGGTGTCGATTAACCGGTTTTGGACCTCAAAGTTGAATATTAAACTCGGACCATAGTTCAGGGGTGTAATGTGCACGTATCTCTATTTTAGCATACTTTAGAGGCCTGGTGGTAAATGACATAACGAGGAAGTGAAATGAGCTTTTTCGAACCAATGGTTGTTAAAGCACTGAGATGGACGGTGCTGGTTATTGTTGCAGTAGAGTGTCAACAGGGTCCCGGAAAACCTAGTATGATTTGATTTCGTTCAGTTGCAGACCTGCTTGTGCCAAAATGTTTAACATTGGTAGAACTACTTGCATTTTTGTCTGTGTTGTAGCCACTAGATAGCAAATTCTTTTAGTTGTTGGTTTGCTTCTTTTCTTAATGAAGAACACATCCAAAGCTCTTGAAAAAAATGAACAACCACGTACATTTTGTTTTCTGACATCAATTGATCCTGTATTACTTGTTCCTTTGATACAATCCAGGATCAGCAGTTATAGTCTACATTGTCTGCCTTTGCGCCCAGCCAAATTTATTACCTCATAAGTTCAAGCGTGACTTGTTTCTAGTTTGGAACATTTCGTTCGAGAAGTTCCAGCCGCTAATTCTTGCTACTTCTCTGAATTTTGTAATGTTAAGATTAAGATGGGCCTTATTTGTTCATTTTGAACAAATCTGCTAAAACCGAAAGTTTAACTAGTGTTAATTTTCACTAATCTTCTTCCTTTGTGCAGGTGCAAAATTTCATCAAAGCAATTTTCGCTGACTCGCCTCTTAGGAAGGAGTGCTTAGGATGGATAGTTAGGACACCAGCTTAAGATGCAGAAACAAGCTGCTTTTGTTGATTAGTTAGTGCCGTTATCGTTGCCCTTTTTCATCGGATTTTTGCAGACACACTATATCTATATATTGATTGGCATGCGAGTTCAATTTGCACTGAAGGAGAGTTTATTATCTTTTATCACAGCTCAATGTTGTAACCACACCGTTGTAAGGACTTGGCGGATTTGATCAAGAATGTATTGACATGCTCGATATATATTCCAATCCCATAACTCCAAATATGGATCGACTCGTGTAGCCAGCGAGTATCTCGGCTCAATAGTTAGCTGGTCCCACCGCTGGTTCGCTATTTAAATAATATAAATAGATATTTTATTATTATTTGGATTAAGTATGTCTATTTACTATATAAAGACACCAACCAAAGTTTGCTTAGTTGGTTATCGGAGCCGGGCACAGTGGGCCTGCTGCCAACGCCGAACCTAGCCTCTGCTGCAGTTGTGCACGTGTGAATGCAGATTGGGCATGCAACTCAATATGAAGCATCATGTTAAGTAAAAGCAAGCGAAATCCTTATATGCTTTTACAATTTCTTTTAACCTTGATATGCCTCTAGACCCAGGTATGGATGATGTTTTCTCAACTTTGCAGGGGCATATAAAGATTTAACTCAAAAAATCATGACTATGACCGCCAGCTCTAGTCATGTAATGTAGAAAAAATAAATACAAATAAGTGTATAAAAGAAATAGTGAAGTTAACTTATGCTTTATTTCTATAAAAATAAAAATCTGAACCGAAAAATATACGGCTAACGAAATGATACGGAGGAAGCAAAATATCGATGAATTTAAAACGTGGTACACGACCATGTGGCGGCTGCGCTATACTTAAGTGCAGACGATCATGCACCGGTTGAAGTTGCTCAAATCTCGAGCTTTTTTTGAAATAATATTTTTTTATTCAGAAATTTTAGAAATAATACTATGTTTCAAATTTTTTCAAAAATGGTCTCAATTGTCACGGGTGGTGGCGGTAGGGCCCTAATCGTCACGGCCCATGGCGATTTCAAGGTATCGCCAGTCCGCTTGTCGATTCAGTATGGAATCGGGATGTGGCGTGGCGACTTGTCAGTAATCGCCATGACCGGTGGCGATTTCTGGTAACCGCCACGGCCGACGGCAATTTCCCCTAATCGCCACGACCCACGGCGATTTTCCCTAATCGCCACGACCAGTGGCGATTTCTCCTAGCGATTTTCCCTCCCGCGCCCGACCAGCCAGGACGATTTAGTATAGAATCGCTAGATGCCATGGCGATTTGTCAGTAATCGCCAGATGCATGCCATGGCGATTTGTCAGTAATCGCCACGACCAGTGGCGATTGGTCCTAATCGCCACGACCTCCGCACCCTCCTTCTGTTATTTAATCGAGTGAGCAGACGCTCCCACAACGTAGCTAATCTTCCCTGAGTTCTTCCGAAAAATTGTTGGTATCTCGGAGTAGATTGTTTAGATTTGGGAGGAGAAGAATAAGTAGTTCACAGATGGATAGCCACGATAGAGGTAAGTCTTGTAATAATTTTCCTCCTCATATGCGTTGAAACATTAGATCTACAATTTCTGTTTTGTGGAATAATAAATTTTCGTGCAAATTAGTAGATGCCAATGATGTTATCTGGAACCCGAGAATGGACTACGAACTTCTTACTGGTGCGGGAAGGAGGAGGTGGAGTTGTAGAATTATGTGCTCGCAGATCTTTGAGGAAGTTCATACGCGTGCTCTTGTCGAGGTGTTAGTGAGAAGAGGTTTCCGTGGAATTACGTACAAGCAGGTGTGCAAGCGTTTGAGAGAGTTCCACAAGATGTGGGAGAGGGTGAACGAGCTTAGAAAACTACATGGGGCGAAGTACACAAAAGGCGATTTCTGCGAAGGAACGATAAGTATCCCGCAATCTCAATTCCTTTGTTCTTAGTTCGTAAGTATTTCATGCACCGTTTTCATTTGATACATCACATTATGGGTTTGTAGGCACATCCAGAGGATGTAGGGTTGCTGAACTGCGAGATTCGAAACTTCAGGCATGTGGACCGATTCTGGAGAGACCCATTTGCTAATAGAAAACACTTAATGAAGACAACATATGAAGAAGAGGAACGCAAAATTGCTGGACTCCCCCCCCTTTGGCAAACCATGGGCGCACATCTAAAAAAGATGTTTGATCATCAAAGGATAAAGGCGCATGCAGTTCATCGAAAAAGGCGTGTACCGAGTGCTCGTCGAGTGATGAGAACTCCTCGAAGCTGTTTTGCTTCAAAGTCCCCGCTCCAGGGCCCCAAGCAAGCGATAGCGAAGATAATTTCATGTAGTCGCATTAGAAGTGGTAGCGAATAATTGCTTGTTCTACCTACGATATGTGCAACCAACTATTAATATGGCAGTGTAACGTGGCTCTGTAACCTATGCTTATGTAATCGGATTTAGATGTTAATTTGATATGGTTCGTCGATCAATATGAAGTAACACGTAGCAGTGAATACAAGTGTACTAATTCATACAGTACGAAATGCTGATAGAATATAATGTAATAAAAGAAAGGATAAAATAAAATTCATGGACGTCTAGTCTCGTCGTCCCCTCTTCCTGATCAGCGACGGTGAGTACCTTGGCCTAGGCTGTCCCGCTCCCGCTCTAGGAGCCCTGCCCACCCGTAGTGTCGGGTCATCTTCCTCGTGAACCTGTGTATCCTGCGTGGGTAACGGTGGCTGAGTCTGCTGCGTCGTGCTGAACTGCCCAATTGGAATCAACTCGTCCGCCTCGTTGTGAAAGCTGAAGCCATGAGTGTCGAGACTGTCGAGGAGGTAGTCAAACGGACTAGCTGGCACCTGAGGCGGCACGTGATATGTATATAACTGGAATTAGTGAGCACAACAATGTAAGGAAAAATAGTTTGTACGAGATGAGAATTATTTTACCTTGTTGACTCATGGAGAGTGGGAACGCACTCTGCTGCCACGCAGAACCACCCGCCTCTGTGGGCCTCGGCGGCTGAGAGGTACGAGGCTGACGGTGCCTCGTCTGTGAAGGACGCGTTGGTCTCTGTGCTTCCTGCCTTGAGCTAGCCCCGGCAACGACGTCATCCCTGCGCGTACACCTGAATATGTCCACGATCCTCCTAGTGTACTCCGCGACCCTGGACAAGCCTGTGTGGTCCTTCGTGCCGGGTGGGACATGCTAAAGGACTCTTGTGACCTCCGTGTTCGCCGCTGTCGCCCACTGTCCCTGAAGAGTGAGAATCATAGGTGTGCACGTAAGTAATAAATAAATAAACACGGAGAAGCGAAGCACAAAATCCACTAACCGATGGCCTGACCCAGAGGCAGCACTAGCCGCCTCCTCCTCCCTTCTTTTCTGGTCTTATTTCATCTTCGGACATGTCTTCACCCGATGGCCAAATTTCTTGCAATAGCTGCATTGTTTGGTTGGCCCACCAGTCTCCGCCTCGTCCATCGTGTTATGAATACGGCGAGTCCGGCGTCGTCCCACGGAAGCTCGGAGAAGGCTGAAATCGGGGACATAGAACCATTCGCCTGAAGGTACCTGTGTGAAATTATCTACCACATGGAAACCATACAGCTCGCCTGTCCAGGTATCACGGACAGCCTCCTTTGTGAAGTAGTACGACACAAACAGCCTCGTGTCCATCTTTGTCTTGGCAGCCGCAGCAAGGACGTGAGAGCAAGGCTTGTGAAGAAGCATGGGCTTGTTGCACGTACACGTAGCAGAGATATTCGGTTCCACATGGAAAGTAACCTCCTGAGTAATTTCTTGTGTGCAAATCCTAAATTCACTCTTCTGCTTCAAACATACCTCGAACCTACGTTGCACATTACCCGTGTGTCTGGACTTGAGCGTTTGCCCCTTCTTGGCCTTCTCCTCAATAAACAACATAGTCTTAGCATAGTAAGGTGTTCCACCGAATTTTTTTATATGCAATACAGCCTTTGCATGCCTCTCCTGAAAGTACCTCATTGTGCCGTGAAGCGAACCCTCCACGATTGCCACCAGGGGTAAACAGCGTACTCCCCTAAGAATAAAATTGTAAACCTCAGCAAGATTGCTAGTCATAATCCCATATCTAGCGCCGTCTGTGTCATGGAGAAGGGACCACTGCTCAAGTGGTTCCTTACTTATCCAATCCGAGAAGCACTTCACCCTATTTGAAGTCTTCCTCCTAGTGTTTGGATCGTCAACTCCCAGAAGGTCACAAAGCCTGTGTGTTACCTCCCTAGGGTTATATTGTCTAACCGCCTTCTTCGTGAACTCGTCGAGTCTGCTCCAGTACTCGTCAAACTTTCTAGACTGGTTTTGTTTGCATAACGTTTTGAAGAGGTTCATCAATTGCTTGTTCTTGAATTGGCGATAGAAATTGGTCGCTAGGTGGCGTGTGCACCACCTACTCCGTATGTCGTACCAACTGTAATCTTCTGGAAAATATTCCCACTCCCGAGTCTTCGCTACTCCTTGCTGCAGATGGCGAATTGCTAGCAGGAGCCCGGCATGCCGGTCATGAATAACACACACATTTGGTCGATCCTTCACAACACCTTTCTTCAGACACACAAGGAACCACAACCAGTTATCGTAGCTCTCGCAGTCAGCGAAGCCCATTGACAGTTGAAAGGACCGAAGGTGCCGACTAGAGGGGGGGTGAATAGGAGGCTAACAAAAAATTACTTCTTTTAACTTGATTGAACAGGTTAAGCCTTAAAAAGGAACCAGGGTTAGCTAGCTATGTGACAGGTGAGTGACACAGGCAATAGATGATGTGTAAATTAGCATGCAGCTGTCACACAGGTGCCTAAGACAGGTGTTCTAAGGACTTAGTAAATGATGAGCAATCAATGTGCCTGTGTAACAGGTAACTGACTCAGGTGTGAGATAAGATATATATCAACTGAGACACAGCTAATGAAACATAGGTATAAAAGAGATCTATAACAGATGAACAGAATAAGTCTAAGATCTCACAAGCAAGCAACAAGCAGGAAGCTAAAGACAATACAGGAAAATACTCAAGGAGACAGTGTGTTTTTCACCGAAGTTCCCAACTCTTCACAGAGTGGTACGTCTCCGTTGGAGAGGCTACTCCGAAGAGATCGCCAGCACCGAATCGTGCTTGTTCTCCGAGTACCTGACGTTCAGGCCTCTTCCTTTGCTTGTGGAAGTCCTTTTGCTTGCAGCAGGTAGACTTCGATTCACTTTCACAAACGTCTGGTTTAGCCCATACAAGCTTGGGTGATACCAGCGACTCCTACGCCCGTCTAAGAGTAGACACTCCAAGAGTAATAGATTCAGCAGCAACAACTCTTGGAGGAACCAATGCTCTTTGCTCAAGAACTCTAATTCTCCCGAACTGACACTTAGGAAACTTTGGCTTTTGTTCGGTGGGAAGAGGCTTTGCAACGGTTGAATATGATTCACTGGATTAGCAAAGGTTGGTTCAGGTCGAACCTCCCCTGGTCCCCTATATATAGGGTTCACAAGAACCCGACCGTTACACTGTTGCCACGTAGGATTAAGTGAACCACCGGTGACAGGCACCGGTGACACAGCTACACACTACGCCCAACCTATAACCGGCTCGGGCAGACCGACACCTGTGTCACCGGAGGTTGACACAGGTGAACCCTTAACTGACGTAGCTGCACTACTCAGCCTGGTCCTGGCACATGACATGTCCTCAGCGCACAACACTCTCTGAAACCTAATAAAGAGAGAACCTCCGATAGCCCTCCGACTCAGCAGACAAGCCATCGCAGCGCAGGTTCCTTAGCGTTTACAAGCTCTCCCCTGGTACAGAGATGTTCCTGAGTCATAGAGCGCTAGACCACCTGTGACACAGCTGTGTCACACCGGTGACTCTAACCCTTAGGGTTTTCTACTGCTAGCACTGCAGAGTACAAGCATAAAACCAGTTTCACACTTGTGCAAAACTGTTGACACAGGGCCACTAATCTCAAAGCATTAGTGCCACTGTCCAACATCCTGAGCATTGAGCAATTAGAACCTCCACAGATCATTACTGCATCATCCCTCTTGATAGTACGGGTTTTTCCTATGGACTCAAAGAAACTAGCAAATCTAGGCTTTACCTGCCCACCAACTGCAGTCACGGCCCTTGACGCATCAAGCCACCATCACCTTGCTTGCAACTCCTTGCACAACACCGGCTTCTTCACAGCTGTGGCACAGCTGCCTAGCACAGCCATTCCTTAGTCCTGGAAACCACCCTTGTACCCTTTTTGGTGGTCATCCTTTCCCTGATGACCCTTCTTCCTGGAACCTACTAACCTGCCTACACTCAATATAAACGTTAGATTCCAGTTTGAGTTGCCATTAACCATCAAAACCAATTTGGGGCCTAGATGCTCTTTCACCAGTGGCACTAACTGATCATTTTCGTCTGCCCTAATTGCGGTAAACAGGTTCCCCTTCATCTGGCATGTCGTGAATGTCCTATCAATACAAATAACCGGCCGACAATGTCTGAACGCTTCTGCGCATGGGCCAAAGCACCGGAAAGCACCATTTAATATAATTTTTCTAGACATGTCCACAGAGGGCAATAAGAGACGACTAACAAATGTCCTATCGTTCCTCTGGCCTAGTGTGTCCAGAAGGTATGGCAAATTGTGGTATGAATCGATGAATGTTCCAAACCGCCGCTCCAGTGCGATCTGCTTAGCCCTCCATGCCATGACATAACTTATGCTATACTGGTATTTGCTCTCTATAGATGTCTGTATAAACTGTGCTGGAATGCAGACATTCTTCACTATCTCGTGATACATCAACCCAGCCACGAGTTCAGCACTGATATTTCGATGGGTGTCAGGAACACTGTTTATTATACATGTGTGCGGCATCACTCTTCGTATAACCTACTGCACTTCATACTTTCTCAGGGACGCATGCACGTAGCCCTCACACCCAGCAGACTTACACTTCACTGAGTACTAATCCCTGCAACATTTCTGCACTCGAAATGTCATCGGTGTTGACATGGCCCAAAGCTTCACCGCCTCTTTCACCTCTTTCTTCGTGCCATAGAATGCGCCTTAGACAATCTCGTTCGGTTTGTACGGATACCTATCATCACTTGCACCCTCAACATTCATTATGGTGGACATGTCAAGATTCCACATATTAGGAATCGGATCGTCCCCTCCTTCTTCATCCTCAGCTTCGTCCTCTTCACTGCTACCGTCTTCGACATTTGTCTGTTCCTCTCTAGCAACGGCATCATCATGCTCCATGATCTGCACTAGTTCCTGGCGTATCTCTCCCTCGTCCACCGAACCGCTGAGGTATTCAGTAGCTACTGTCGCGGAAGGTCCAGCAGAAGGTCCACCGCCTTCCACTACGGTGCCTTCTTCGCCAATTTCCTCTGCCGCTGGACTATTATGTCCAACTCCATTGTCTCCGCCTCCGGCTTCTTCAGATGACACCTCCTTAGCTACTGCCTGGACCAACAGATAATGGGAACCCTTGCGTGCCTTACTTGCCCTCAACCAAGCCCGCCAGTCTTTTGTCAGATTTAGCGGGAACAAATCCCACCGGACATGCTTACAAGACTTGCTAAAATACGCCTGCAAGGTTACACTTGCGACCTCCGAATCAAGACCAAAGGCCCGTGTGAACCATTCTTTAATAGCATTGATATGGTATTTCTCTGGAACTTGCATACTTAGTCTCGTTTGTTGGAAACTACTAAGATCGACGGAACCAGAGTCATCTATACGGATGGTACCAATACCATAGTAAACTACAAATTCGACTAGTTCTGACATTCCTGCCATCCAATAGTCTATACAATCTAAGATCCTGCCATGCGCCAAAATTGTGCTACTCGATTTCTAAATATAGTACGAGTGGGTACAACTAAAATTGTATATACTACTTTCTACATAAAAAATGTAAATGTTAAACCTCTAAATAGATGTCGACTTCCTACTTGTAAATCGATGTCGACTTCCTACATCATCTACCTAATCTACCATTTGTTCTGAACTAATCATCTATATAATCTACCATAGGTTTCTATTTAAAATACTACTTTATTTCTACACATTATGAGATCTAAATACTACGAATAAATCTACCTAAATTTAACCCTAAATCTAGATCTACTATTATATCTAGTACTAAAAATATAAATTTACTACAATAAACAGTGAAAGATTCAAAAAATTACCTCTAAATCACTGCAGAAAAACCCCACACTTCCTCCCTCTCTATCTCCCTCTCTCCCTCTCTACCCAAGCCCTGTTTCCTCTCCTCCCGCGGCTGCCTTCGACTCCCCCTCCTCTCTCCCTCTCGGGTGGTGATTGCGCCGAGTTTATATAGGCCAGGGAGTAATCACCACCACCCGTGGCGATTGCGCCGTAATCGCCACCACCCGTGGCGATTGCGCCAGGTGGCTTGGCGGTTGGGGGGTTGCCGCGCGATCCGGCCGAGAATTAACTTCCAATCGCCACCACCCGTGGCGATAGCATTAAAAATCGTAACCACCCGCGGCGATAGCTGGAAATCGCCAGCACCCGTGGCGATTGAGGCCATTTTTGAAAATTTTCTGGACGTTCTATTATTTCTAAAATTTCTGAATAAAAAATATTATTTCAAAAAAAATCCCTCAAATCTCTGCCATCTTTGTCTCAGAAGTCAGATCTTTAGAAGCCATGGCCTAGTTGCTGCACGGAGACGACAAAATCAGGAGCTTCGTGTCACACCCTGTTTTTAACCAACCCGATTTTCGAAAACCTAAACATCAAGACGCGTATATGCGTCTATGCGTATATGTTTTCCCGTTATGTTGGGTGTTTATTTGGATTCTCAATATTCCTTAACACATATCATTTCATGAGAACAACTAGGGTTCTCCCATCATCGCATGTGTTTGAAACCCTAAACCCTAAATCGGACACACGCACCATATACCCACTACACCTCCCGAATCCAAACCCTAAGTGGCAACTTACCCATCTTCGCTCCCGACCCTCCAAATATTATCCCTAACCTCCCACCATACCCTACCTCAGTCGTGCCGTCGCCCCAAACCCTAAAACCTAATCTGTCGCCCTAATTCCTAATAATCCTTTTATCGGGCAGAAACCCTAAAATCCATATTTCATGTAATTCCTTTCACCCAAAAATTCTAGAAAAATTCCAGAAACTTCTTAAAACTATATGTCACTCAAATATGAAATAATATTGAAATGTCCAGTTCAAAAATCTTGGATTGCATCCAAATTTGAATTTAGGTTAAATTTGCATCTTGAACTACAACCCCTCTAAATCTTGTCCAGAAAAATTCCATAAAATTACACAATACTCCTCTTAGTACAAATAAGTCAAATATTCAAAATCATGCCTATGTCCAATACAAATTTCTGCCAGGAATCCTGTCGAACACCTTGCCTCAAATACTATCCTTTCATGAATTCAAGCCTAACACTCAACCATTCTACTCCAAACTTCTACCAGCAACCAAACTTCAATCCAGGACCCTACCTCACTCCTCTCCCTCCAGTGAAGTGTCCTAATCCACAGGGATTCAACCCTAGGGTCAGTTCATGCCAACAATGGCAAGCCTGTGGTAGCCTTGCTCCACACGACTTCCTAGCCTTGCTCCACACGACTTCCAAACCATCTCCCTTCCATTTTCCCTCTCCCTGGTCATCTCAGTACCACTGACTTGCCCAGACATCCCTCCAACATGCTAGTGCACGCCATAGCTCACGCATGCCGGTCCAGACACGCTCTGGCACCGCTCTGGATGCGCTCCAGTGATCTGCCATGCCAGCCACCGAGGTCCACTCCCATGCCACTCGCTGTCTCATCGCCGGCCAGCCAAACCCGCACGCCACAACTTCGCTCGGATCACCAGCAAGCTCTGCGCATCATCAATTCGATCTCGCACCTACTCGACACCATGCACAGCTAAGTCCCGCGGCCACCACCCGACTGCCTCGCTGAGCACCTATAAAGAGGCATCGACAGCACCTCAGCTTCCACACCTAACTCCACTCCACTCCTCTGAAGCTTCCCCACTCGGCAATTGCACCAGAGCGCCCACAAGTTCCTCTCTCGACCAACCCCTACTCCCTCTGATCTCCCTAAAATCCGAGCGAAGCAATCTATCCCAGCACCAACCCATCCCACCATCGTATTCCCCATCCTCATTCCTTCCCGAAACCAGCTTCAATTTTCGGAATAGAGCCACCAGCACCAAACGCCCAAACCTCGCCGGAAGAATCCCCGTCGCCGTTGCTTTCGCGCGCCAGCTCAGAAACGACCACCCCGTGTCTCTGACCGGTGGGGCTAGCGACTCCCGAAGCGGTAAGTGAGGGAGACGCCGCTGCCAGGTGGGTCTGCTCCTCCCACCAGGTCCACCACCGAGTAAGTGGCAACACCTCGGCCCGCTCCCGTCTTCCCAACTCAGAAGGCGTAAATCTCCGGTGAAGAAGGCGTAAACCCCAGAAAAGCCCTCCGGTTTAATTTCCAGAACCGGTTGAAATCTTTGGTTCGGCCGGTTCAGCCCCTTATAGGCCGGTTCTCAGATAAGCCCCAAAATAAAAGTTGCTCTCAAAGTTATTTCCCATCTTTTGGTTCAAACAAATTTTCAGAAGAATTCAAATTTTCCTTGTTGTACAGAAAGTAATTCAAACATCCATTTGAATTCCAAGCCATTTTAAAAACCCTTGAACTTGTAACCTCATTCCAAAATTCTTTCCAAGTATTTTTCCTAACTTCCCTTGAAGTGCCAAGTCTCTGGACTCTCCCTCTAACATGTTAAGCTAGGGTTTCCCAATATAAGAAAGATGAAGTTCGTAAAAACCCTAAACCCTAGATTTCGTGCATATATATGTTTTGAGCAATACCCAAGCATGTGAACCTCATCAAAAATGCTTCTCCCGAACCTTTTTCAACCACTAAGACACCTTCCCACTCATGTCAAAACTAGGTTTTCCAAACAAAGAAGCTTAGCATGGAACCCTAACCTAATTAATCCCCACATGAATTATAAAGCATCAACTCCCCTTTTTTTTCCTCCGCATGATCTTGCAAGCATGGCATATTGTGGACTACCCGGTTTTAAGGCCGGATAAACCCTTGTGTTCACTGTATCGATCCCTGGATCAATAGTCGATACACACAAGTACTTGATAACATAACCATGCCATACATCGTTTATTACAAACATCAACCATACTTCGTCTTTAGTTCTTACACACCGGGCCTATTGGCCGAATTAAACAGCAGCAGAATAAAATACGGTGGATAACCCATCAGTATGCCGATCCACAGGCAACAGACTGGGGAGAAACCCTACGCCTCGAAGTCGCTGTCGCTATCGCCAGACTGGTATTCCTCCTCTTCGTCTGGCCACATAACAAGCCAGGTGAGTACATTGAATGAACTCGCAAGCACTCCACCGGGGAGTTTAATACGGATATGAACATGCTTGGAATTTATCAATAACATAGCTCTATTCTAAGTTTCATGTTGTGCGAGAAAGTAAGTTTGCATTGGAAATAAGTACATAGATGTAAAAGCAATTTTATCAAAAACATCTCGACGTGACGAGATAAAGTATTTGCTCAAATCACTCCACCCGTTACGACGGGGAGTTCAGTTTTGTTCTTACCGTTACAACGGCAAGCACAGTACTTACCCGGTTCCACTGGGAGACGCTGCTCACCTTGTACTTACGGGGTTCCCAATCGCCCGGTTCCACTTGGAGACGCTGCTCACTTTGTACTTACGGGGGATTCTTGGTTTTGCCCGAGTCCACGGGAAAACCCTTCTTCACACTTCCCGCTACAGCGGGAGCTTGGCAAACTGCCCTTCGAACACGACGGTTCGCGTCCTTAAACCCATAACCCAGAAATCCTTTTTGGGGCTCAGAAAGCCAGACTACTTTAGTGTGGCCCGACCAAGTTCGTCCATGACCGCGGACACGGCTATTCGAATAGTTTTAACCCTCTGCAGAGGTGGTACGGGTTTACCCACACGATGTAGTTTACCCTGGGCATACCGTGCACTGCATACTACCAGGGCTACTACAACGAGACTCTTCGCCGGTGTGAACCCAGCCATGAACCCGTCAGAAGGACATGTCCCACACCTAGCTCGAGTCAGTATCATCGCTACGAGGAGGTTGGTGTTCCATCTCTGTGGCGAACCAAACCTCGTTACCCACGGGTTTAGCCCTCTTTGGGGTTACCCGCCCCATCTGCACTCTACTAACTGCCCACGGGTTCATGCTAGTCCAGGCCGGTTACTAGATCAAGTCCTTCCCACAAAGGACATGTGGTCGTACGGTAAGACTTGGCCAAACGGCACTTAAGACAGGTCCTTAGGTGATCCGAGAAGGACTCCACACCACTCCCGTAAATGGGCTGCGAGAACCACGACGGGCCTTACCTCGCTCTTTAACATCTCCCTACAAACACCCTTCATTACCAACCCGGATCAAAATCTTCTCCCTTTTTAGCTCGGTTCCACAGAACCATTTCCGGTAGAGTATCCCAACCCATGCATATCCTACCTTCCATGCACCTCTACAACCGGACGCGACGGTCCGTTTCGATATTTCATCACATGAAATATGGGGTGTTGCTTTCCTTTTCCTTTTCGAAAACCTAATTCATCTACTGCGGGGCTAAGCATATACATATATATATATATACCTACACCATCCTAAGTTTTCGATAAATCTTCGGAATACAATAGTCCTAAGGCGACAAGGATTACAGGGTCGGACTAGGGTTTCCTATCATCGGGGATAACTACTCTACATAAAATAACAGGGATAAAATATAGCATGCATGGTTCGAAAACAAAATAATATTTCATAAAACTGGGATTCAACATGATCAAGGGCGGAGGGCTTGCCTGGTAAGTCTTGGCTCGGTTCCGGACGCGGAGATGCTTCGGGTTCGTCCTGGCGCACGTACCTCACACCGTCAACTATACGTTCGAAAAAAAAACTTCGTATAAGAACCGAGCATAACAAGCACCAAAAAATAGAGGTCAGGATGCATGCATGTTGGGTTCTAACATTTTCTTGAAGAGATTAACATGATGGTGATAACACTAAGAAGAGCAGATATATGTATGCATGAAATGCCGATTAGGGTTGCTAAGGTTTTGGCGATAAGCACATGCTTTCCTTGACTCATGGATCCATGCATCATGTGAACAAATGGCTACTAAGATGTTTGACAATATATGGCTTTAAACCTACTGGATACTTGGAATGGATCACCTAATCAAATTCAAACCGAAAAGGGTTTAGGAATACAAATGAATGCTTGACCTAGGGTTTCAAGGTTCATCTATTCCCTTTTAATCCTTGAGCTAAATAACATGAATGCATGAATGTAACTTGTGCAAGGGTATGGAAAATATTAGAGACTAGTATGCTGGAGTGCCCTAGACTGAACCTATTTCAAAAGGAATTTTAAAAACAGATTTGAATTTGAACTGGCTACTGGACTGGAGTTGTACAGAGGGAAATATTGGGATTTTCGAAAAGTGGTCTATATGAAAAAGGTGGGAAATTAAATTTGGAACAACTTTTATTTGGGGAGTTTTCTGAGAATCGGTCTGAATTTGAGTGAACCGGCTGAACCAAGACAGGATAGAGTACTGGACTAGAGGAGAAAACCAGCCGGTTTATTTAAACAGTGGGGGATGACGTGGAGTAAATCGGCGCCGGCTTCCTTAAACCTGACAGCGGGCCTGGCGGCCTCTCGGGCCCGCTGGCAGTGGCTTGGGAGCAGCGTACCGCTTCGATCGGGGCGGCCCACCGGTCAGAACAGAGGGAAGGGGAGGAAGGGCGCGCGCGGGGGAGAACTCCGGCGGGGATTAGGTTTCCGGTGGAAAACACGGCGAGAAATTGCCACTGATCTAGGGCGCGAGAACGGAATCGGTTGGTACTGCTGGGTTCAGGAGCTCAAGGAGATTCCATTTTTGCTACTGGGAAGCTTGCGTGGTTGCTGGTGTGGAAGGGAGATGGTGTCCAGCGGAGTTTGGTGGTGGTGCTCGGTGTTGGAGAAGAAGAGGAAGCTTGGAGCCTGAGCGGAGCTTGACTAAGAAGAAGCTTGGAAGGAAGAAACTGGTGTGAGGAAGAACGAGCTCGGGGCGCCCTTCTTATAGCTGCGGGCGAGGACCATGCTCTGGCTACTGGACCCGGACGTGTACCTCCACTACGGGAAATTCGCTGATCTATGACGTTTTCCTCGTGACGTTGTTCAAATCCGTCATAAAAAGTGTCATATTTATGACGAAAATATCTTAATCGTCATGGATGTTATGTGACGGACCCCAACCCCCTGAAATTTATGAAACGACTACATAAATCGTCATAGATATTATTAAGCCTACGTGGACACATTTGGATGACGCTTTTGTGACAAAAAGAGGAGCGTCATACATCGTCGTTGCACCTATGACGAACGAGCTTCGTCATAAATCGTCGCTGCACCAATTAAGCTAGTATTGTGCTATATATAGCAGAACAATGAAGTGCGTAAAAAAAGTTTGTACTCCGTGGAGTTCGAACCTGTTACCACAAACATCTACGCTACTTGCCTTACCAATGCGCCCCTCAAAGTCTAATGATATCTAGTCACAATTTATTCTTTTAAATACATGCTGCGTGGATCCAGAGATAGGAAAATAGCCACAAAAATTGTGGTCTCTAGAGCTTGAACCCAAGACCTTCAGAGTGTGGACTCCTCACCTTGCCACTAGGCTAGTGAAAGGATGTTCTATGAGTTAGAGAGTTTACATATAATATGTGAGAAAAATGTTTTTATTCTCCTTTTCTAAAGTTCCTGGACCGAAGCCCGCTTTCCCCTCCCTCTCGGGCCCCGCCTGGGCCGACGGCGCAGCCCATCCTGGCCTCCCTCCTCTCCGCTTGGGCTCGGGCCGCCCGCCAGCCCACCCAGCCGGTGCCACCCGCCTCCTCTCCTGGGCCGGCCTGCCAGGCCGGCTGCTCTCCCCTCCGCCTTGGGCCGCCTCTCAGCAAGTGGGCCCACGCGTGGTTGAGAGGCCCACAAAATAATATCAGAAAAAATTGTGCCCTCTTGTGAGAACCCGTATTTTCGTACATCTAAAATCCGAGGATTAGGAGATTTGAATTCGTTTATTGCATTAATGCATATCAAAATTTGAGAGAAATTTAAAATTTTTATTCATATCACATACACATGTGCAAAAGTAATTCAATTCACATATATATACATATATGTACAAGAGTCAAACAATTTCAGTATAAATCTATATACATGAGTAATATGAATTAATTCAAAGAGACATATGAATATACTCAGATAATTCGATTACAAGTATAGGAGTTCAAAGAAAAAAATTTGATTTACAAAGGATTCAATATTACAAACTATGAGTATTACAAAAACATCTACAATAAAAACCTAGCTAATGTTTTCATTCTTCTCTCAAGTCTTTTCTCATCTTCTCCAATTCTTGATCTTTAACCTGCACATAAAACAAAAGCAAAACATACAAAAGAGAGTGTGGGTTAAGGATTAAAATGTTGCATTTCCATTTGGAAATGCATCTGTTTTGGAGGCTAGCATTGTGAATCCAGAGAACTGGTTCTGGATTCTAAAAGGACTAAACTGACTTAGAGATTTAAATTCCAATTAGGCAACCGGCAGCAAATCTTAAAGGCAGCAAGTATTATTCCTGTGGCCACATATCATGAGGCAGCAAGTGATTAGGCATCCCAATTCAATTACGCAACAAGGCAACAGATTAAACTCCTTAAGTCAGTTTTGAATTAGACTAACCTCCATTAGCATTAGGCAATCGATTATGTTTTAAACATGGATTAGGGTCTGCTTTCAACTATAAATCCAGCAGCCCTAAGCATTCAAAAATGCTAGATAACTTGATCTTAGCAACAGCCAATGTACAACAGCAATAGCCAACCCAATCCATATCTTCAACCTGTCCAAGAGGAGTGAATCATGACTTAAGCTGCTGGTGGCAGCAGCATGGCCACCTTATGCTTAAGAGGAAGATAAAGATCAATATGGGGCTGCCATGGAAGCAGCTTATTCACCAAAACAAGAGAGGAGTCACTCAATAGGTGTCAATCTTAGGTATTTTCGAAATTCCCGCACACCAGCCCTCAATCACAAATAGGGCCTTGTGAGCTCCAATTTCATTCCACCACCAACCAAAACAGCATCACATGCATAGTAAGGAGCTGACAAGTAAATCAAGGCAGCAAGGAGGAGGAGGCAAAGCCTGAAGAAGAAGGGTTCAGAAATACCCCAAGACAAGCTTCAGCTTGCTTAAGGTAAAAATAGTGGAGATAGAGGAGATAGAAGCATTTAGAAAAAGAAGAAGAAGAGAAGTGTTAAAATTCTGTAGAAAATAATCTGCGCCTACTAGATTAAGAGAAAGTAATCTGTTCTTATCAGTTCAAAGCAATAGATAAGTCAAGAGTAGTGTCTGTTCTTTAAGTAAGGAAGAGAGGGGGGAGTAAGAATCATAGGAAAGAAATAGACCGGACTAAGAAAAGTGTAGTATCTGTTCTTATTCCAATCCCTTGGAAAAAGACTAAAACAAGCATAGCATCTGCTCTTATCAATTTTTATAGGATCACACAGAGACATATATAGGAGAAACAAAAGATAACTAAGTTCACTTAAGCATCTGTCCTTAACAGCTTGAGCAAGCAGTCATGCATATATTATAGAAACAGAGAGCAATCAGTTAAAACCGAGTCAGCATATGTTTATCTAAATCAACACCACTTCTCAAGTTCTTTCTCAGAGATCATCCCAATGCATCAAGGCAACAACTAGGCAACCTAATAGTAATCTGTTCTCCCAGTTTAATAGCTAAATTAAGCATACATATAGAAATCAAAGAACAACCAGTATCAAGTAAATCCTCTGCTCCTCAGCTTAACAACCAATATACAAGAAGAAATAAGATAAGTTGAGACCAAAAATCAAGCAAAATAGTATCTGTTCCTTTGATTTAACCCAAAATCAAGCATCAACCGGACTGCAGTGAGTAGAACCCTAGAATCAATGGGGGTAATAGAAGAAAAGAAGAAGGAGGTAGAGGAGGCTTACCGGAGGCATGGCGCGCCACCGCGGTTGCGGTGCGGCCAACTCACCGCCGTCCAGTGGTGGCGGCCGGTGGTGGAGGCGCATCAGCAAGGGCGGCAGCCGAGGCGGAGGCAGCCGGAGAGGAGGCAGCCGAGGCGGAGGCGGCCGGAGAGGGGGCAGCCGGGTGTGGAGGTGGCGCTGAACCAAGAGGCCGGCGGCGGTTGGAGGGATTCCAGGAGAAAAAAAGAGAAAGAGGGAGTTGAGGGAGGCGGCGGCGTGTGTGAGGTGAGAGGGAGACCAGGGCCGGTTAGGGTTATCCTAACCGGGTTACCGAGTGGGCCAAACGGGCTAGAAGGAGGCCGAGCGGGCCATGGGCCAAGGCGGGATTTCGGCCGGCCCAATTTATTTTTAACAGACTCTATATTTGTTTTATGTTCCTTTCTCATTAGAAATTCCTCCTCCAATTTTAAACCTTTAGCAAAAGATCCACATTTCAACTCAAATTGAGTAAGTTATAATTCGACTTAAACAACTTATGAAAAACCCTTTTATAACAGTGATAAGTTTATACACCTATTCCTCCAACAGAAACTTAACATTTTTCCTATAAATCCCGGCAAATTCAGAATTCAAGGTTTTGCATGAATACTTTGAAAATTCACCAATTTCAACTAGTTGATAATTTCATCACACTCGCAAAGATGGCGGAAAGGAACCTATGCCATCGTCTAGGTATAGTTGAGGGAGATGAGCAGGTCACCGAGAGTGCGATCGAGGATTTCGTCACTCTTTTCAAGCAGAAGCTCCCATCGGCCGTTGTTGCTGCGCTGCGTGCTCTATTTTGGCTAGACTGCGAGCTCGCGTGCGTAGTTGAGGATTCCATACTGCGACACGGAGGGCAGGAAGCTCTGGACCTAGAAGTGCATGGAGACAACGAGGTGAACTAATGTGTACAACAATCAAGATGTGGGGGAGTTCTTTTGGTTACCTATGTTAGCGCAAATTATCATGCATGTGTTGGGGAGTGTAAAATGGGGTTCTGGGACTACTGCTATGAGCTCAGAACCATGCAGGATGTCCTTTACTTCATTAATCATGTTGAGTACTACAATGTTTCCTAAATGAGTGCACAAGATTTGACGATTATGAACTGGAATGTGCATGGGCTAAATTGCCCAGATAGGAAATCAACAATGCATGAGACAATTACGGCTTCGGCTTGCAACATCGCTTGTCTCCAGGAGACCAAGTTACAGCAGATCGATTCATCTACTGTTGCTTTTCTTGGGGGGTACAGGATGATCAGCGGCTGTTGCTTCAGAGTTGTTTGCCTAATTACTTCGATAATGTTCCATTTGCCTCGGTCCTATGTGAAGATTGGAAAAAAGAGGTCACACTGGATTGTTTTTTTCCTGTGATTTTTCTGTAAAACTGGTAACAAAGGAAAATATCCTCCATTTTTCCTATGGGCTATTCCTATGAATCAAATGCATGAGCAGTGACATCAAAGGAAAATTTTGTATTCCTGTGAATTTCCTCCGTTTTTCATGTGAATCAAAGAGGCCTGAAATTTTTCGCCTGCGCGCCGAAACCTCCCGCGCCCAACAATTTTTTTCGGATGTGCGCCAAAAATTCCCTCGCCCAGTCCTTATCCACATATTCCCCTCCCACGCCAGCTCCCCCTACTCCACCCTCACGGCCGCTACCTCCCCAACTGCCCCCCTCACCGCCGCCGCCTCCCCCACGACCCCTACGTCCCCTCACCCCAGTCGCCACTGCCCCCTCCTTCTCCCCTCCGGATCCGGCCGGCGCCACTGCCCCGCCTCGTTTTCCCCTCCAGATCCGGCCGCCGCCACTGCCCTACCTCCTTCTCCCCTCTGGATCCGGCCAACCCACCTCCGGCACAGCGCAATATCTACTCTCCCCTCCTCAACCGCTGCATTTGCTCTCCTCTCCCCTCCTCAACCGCCGCCTTCGCCGCTCTACTCCGGCCTACTACCGCTTGGTGCTCCGCCCCCAACCAATCCCCTTCCGATCTGACGGGTGGAGGAGTACCAGCGGCGGCGGCGCGGCTGCGGGGGGAGAAGGAGGCGACGGCGGCGTGGCTGCTGGGCTCCATCCTCCGATCTCCCCCATCTCTACTTCAGCCTCCCCGTCGCCGATGGCTCACCTTCGCCGCCCCTCATCAACGCGGAGCCTAGGCTCGGGCCGGTTCTCGTCGCCTCCTCGATTTGAGGCTACCCCGCCGCCTCTTTGCCACCGTCTCCCACGGTATCGGGCGCCGCCGCCTCGAGGCCACTGTCTCCCACGGTATCAAGCCTCGCCCCGCCAGCCTTGCTCGGTTGTCACCTCGCTCCTTCGGTAAGTCTCCCTCAACACCCCTTTTCTTCCTCATCCTCTACCCCCCATTGACTTTAGGGTTCGCCTAAGCTGTCGGTCTCTTCCTTCATCCTGTGAGTTTTTTCCCCAATTCCTCTTCTTCTACCTAGTTTTCTGATTCTAGGGTTGACTATGGTAATTAATCCGATTGATAGTTGATTGCTCATGAGTTTATTTCCCATTTGCTATGCTCCATCTTAAGGACTGGGTTTGAGAAGTGGTATCAACTAGGATAAGAACAGAGAGTGCTCTCTGTTTTTAGCTAGCTAATTGATGTTGCTTGTGTGATATGGTATTTTTAAAGCTGATAAGAGTATGATACTATACTGTTCTACATTATGCTTGTGTGTTAGTAGACTCCAATTTCTAACTGGCATACTGTGGTCGACATTTTCTGATCATTTTGGTAATCTGCCTTGTTGATAAACCTATATATCAGTGTCTCCCTTCTTGACATACTTATCAGATTTAAGAACAGATACTCTAATACTTGATCTTAGCTTAAGTGCTTAAAAGTGTCAAGTGTATGCTATAGTTGCCTAGATTTTTCTGTTGCCTAAAATCTGTTATGTGTTCTGTGAAGATTATTGTTGAGAAAATGGAGAAGCAATAGGACCTTAATAAGGTTAAATGTTGTTTGATTAGTAGCTTCTTTCTTCATCTCTACGTTCACACATCAGATTATTGGTGACAAAAGGAAAGATACCTCCTTGTTCTTAGACCCTTCTTATTGTCCCTATATGTCCATGTATATTGGTTTGACCAACTGAAGAACAGATGCTGTGCTTGACTTACTTCATCCTTATAATGGCTTTTACTTATAACAAGGGTAAGCTTGGGCCTACTAAGCTTGTTGGTGGCCTCTTATCTTCGACCTGTTGGTGGTCTGCTCCTCCCCTCCTCAGCCGATGCTCCTGATGGTCTCCTGAGCTATTCTGTTTTTTGTTCTGTTTTTACTTATAATTCTCTGCTATAGCTTCTTGTCGTATGGGAACAAAATAAGATGAGTATGCTCAATCTTCTCGCAAGCCTTGTAAAGGTAAGATGCTTCCACAATATTCAATTTTCTATGGTTGTGCCAGAAAGGATTAACTACTGTACTATTTGAAATGAAATGGTGCCAATTGGTATGTGGGTTGAGGGGACATGTTTCTTTAATCTTCATGTGTGTACCAGGGTCTGGATCCTATACTTGTAACTGATACGTTGTAATGTTGCTAACTACCCAGTTACTGCCTATAAGTTGACATACTTCCATGTCGGATTTTCAAAAGCAAGCTGGTTCAGGAAAGTGCCTTTTGGCTAGTCAGTTTGAGTTATGAAAAAGTTCAATCAATCTGTGTCAAGAGTTTCATATTGTTTGCACACTGAGTCACTGAGGTGAGCTCATCACCATGACATGTACTCTGCATTAGCTAACTGACCATTTTTCTCCAGCAAACCCTTCTCTGTTGGCAATCCATTGCTGTTTAAACTTGGGATACCAACATTCTTAGTAATACCATCTCCAGCTGCAATCAATATATTCTCTGGGGTTCTGGATTCAAAGGAATTCCAATCCAAAGTTCTAGAGTCTCTACAACAAGCAATTGTAAGTCCATGTTATTACTGCCATCTTCCTTCCAAAGTTTGATTTATTTCTTTATTGTTTATACTCATGTTCAATCCTTGGCTCTTTGTAATCATAGGCTAATATGGAAGCTATGATGGACCAATATATTCAAGATGATCATGAGACAGCAAGTTTGATTTACTTCTTCATTAGGTTGTGTGTATGCTTCGTGTTGGTGGTTAACTGTTCAGGTGTTTGTTTTGGAACTTTAGTCATGAATTGATGTTCTGTGTTAGTGAACTGTTGAGTTGTTTGTTTTGGAGCTGCTGGTGATGTATATTCCGTACTAATGCTGTGATGTAAGTGTAGTACTTTTATCTGTGAAATATGGTTTTCAAATTCCGAGTGTCAATGTTGTGTTTTTGACTGGTATTGAGTTGGCTGAATTAAAAACTCGGGCATGTAATGCTGTGTTCTGAGTGCATTAAAATGGGCCCATTTAAATTTAGCCTGTAAAAATGCCGGATCAAAAACTTGGGCCAAATAAAATGGGCCCATTAAAATCTAGCCCGTACAAATGTTGGATAAAAAACTTAGGCCAAATAAAATGGGCCAAAAATAAAAAGGCCTGGATATTAATGGGCCAAAAACCTAGACCAGGCCAGCCCTAACATTTTGGGCCAATGAATTGGACTGGGCTGTATATGACACGTGGATGATGACGTGGACACGACGTGGGTGCACAGCCACGTCAGTTGGTGACGTGGCATCCACGTCACAAAAAACGCCACGTAGGCTGCCACGTCAGAAACAGCAGTGTCGGAAAGCTGTTTTATGACGAAAATTATCCCTATTTATGATGTTCTCGAGCGACTTGCATGACGAAATATTTTGTCATAGAAGTGTATCCGTTCCATGACGAAGCGTGTTTCGTCATGGATGTGTTTCGTTCTATGACGAAATTGGAATTTCGTCACAGTGGTACATCTATGACGCGACTTCCACGACGATTTTGTTTTCATCATAAATTCGTCACAGAAGGTTATTAATGACGAATTGTCGTTCTTCTGTGACGAATACGGTTCATCATAGATCAGCGAAAATCTCGTAGTGCTCGCCGGAGACCATGTCGGGCGGCGTGGCACTGCGAGGATGGCGAAGGACGGCTGAGGCGTGGACTCGGCTCAGGAGTGACAGAGGGCTGCTCAGCGCAACAGAGGGGAGTTGACGCGGGGAGGGGTCGGCATGCCGGGGCGTGGCGCGCGTGTCCAGAGCGCGGCCAGCGGGTTCTCGAGCGGCATGGCCATGTCAAGGAGGACTTCTGTTCGCCAGGGAGAGGCGCATTGCCAGCCTTAGGTGCTAAGGAGACCAGAGAGGACAATGGACGGTGGAATTGCCAAGGGGGCGGCGCAGAGGTGGTCTGCCATGGCTTGCCAACGCCGGCATGAAATGATGGAAGGGTTGAACCCTATAGCTAGGGTATGCTGCTGAGGTGAAGGGAATAGAGGAGTGTCTGAGCTGGTTTAAGTGCTAACAGCAATGAGGACAGGCTTGGTTATTAAAGGTACAAGCCACTTATCCCTTGCCAAAGTTGACATGAGGTGACCGGAGGGTTGAATCCCTGTGGCTTCGACTTGGCACTGAAGAATTATGTTGAAGACAGGGCTCTGAGTGAAGTAAGGTTTCTGGCCAGCTCCTGGAGCAAGTGGTTGGCAGCTGAGCTTGAGTTTAAGAGGGGAGAAGAGATAGAGACAAGGTGTTTGATAGATGCCCTGGTTAATTTTTGCACTGGAGACGGAAATGTTTTTACAGAAATGGAATAAGGATACAGAGATGAGTGTTGTGTAATTTTTGTGAAATTATCTGGGCAAGAATCAAAGGGGTTGCAGTTCAAATGGGAGGTTTGATCAATTTTGAATTTTGAATGTAATTCAAAATTTTTGAACTGGACTTCTAAGTTTTATTTTATAACTTGGTGAAGAATATACTCAAGGAGCTACTGGTGTTTTTCTAGACATTTTGGATGATTTAAAATACATACGATAACACTTTTTAATTTCTGGATACAAGAAAACCTAATTAGGGTTTTGGACGACAGAGGGGTTTTTAGGGTTTTAGACGATGGCAAAGCTGTGGTAGGGTACGGGAGGGTTAGGTAACATGCTACGGTGGTCGGGAACAAAATTGGGCAGGTTGCCACTAGGGTTAGGGTTTGAACGGGGCTCGTGCATATACAGCGCGTGTGCTCCAATTAAGGTTTAGGTTTTATGCATGCGATGACGAGGCAACCTCGGATGATGACATGAGGTGATATGCATGAAAGGGTGCTGAAGATCCAAACGATCCGGCAAATAAGTCTGAAACATATACGCATATACGCGCTTAGAGTTTTGGGTTTTCAGGAAAGCCCGATTTGAAAAACAGGGTGTGACACATATGTACCACTGTGACCTTCCTTTCTGATGTTTTATGTCATTTGGTTCTTATTGGCATTCTTTGAAACGTGTAGTTGACGGTGTGAGGTACGTTCGTCAGGAGGAACCCGAAGCATCCCCGCGTCCGGAACAAGACCAGGAACTGCCAGGCAAGCTTTCCACCCTTGATCACGTTGAAACCTAATTTTACGAAATGGTATTTTGGTTACGAAACATGCATGCTATGTTTTATACCCGTTATTTTATGTAGCTATAGTTATAACCGATGCTTAGAAGACCCTAGTCCGACCCTGAACTCCTTGTCACCCTAAGAACTACTATCCCGGAAAAGTTACCGGAAACCTAGGGTAGTGTATGTATATATGCTTAGCCCTGCAGTAGAAAAACTAGGTTTTCAAAAAGGAAGAAATACCCAATATTTCATGTGGTGAAACCTTCGAAACGGACCGTCGTGTCCGGAGGTGTATGAAGGTAGTATATCCATGGGTTGGGATATTTTACCCCAAAAAAGGTTTTGTTAAAAACCTAAAAACAAAATGGAGAAGATTTTGATCCGGGTGGAGATGAAGGGGGAAAGCAGGAAGCTTGTTAAAGTGCGAGGTAATGCCCGGCGTGGTTCTCGCTGCCCGTTTACGGAAGTGGTGTGAAGTCTCTCTCGGATCACATAAGGACCGAGTTTAAGTGCCGTTTGACCAAGTCTTACCGTACGTCCACATGTCCTTTATGGGAAGGACTTGACCTAGCACCCGGTCTGAGACTAGCATGAACCTGTAGGCAGTGTGAAGCGTGCAGATGAGGTTACAGCCTCTGTAGAGAAAAGTTTCCGCGGGAAAGCAATGGCTTGTTCGCCACAAAGTTGGAACACCAACCTCCTTGCAAGCGATGATACTGACTCAAGCTAGGTTTGGGACATGTCCTTCTGACGGGTTCATGGCTAGGTTTACTCCGGTGAAGAGTCTCGTTGTACGAGCTCTGGTAGTATGCGGTGCACAGTATGCCCAGAGTGACATACATCTTGTGGGTAAAGCCGTACCACCTCTGCAGAGGGTTAAAACTATTCGAATAGCCGTGTCCACGGTCAAGGACGAACTTGGTTAGGCTACACTAAAGTGGATTGATTTTCAAACCCTAAAATGTGGTTATGGGTTTAAGGACGCGACCCGCCGTGATCGCAGGGTGACCTGAAAAGTTCCCGTTGTGTCGGGAAGAGTGAAGAAGGGGTTTCCCTGTGGACTCGGGCAAACCCTCGTATCCCAGTCGAATCGGGTGAGCTGAGACTCCCCGCTGAAGCAGGTGATTATGAGTCTTTCCGTTATAACGGAAAGCACATAAATGAGTCCCGTCATATCGGGAAGGAACAGATGAACAGATGTTTATCTCGGAATACCATGAAAATTTATGAAAACCGCTTTTATTATCTATTTATATATTTCATGCAAACTTACTTTCTCGCACAATATGAAACATAGGTTAGAGCCATTTCTTGAATTACCCTCGCATGCACTATTATCTGCATCAAACTCCCCGGTGGGAAGTTTGCGAGTACATTCAATGTACTCACCTGGCTTGTTATGTGGCCAGACGATGAGGAGGAGTACTAGACCGAAAATAGCGACAGTGATTTCGAGGCGTAGGGTTTCAGTCCCCAGTCAGTTGCCTGTGGTTCGGCATATTGATGGGTTATTTACCGCTTGTTTCTTTCCGCTGCTGTTTTAATTCGGACAATAGGCCTGGATTGTACTATTAAAAGACTAGTTATAGCCATTTGTGTAATGAACGATGTACCGCATGTTTATGCTATCAGGTGATTATGTGTGCTAGCCACTGATCATGGGACTAGCACAGTAAACACAAGGTTTATCCGGTCTTAAAAACCGGGTACGCCACACTTCGTCTCTTCCAAAAAAAATCCACGACCTTCTTCAACCCTCAAACACCCTCTACCGCTGCAGGAAGCGTCGTCTCGGCATCCCGCGTCCAAACGTCCAACAGCAGCTCTGACTTTCGTCGATCCAGTGGCGCGACAAGGTTTGCAGCGACGACGCCATCCAGCTCGTGCGCCTACGGCCGCGGCGGCGAGATCAAGCAGCTGCGGCCTGCGAGGGCGGCGTTGAGCTCGACCAGCGACAACAGCGAGTGGTGTGGCCATGGCGGAGGCGGCGAGGTAAGCGGCCAAGGCAGCGTAGAGCTCGAGGCGAGCAGTCCGTGTTCGACGCAATAATTTTATGTTTAATCTATTGAGTGCCATAGCATTCAATCCGTTGATTTCTACTTTGTTACAACAACGGTGGTAGAGCTAACAAGAATTTCGGGGAAGAATCCCCGCAAAAAAAAGAATTTCGGGGAAGAAGAGAAGGCAGGTAGGTTGGTGTTTTAGGAAGAAGAGGAGGCACGCAATAATTTGTTGGAGAAGATTTACGTGGCCTAATCTGGGCCGTAAAAAAGAAGCAAAGGCTATGATTTGCGCAACTCCAACTAGAGGTCCATCCCATTACCTATCCCTAATTTTGGGGAATATAGCCAAAAACAGGTCTCCAACCGGTTCCCCATCCCATTCCCTATTCTTTCCGCATCCCTATCCCCTCGAGCTCGTTCCTCAAATATGAGGACTCCCCGCCGTTCCCCATCCCTCGACCTCTCCCTCCTCGCAGAAGCCTCCCCGGCCTCCCGCGCCCGCTCGGAGAAGTCCGGCCGTCCTCCTGCGCCCGCTGTGCAAGTTCCTTCCCGTTTGAGGATTATCCCAAAAGATTCATTTCTTAAAATCACTTCACGCTCCAACCCCTTCCCCAAATCTCATTTCCTATACTCCACTCTTCTATATTTTATTAATTTCCACCAACTAACATGTCATTTGTAAAGTAAAGAATACAATCTGCCCTTTTGCTGTACGCCGGACTGACTTGTGGGCCCCACGTCCCAGTGACCCAGCCTCCAGCGCCTAGAAAAGTAGAAAGCAACGTTCCCCGCTCCACAGCCCTGCGGAGATCCACACCTCCGAAGCCGAGGCGAGGCATTTCCCCAAGACCCCGACACCGCCGCCGCTTCCCATCCCGTCCCGACGCTGCCCCTCCCGCTCCCACGCCGCCGCCGCCGCGTCACCTCGCCGCACCGTCCCCGAGCTCCACTCCACCACCGGTGAGTAATAGCTCGCTTTTTCACCCTCCCTCCACCTTCCTTGGCGCTCGTCCTCTCCTTCAGCTGATTTTGGTCCGCCTCGGTTCGGCTTGCTTTGCTGTGGCCGCAGAGCTGGCGGACGGCAGCATCGTGTTCCGCTTCGCGCACCCGCCGACGGAGGGGCCGGCGGCGGCCGGAGGGTCCGGTCCCGACGCTGGGGACGCCGATGCCTCGGGCTTGGGGATGGACTTCTCCGAGCTGGCGCGGGAGCCGGGATGGAGCTCGGACCGAGGACGGGAGTTGGGGGATGGGGAACGGGGGAGAGTCCTCAGATTTGAGGAAGGAGGTCGGGGAGATAGGGAACGGTTCGAAATGGGGAATGGGATGAGGACTCGGTTGGAGCTCGTTTTTTCCAGATTTTACCAAAATTAGGTATAGGGATCCATATCAGGAACCGGTTGGAGATGCTCTAACGCCAACTCGAGGGTATCCGGACCCTATCTATTCCATCCGGCATCCGCGTCTCCCATCCTTCCTCCCTCCCCGTCGGCGCGCTGGCCCCGGCAAGACAGTAGAGCTCCGGGAGGTGCACGCCGCGGTTTCCGTTCCCGCCCTCCGCCGAGCTCGACTCCTTCAGCACTGCCGAACTCCACTCCTTCCTCTCACGGGTAAGCCGCCTCTAGCTCCCCTCCTCCTCCCGGATTGATTCATTGGTTCCTTGTTGCCGGTAAAGAACCTCAACTACTCAATAGCCCGTAAATCCTATCCCCTCTCAGCCTCTCCCTTTCTCCTCGCACTGCTCAAGCAGACAGCGACGCGACGGCCTACGGCGACCTGGGTGCGTGGCTGGGCGTCGGGCGAGTCGGGCGGGCGGGTGCCGTGCGGGGCGCCGCTGGTGGCATTGGCCTCGAGATCGCGAGGTCTCTCCCTATCTCCATCGTCGTCTTGCTCATCTTTCCCTTACAGATGGATGGATTCGCGGCCCAAAGATATTCCTTTTCAATCTTTGGACCCTTTGGCTTGCCGACAACTCAAGATTTTTAGTGAGTAGTTAAATCTGGAAGACTAGAGCAGCTTGATTATTCACTGATTGTTGGGTCATGTGGAGAACAAGCATGGCTAGGTGCATCTTTTGTGGAAATCACCATCAGGAAATTGGATTGGTTCATGTGGCCACCTAAACTTGATGAAAGTATGCTAGTTAAATTGTTTTTTTTTCTTATTGTTTTGCAGTTTCTCTAAATTATTCTGGGATCTTTTCTCTAGTACAAACAATTTGCACTTTGGTTTATGCGATTATGGACATCGACTTTTTCAATAGAACACTGTATTTTGTAACTCGATACACCCATCTTGGAAATCCTGCTCTGTCACTAATAGCCAGTTCTTGCCCATGCAAAATAAGGGACGAGTTCACAATGGTTATTTCAGGTGAGCAAATGTGCTGGTTGGAATGGAAAATGGATAGAATAATCAGCTGTAGCAAATAATTAAGGTTCTAAATTCGTGGCAAATAATTTATTACAAACTGAGCACCAGAAAGAACAAAGGATGTCAATGTATGGAGTGGCAAATAATTAATTCTCCCCACAAGTTTTGTTAACAAAATGCATCACACGAAATCCTATCAAAGCACAGTAAAGTTTGGTTTAGCAGCTAGGACAAATGTTCAGCCAAACCATCTGATTGTGAATGATAGGGTAGGTTTAACAGGTAGAGTCATGAGTAAACTTTCAAATTTACAGGTTTCTTCGGTTATCCTGAAATATCGGTATATTCAAGATTTTTTGTTCTCTTCCTTGCAGGTTCTGACCTTCTCAGTAAATTGAGAATTGCAATTCACGAGAGGTACATTGGCCACCATGGCTCTAACGCTTCTCCGAGGGATCAGAACACCAACCTTATTTAGAACGAATGTCGGCCTGTTTTGTACCACTCGACGTCCTCCATTTGCCCACTTCACAACTAGGGCTGAGAGTGCACAGGCTACTGAGCCCAAAACAGCGCCCAAGTCAATTCAACAGGCTACTAAGGAGGCGGCGGAGCAGAAGACGCAAGGTTTTGAAGCGGTTATCGGTATTGAGACCCATGTCCAGCTCTCGACCACCACAAAGGCATTTTGCTCCTGCCCCTACAATTACGGCTCCCAGCCGAACAGCACTGTTTGCCCCACCTGCATGGGCCACCCCGGGACATTGCCAGTTCTGAATGCAAAGGTTGTTGAATGTGCAGTGAAGCTGGGCCTTGCTCTCAACTGCGAGATCTCCATGACATCCAAGTTTGATCGGAAGCAGTACTTCTACCCAGACCTTCCCAAGGGCTACCAGATTTCACAGTTTGACATTCCAATTGCTGAGAAGGGTTACCTTGATTTGGATCTTCCAGTGGAGTTTGGTGGTGGTCATAGACGATTTGGTATCACGAGGGTTCATATGGAAGAAGATGCTGGCAAGCTGCTTCATTCTGAATCCGGGAGTTACTCTCAGGTTTTCCTTGTTGTTCCTGGCTAATTAACCTATTTTCCATTAAATTTTTGTACTCTTGCCAAGTTATCATGCTATTCTGATATGCAACATAATATTGCTTTGGAAAAGGTTGACATTCACCACAGTGCAACAATAGATTTTCTAAACCAATGGATTGATAAATGCTAAAAGATGGGAAGTGGGGGTATTTACTTTCTCAAAAGAAGAGTTCTCCAAAACCTCCAGTTTAAACATGTGATGCCAGAGGAGGCATTAAATAAGAAATTGCACTCATCTATAATTATCTTGTCACTGGTTTAGACTCTGCCTGTCATACAGAATGTAAGTACCAGTCTCATGTTCAACTGGATCCAAATGTGCCACACCATAACGGAACAAGAGCGGCTGAACTGTACTTAATGTCAGGTCAGCGGTTTGATGTCTTTGCCTTTCATCAAAAGCTCAAGAGGCCCTCTCAAATATGAAGCAATAACATGAGGTTTGGGCAATCTGCAACGAGGTGTCAATATGTGTGGTTATGTGAAAGTATTGCTAAACCCTGTGGTTGCATGAAACAAGTGACCATGTACTTATTGCCTCCAATCTTGACAGTAAGTCAATAGATAGAAAAAGTAAAATAGAGTGAATTCAGCATCAAACAATCATTTAATGGCTCATTGCACCAGTAACTACAAATTTGAAGTGATTAATCAGTTGCTATTCTGATTGGCTAGGTTGACCTAAATAGGGCTGGCGTTCCTTTGCTTGAGATTGTCTCAGAGCCAGATATGAGGACAGGGATAGAGGCTGCTGAGTATGGTGCTGAGATACAAAGGATTGTCAGGTACTTGGGAGTGGGCAATGGTAACATGCAGGAAGGTTCCCTTCGCTGTGATGTGAATGTATCTGTTCGGCCAACTGGACAAGCAGAATTTGGTACAAAGGTAATGGCCAAATCTTTAGAACATCTCCAACTGATTGTTATCTTATGTTCCATATTGACAACATATGCATCACAATGTTATGATTTGATGATTCATCAGTACATGAACTGATGCAAGGGGTACATATAGTAGGGCCTGGATAAGTTCTGACAAATTATCTCTTTGAGATGATGAAATCCCTCTTATCTTAAAAAGTATGATAGATTCTCCTGAACTTTTAGTTTTTTTACAGTACTCATGTAAAATTGGCATTGGATATTATATAGGGAACATACATAATGAAGTTATTTGGTTAGCGATTTGGTGAGTGCATGAAATGTTCTCAAAGTTCATAAGTTTGCTTCTTTGTATGGAGGGTTTGGACAAACATCCTTCATGTATGCTTGTCAATTCTTCCCGTAAAAATTATATATGTTTTCTCTTATATCTCTGAGTTATTTTTCTTTGCATTTAAAATATCAAGTCTTAAAGAAAAGTGACCAGAGTCACAGAATTCAACAGATTATACTGTTAAGACCATTGGCACTGACCATGAAAATCTTATGTTTATTCACTATTATTTGAGATGGCAATATGGCTTCACATGCTTCTTTAAATTCTGATTTCTGGCAGGTAGAAATAAAGAATATGAACTCATTTTCTGCGATAAGTAGGGCAATAGATTATGAGATCTCCCGTCAGATTCTTCTTCACAAAGAAAGCCAGGCTGATCAAATTGTACAAGAGACCCGTCTGTGGGATGAATCTTCTCAGGTTGCTGTGTCTCACTCACACCTTGTTGGTTAGCTTGTGTTTTCACCTATGGCCTTTTTCTACCATTTCTAAATTCATTTCTCTGTCTACATCCTTAGAAAACTTTTACAATGCGAAAAAAGGAAGGGCTTGCTGACTATAGATATTTCCCTGAGCCTGATCTTCCTGAAGTTGTGCTCACCAGTGACTACATTGATGAAATTCGTAATTCAATGCCGGAGCTTCCAGAGGCAAAGCGTAGGCGTTATGAGAACATGGGACTCAGCATGCAAGATGTTCTTTTCCTTGCTAATGACGATAATGTAAACATCTTCTTTACTGTTCTCATTTTCCACTTGACATGGATGTGGATGTTTATTGAAGTTTATTTGGAAGTCACCATTTACTAAACCAAGATGCCTTGATCTTGAAGGGGCTATCTAATTGATATGTTTTATTTCATCAGACTTGCTAGAGGTCCTTATAATTTATTGGATCGCATGATCACCTAATGCCTTGTGTTTGTTAATAACGGAAAAATTCTTCCAATTTCCTCTCTCTTTTTTAAAACCCAATTTATCATTGTTCACAAGCTTTGAGATCTGATCTCTGTATGTTCCTCCCAGGTTGCTCGTTTCTTTGATTCTACACTTGAGCATGGCGCTGATGCAAAGCTGGCTGCCAACTGGATCATGGGTGACATTGCTGGTTATCTGAAAAATGAAAAGCTCTCTATTGATGAAATTAAATTAACACCTCTAGAGCTCTCTGAACTGATTGCGTCCATAAAGAATGGAACTATCAGTGGGAAGATTGGCAAGGAGGTAACTTTCCTTAAGTAAATAGCTGTTGTTTTTGGTATTCCGCCTATTCGATCTACGTTTTAGTTGCATTTAGTATCTGCACTGACAACATTTCTAGGGTGTAGTCTTGTCCTTTTGATTGTGCTGCACTGTTGCTGTACTAATATGATGGCCAAAACTTGAGTTTTGACAGTTTCTTGTGCACTATTTTGGTCTGAACTCTGAAGTCTGAACATTTGCATAGTGAGATGGCTATGGTAAAATATAGTTTTCAAATAGGAAAGAAAAACAGTTTCTCGTCTTTCCACCTTTGCCTACCAGTGAAAGCGTTTGCAGATTGCACAAGTATGAATTTTTGTACTTTAGTTATTCGGAAATATTTTGTACGCCTTTCCAGACCCTGTTAAAAATTTGCAATCTTTTCAGGTTTTGCCATTAGTCATTGATAATACCATCTCTGTAATTCTATCCTTGTAGATTCTGGTTGAGCTCATTGTCAAAGGGGGAACTGTGAAGGCTGTGATAGAGGAGAAAGATTTGGTTCAGGTAACTATGGTCACATTGATTACTATTTGGAACCACAATAGTTTGAGCGTCTAAAAAATATTATGATCCCTGCCACCACTGTCAAGTGTGTTGTGGACATATACTCATATGCCAGCGTTCAACCTTCTCCTTTGGTAGCGGGAACAACCAAATAATGCTTATCTGGTTATTCTTGTTAATGGCATTGAAAGCTGGAAAACTGAGGGAAAAATATTGATGTGCCCAGTTGATTCATCAGCTTTGGCACTTCACATGTTATATTTTTATGAGATGGTTCAGGCATAGTTGTCTTGCGGGCTACTCTAGCTGATGCAGTTTCAGTATTTTTGGTTTCTGGTTGGGTTCTCCCCAAGTGAAAAATTTGTATTTCTGGGAAATGGCAGATAGCAGATCCAGCAGCAATCGAGGCCATGGTAGATCAAGTACTCACTGACAATCCAAAGCAACTTGAGCAGTATCGGGCTGGAAAAACTAAGTTGCAGGGATTTTTTGCTGGCCAGGTTTGTTAATTTTGAATCTGGGGCTGTGTTCCCCTCGCTAGCGTTTGTTTGCCCCATAGTTAGGACAGCTGATCATATTATTTAATTGATTCCAGGTGATGAAAGCATCAAAGGGTAAAGCCAGTCCTGTTTTGTTGAACAAAATCCTTGGGGAGAAGTTGAAGGGCAATTGTTGAGGGGCTTTTTGGCACAGAGGGTATATCAAGTAGTACTGAATGAGTGGAGCATCAAATGGAAGTGAAACCCTGCAGCGGGAAACACAATTTTTTATGTGAAGAAATCCCAAATTCTGGTTTTGTAGTTATAATTCTTACTTTGAATATGAACGAAAAAGGAAAAGGTCGCTCTGCAGGAGCGACTCGGGCGGCGACCATCCCCCCAGCGGCCGACCGCCGTTTCTTCCCTCCTCTCCCCTCGCCGTCGCCAGAGGACGCCGCCGGGCAAAGCCCGTGCGGCAGACAGTGGCAGCGGGGCGTTCTTCCCTGTCGTTCTGCGGCAGATCTGGGCGACCCCGTGGCGGTGGGCATGCCCGGTGCTGTGGTGGCGACGGCGGGCCTCCCCGGCGTGGGTGTGTGCAGGTCGAGACCGGTGCCGGTGGAGGATGCCGAGCTGCCGTAGCTCCAGTCTGGCGAGGTGGCGTCCGGCGCGGGGCTGCAATGGCGTTGTGGCGTGTTGGGTGTCCGGTGGGGGTCTGCGGTGGTGTTGTGGACCGTTGGGCGTCGGCTGCCGGCGAACACGGGGAGCAGCGCCTGTGGGAGGGCGCTGCCGGCGGGAAGACTCCGGCGGCGGCTACAGGTGCTGGGGCTGGGCACGGCGAGGGCTTCGTCGGTGGCGGGCATGACGTGGCCTTCATCAGCGGCGGAGCATAGGGCTTCGACAGCGGCAATAGGCGCTGGTGGCAGGCATCCCAACGGCTCGGCGGCTAGGCTTCGCCGTAGTGCTCGACGAGACCAACCCTAGATCTGGGCGTCGAGGGGCAGCGTCTAGGGGCTGCGAGGCGGCTGCCATGGCTGCGGCGCGTGTTGGATGGGTGCGTAGAGGCCGAGGTAGTGGGCCGGCGTGCGGCAGTGGCTTGGTGAGGTGGCAACCAGGCACGGTCGCCTGTGTCAATGGCCTGCGTGGAGGCCAGTTGCGGCAGCGGCGCGGTGTGTGAGAACCCAAGTTTTTGGGTTAATCGTAAGTGGCGTGAGGTGGAAGTAAATCAACTCGCGTTACTGAGTTGACCCGATTCTATCGAGCTACGTCGAGAGTTAGATTGAGAGGGGAAATTGTTGTGCATTCGCATCATATATGTGATTTATGGCATTCACGTTCATATATGTTCAAATATAATTATAATTAAAACTTTATTAATTAAAGAATATTACAAATGTCTTAATACAACAATTATTGAGTACAAAGTAAATAAAGAAGAAAAGAAAAGTACATGATCAAAATGTCTGCCTATACATCAATGCTAAACCTAATCTTCGAATCTTGAGTTGTAGTAGAACACTGAGAGTTGGAGGAGGGGGAAGTCTTCTAAAATATTTGCGACATCCGAGGTCGTTGAGTGTATACACTCGAGACCGTTGGAATTTCGACGTTGCTGTAGGAGGCAAAGGTTTTCGAAAACAAGGTTTTGAAATATATGCGGTCTCACCGGCACAGTTCCGCTAACATCCGCAGGTTTAGTGAACCTAAATAGTTTTTAGTTTCGAAAATAGTTTGGAAAACATTTTTGTTTTCAAAAATGTCCGAGGACCACGTGGCTAAGACCCTCATTTGGACGAATCTACAAATGTATATATGTAAATGGAGAAAAGAGGTGAGAATATAAAAGTAGTTTTATTTTTCCTATACTAAATTGTCTCCATGAGTTTTTAGTTTAAAAAAGAAAGTGTCTTATAAACCAATTAAAGAGATAAGGCAACCGTTCACCAAATGTTTATCCAACCAGCTCACGTAATTGACCAAAGTCAAGTTTCTTGACATGTAAGGCACAACCCATCGAGTGAAATGCGAGTAGCCCACATATGCTGACCAAAGTCAACATCCTTTGGCTCATAAGGCAACTCAAATCAGTAGGGATAGCTGTAGTAGCTATCCAGTGGTGTCTCAGTACAACCACGTAACAAGGGAGCAGGAGGTGGAAAAGAATAACCACCAAAGAGCTCTAGAGAGCCTTGGTAGAAATATGGGCAGAGCAATCAGAGAGTGGAGCAACCTAGTGAAAGTATTACTCCCTCAAAGATCAGAAACCCCTATTACTTCACCAGCCTGCAAAAAAGCATAGCAAGCCACCATTGAACCATCTTTCTTTAGATAAGAAATCACACTAGGAGGAGTTAAGCTCCAGGAGACCAAGACTTCAAGAACCATAGGATCATTAGGAGCAGAAGGAGAGGAGCAGGCCATCAAGATCAAGAGGAGGATCAGCCAAGGAGAGGAGGAAGCAAAGTCACCAACAAGCCAAGAAACAAGGCCAGAGAAGCCGAACACTTACCTTGTCTAATTCTGAAATTAGGTATATCATTATACAAAATTATCATGGCCTTGCATAACCATACAGATGAAGTTTTGTTAAAAGAAAAAGACCCTCAGATTATAGTTTCATCATAGGGATTAGTAGGCAGCGTTGCAATATATTTGTTCTTATCAGAAAATGCTTCCGATGACTAGCATCTTCATTAGCCGATCTGTTCTTATCAGCAAAACTTACCTTTCTCTAATTCTCAGATAATATCATCATAGCAATATAGCTGAGAGCAAGCATAAATTTTGTTCTTATCAGTTTACACCTTTCCAAACCCTTTTTCTCAGAATTTATCTTCACAGAAAATAGACTACAGATCTAAGCAATATCTGATCCATCAGCTTAGTAAACCAACACATCTCTATATACATGTGCATGCAGAAAACAAAAAAGAAGCCAAGATCAAGACAACATCTGTTCGATTAGTTGCTAGATTAGTATGTATATGAATACACACGAACATTTTAGCACAATAGAAATGGCAAGGAAGTATAAAGATCCTAATTTAGCACTTACGCACAATAAGCCAAAGTTCTAGAACACAATTTAATCACATATACACTGCAATAGTGGCAAAGATCATAACGATTAAAATTAGTCACCAACATTAACTTGACCGAATGAGTTAGCAACTAGTTTTGATATGATCTAATTAATCTTGGAACCTTGGTTAAGCCAACAACAAGCAGAGAAAGGAGCTAATAAGCCACGGACAATTACCACAAAATCATTATAGTTATAATCGGAATCACAAAGCACAAACCTTAGTCAAGCCGGACCAATAGGAATAGGGAAAGAGGAAAACACTTACCTGTAAAGAAGTCGAGCAGCCACACCACGCCAACGGCGAGGAGAGGGCCTAGCGGAGCGCCGCCGGGCGACGAGCTACGACGTCGGGCCCCGAGCCACCTCGGGCGGCGCGGCGAAGCAACCAAGGGGGCAAGCCGGAACGACGAAGCAGCCGGCGGAGTACCGGGTAGAGCGGCGGGCCGCGGGACCCGAAGAGCAGGCGGCAACCCGAGCCAGGTTAGGGCTCATGGCGGCAGGTGCTCGGAGGAGTGACTGAGACGACGCTCGGGAGGAGCTCGAGCCGGAGGACCGGCGACAGCGTGGTGGAGCAACCGCTCGAGATGGCGGCGCGCGCAAGGGAAGGAGGAGGTCCCGCATCGGCGGGGACGGCCAAGGGTCGGATCTTAGGCGGCGGCGGCGGCACCAGGGGGAGAACTCGGGAGAAACCAGTCGGGCGGCGTCTAGGTGAGTGAAGGATGAGAGAGAGAGAGAGAGATTAAGGAGGGAGGTGCCAAGTGGGCCTAATGGGCCGGCCGTGGCCAGTAGGCCAGCTGGATAAATTCTTTTTTCTTTTTAAACAAAGGATTTAAGATTAATTTCCATATATATTTTTAAGTTGAGTTAAATTATTCCTTTTCTTTTGAGAATAGAACTAAATAATAGGAAAACATATGTATATTTTATATACATATATATATTTATCAAGAAGTTAAAAACTCAGGAAATTATTTAAGTTAAGAAAAATCCCTTGAAAAGGGATCTAAACTTATCTAAAATTTTAAATTATTTTCAAATTGGAATAACATGTGTTATTCTCCACTAAAGAAATTAAACTCTAAAATTAGTTCCTTAAGATTTTACTTACTATCTTAAGTCAACTAAAAGAAGAATTAAATTAAAGTATTAAACTAAGTAAAGTGAACCAAAGTAAATTAATAAATGTCATTATATGAGGGATCAACATAAGTTTTCTAAATAAACTAAATTTAGCTATTCTTTTAAGAGACTATAGATATTCAAGAGAATTTTTTAATGAATTATATCTAAATTCGATTAGAATGTTTTAATACAACCATCATTTCATGCATTGCCGTGTCATTGCATCCATATTGGAATTTTTGGGATTAGTCCTTATCGAACTATACTATTTTTCTTTCTTCAGAAACCAGAGTTCAGCAAGCAGACCAGTTGAACTCCACTACCTAGCCGTTACCAGGCAAGTCCAGTTTCTTGTTCATATCCGTTGAGAACGTTTTAAAAAATTTCCTTCTCGTCTATAACATGCACAAAATGAAAATCTATTTTCTAAAATATGAATCAATTGTCGTTTAATTTGATCGCCGGTCTTTGGGCGTGATCATAGTGGGTGGTGAAATCCTGGAAAGGTGCCGGAGGACCATTGGAAGGTGGATTTCAACACACAGGTTTGTTCATATAAGGTTAAAGCAACAAATGATCAATTGTGTTTAAGTGCTATAGTGATCGCGCATACCACATACCTTGTATGGGCAGAGTTGAGCCAAAGTACCTTTTGCCATGGGTCATACTCCCCCGGGAAAGGAAGACCTCAATAGTTGGATCTGGAGTATCAACTGTTGGGAAGGTGGTGTTAGCCGTTGGCTAACCACAACGCGTTGGATCTGTAGTATCAACGTGAGATCGTTACTACCTGGCCTGTTGTGCGGGACTACGACGTGGGGTATGACTGAGCAGGCGGTGAAACGGCTCTGTGACCTTATGGTCTGGTTGTGCATGTGACGACGTGAACACCACGACTATTGGTCGTTTGTGGGTACAGTTGCGCACCTCTGCAGAGTGTAAGAAAGTATGTCAGAGTCACTCCATGTTTCTGGTTGGAACTGTGAACGCGTCAGGAAAGGGATCCACCGGGGATCCTAGCAGCCTATAAGGCATGAGATCATAGTCTCTTAAATTAAAACTTGACTCTCTTACCTTACAAAATTATATTGCTTTTGGAGAGCATTGCTATTCTCAGTAGATGGTGCATCAAACACCTTTTTGCTATTCCTGGACTTGTTGAGTACCTTTTGTACTCATCTCTTTACTCTAATTCCTTTGATTAGACTGTGAGCCGACGGCGGAGGCGGAGGTAGTGTACATCGAAGTCGAAGAGGAAGTTCCCGAAGAGCAAACGTCGACGAAGGAAGACAAAGGCGTCAACTACTACGTCGAGTTCCGCGATGAGAATACCATCGAGTAGAAGTATAGGTCAGGTGAGTCGAGAGTTGTAAATAAGGCTTTTGCTGTAACCAAGTGATAACGATTTTAAATTCCCCGTGCTTTTGGAAATAAGTTTGTATGACTTTATGTTTGTTAGAGATATAACTACCATATTCCGTATTGTGTTTGTATTGGATTAGGATTCCTCCTCTTGCCTTGTATTCCAAGACTCTTGTACTATATATTTGCCTATTGGGCTGTGCAATAGATCAAGTCCTATTTCCCTAACAATGTTATATTTCGTTTTGTAAATTAAGTTTGTAATATATGGACCGCTGCAATGTTTCTGATGTGCTACTCTGTACGATATATTATGGATGAGAAGACACTTTGTCTACAATATGTCAAAAACTGGCATATTATCCAAGAAGGTAGTATGTGGGTCACCGCACGGTGTCCTGAAGTGAGGTGTGTGATGGCTGCCCATCGGCGATGTGCACGCGAGATGGTGGCTTTGGGTCTGCATCAGATTGGGCTTTGCAGCGTTGGCAATAGGTCGCGGCTGCTGCCGTGTGGCATGCACTCATCAGGTTGGGGTGGTGAAAACGATGTTCCGGGAGAAATCTCTGTCCCGCTTTAGCGGTACCGGTGATGATGGCGCCCCTCAGTGTCGTTCCCCTCCTTAGAGGCGTCATCGAGGAGCTCATTTTCTCCATCCCTTAATCTCCGGGTGAAAACCCAGATCCAGTTCGATTGGATCGGGCGACGATGATGGCGACGGTTTCGACGTCGCTCCCTTCTTGAAGGCGTCGCCTTGGAGACCTTGGCGATCATCGCAAGCTGGTGGCGGGGTAGGCTTTGGGAGGCCGGCCGGTGATGTGTGTGGTGGCGTGGTGGCTTGCGTGGCAACGACGATGGTAATGAGCGGTGATTGGGTCGTTGCTTGGGCTTCGGTGTCAGCTAGTTGGCGTAGCTTTCGGGTCTCATGTGCATCGTTTTGCCATGTCGTGGTGAAGTCGGAGCTACCATGTCGTGGTGGAAGACAAGGTGGCGACGATGACTCGCGATTGGGGGTTCTGGTGGGCGGCTCTCTCCGTTGACTGTGGTTGACCCAGTCGGTGCAAGCCCGACATATTTCTCTTTCAAGGCTCATTATCAAACTCGGAGCTACCCTACTGTCGGCGCGGTGGCCGACCTTTGCAGCTTTGGGCTATGTGGGCTTCATATCAGCATTGTGGTGATTTGCGATTTGGTGGTCGCTCGTGGAAGTCAGAGTCGCAGGTTCGCTGGGCGACTGAGCGATGACGATGACGTTCGAGGTGGCTTCAGTTGTTCGGTCTCCTCAGTGTTGCGTGTTGAGTTCTTGTAGTCTTGGCTTCTTTGACCGGTGGTGTTTTGAGTCCAGCTTGGTCAGAGTTGGACGAGATTGTAACTTGGTTTTTGCCTAGTTTCCCTCTAATAAACTGGGCAATTCTCTTCGACTTAACTAATAGATTGAGACAACTTGTCTCCGGGTTCAAAAAAAATACAATGATGAACAAATATATGTATTTGGCCTGATAATTTTGAAATAGAAAATGGTGTTGTGTGCAGATGAATGATTTGCATAGAGTTATATTTACTTTTCACATGTTTTGTCATACTCTAGAAATGTAAACCTTTGTTCTGTGCATTTATATTTTAATTTTGCAGAGCTGTAAACTCCTTTTTCATTTTGATTTTGGGCAACTGCATCTGTTACGATTCTGACCAACAGATGTTTTTAAATTGAAATTCGTCATTTTTTCATGCCATAGTCTGATCTTTTCTGGTAAGTTTCATGCTCTAGTGTAACATCCTAATTTTCAGAGCTTTTCAAAATCTTTTTATCAAAAGTCAGAGCTAGAAAATTTTGTTGTTCATTCTCGAATTAATTAAAGCTTAATTGGAATTTCACAAATTAGACAAGAGTTAATTTAAATTAATCCAACTTGAATTGGATTGGCTTTTCAATTTGGAAAATGTCTCCTGGAGTTTTCTCAGAACTTTCGGAGTTCGTTTGGTATTTAATCAAGCTCGATTGTTTTTTTGTTTTCTCCTTCTCTCTTTGGCCGCGCCATCCCAACCCATCTCCACTCGGCGCCCCGCCACCTCATCCCTCCCTTGGGTAGCCACCCTGACCAGTGCTGCATAACGCAGAATGCGCCGCTACTCTTTTCCATTCGGAATTGGAGCCAAATATCTTTCCCTCACCCTCCTATAAATACCCCCACACCCCTCCACCTCTTCCCCACTCCCCCACACTCTTTTCCCACGAAACCCTAGCCCCCACGCCCTCCAAACAGCCGCCACCCCCTTTTAGCCTCCCGTGCAGTTTCTGAACAGCACATATCACCTCAGTATTTTCCTAATTCCTGTCGCCTTGAAGTTCTTTTGGTAAATCCCTTCAGTGAGATTGTGTCTAACCTTTCTCTCTACCTCTCTGCAAAATTTGGTAAAGATCCAACGGTGCAATCACCAGAAAATCTCCAAATACTAACGTGATGTTTGCACCAGTTATTCTGCACGTGCATCTAGATTGGAACGACGCTCTCATCGGCTCGGACCTCCTTTCCGAGATCCGTTTATTGGGATCATGGATGATATTGTTAATATTGTCTCCACAAAATTTGAAGGCAATCCAACGGTCCAATCTCCAGGAAATCAAGTTTCTTTGTGCTGCTGTTCGCGTCCAGATGTTTCTGCATGAACGGTATAGTGGTATTATCACCTCTTTTCTCATTGATCCAGTGAGTCTTTCAAGAATCCCTTTGGTCAGATTGTGCCTTAGGTTCCTAAGAATACCTCTGTAAATTTTTACCTTCATCCATGTAGCCGTTTGGCGGGAATTGATCCATCTCCGACGTGTTGTCCGCAGACGCCTAGATTCAATCTGCACAACGTCTATCTTGTCTAATCTTTTCCCGTTGACTCGTTAAGAATTTTCCAAAACCCTTTGGTAGGATTGTACCTCTGTGTGTCTAGTTTCTAACCCAATTGGTGGATTGCAATTTTGTTGAGCGAGCATCGCGCAGCATCAAAAATCCTCTAGTCTGTCCAGAACCAATCTATGTCTAATTCTGACCGTTTCGTGTTGCGAATATCGCCATCACCCATATAGTTAATCTCCTATCATCTTGTGGAAAATTATGCCTTTTTTTCCACCATTAATCTCTATCCAAAATCACCCGCATCACCATATGTTCATCTCTAATATTTTCATTATTGTTTGATTACTAAATTAAGTAACATGTTATGTTAGCCTTTAGTTTCATATAGTTACATGTATTATTGTTTTATATTTCTTTCTTTTCCTTTATATGATGTTCATGCTTAAGAGTTTTCATCATGTTGATCAATTATGTTTAGTTAATTAATAGGTGTATCCATGTTCATATAGCAACATGTTGCATATTTATATAATTGAATATAATATGCATATATGCAAATAGTTCTATTTTAATAGCCATTAGACATGAGTTGGTTCGTCATGTTAGTTTAATCTTATTTGTATCATGAATAAAGTTGTTTTTATCTAATGAGGTTCATATTGCATGATCATATGCTTGTACACATATAGTTTGTGAACCATAGGTATAACAAAATTAACATTGCAAATAACATATAATACTATAAACATAATCTTTGGTAAACTTATATTAATATGACCTACTCCATGTTAGTTAATCATTGTATAATGTATGCTTATTAGCACACACCGGATTGTTATTGCACGTGGCACATGATTACTCATTAGCATGTTAATGTCTTTAACCACACGTGATGAATATTTTCAAAGCATGTTAGGATTGCCACATCACCGTGTTTATAAAGTTGTGCATATATATACATAGCCCATTCTATGTTTTGGATAATAGTTTGCTGTGAATTGGTTTAGCACATTATTCTACTCTTGTTTATATTTTAATTATTTATTTAAACACAGCTAAGTTGTACATGTTCATCATGATTTGATGTTGCATAATCATGTAGTTACATATAGTTATATGTACGTATATATATAATTGGACTTAATATTGTTGACAATCGACATATTGGAATAATAATCTCTTACTGAATTATTATTATTTAATCACATCGTATGTTAGTTGATGGACATATAATATGTATGTACTAGTATGCATAGCTTGATATCTTATGTTACACTTCCATAAGGTGGTGTATACTCACACATACATGGTTAATCTTTAGGTATCAATTATAATATATGCATATATGTTGCTAATAATCATTCTTTACTAAGATATTGTTATTGTTATGTGTAGTACATGTAGGTTGATTGCTGCATTGTATACACACAATAGCATGAGTAGAGTTAATGTTATGTCATAGATTGCATATATGTATGATGCATGTGATGTAGATGCTAGTTGTTATTTGGTCATATAGTTTAATCACCGTTTACATTATTAATGATTGTTATTAGATTGTAACTGCACGATTATATGTTTGGTGCTATGCTATGTCTTGCCTAATTTCTATTTCATGCCTAGTCTATCTAGTTTGTTACATGATGTCTAATTATATGTTGCATGATAGTTCATATAAATTGTCATGTCGTCTATTATCATTTCTAACCAACTAGCATGCCAGGACCTTGCTTGTGTACTAGTACGATAGGTTATGCTTATTTTACTAGTATGTCGGGTTTTCATGTTTAATTATATGGTTGTGCTATTGTTGTCATCAACCATATCATGTTCCCAGTTACACATCTATCCCTATCTCACATGTGGATTAACTTGAGTCATTTGACATATAAATTCTATCCTCCATAAATCTATCCTTTTTCCAGAATGATCTGATCTGGAAGACCATCTTTCGAGTACATGTACTCTATCTCACACCTTCCTAGTTGTCTTTCGACAATCCTATCCCTTCACCTTTGTCCTTTGACACCTATCCAACCTTGATAGCCTTATTCTTCTGGTATTTCTATTTGATATTTAATTTGGACTTATATTTATTCGCCTTGCACTTTAGTGCTGTTGCGACGAATAGGAAGTAGCGAAGTTGGGTAAGGACAAGTTCCTGCAGAAGAAGACCAACTCGTCAACGAAGGCATGCCCCCTCTTCTTGATCATGTTGATACTATATTTTCAAAGCCATTATATTTTATTGTTTATAAACATGCATGCTATTTTATTCCAGTAGCTAGCGTGTCGATTGACACACCATTACCTTTCTGCTTGTTGCCCTTTTACCTGTTACCGTGAGTAGATTATTTTAATATTCAGAAGAGAGTAGAGAAATGCTTAGCCATGCTTAATTATCCTTAGAATGCTTTTACCTTGCCTCATCGGAGGAACGATCTTCGGATCATTGATATCACTATTGAAACTTTGTTGAGCTCGCTGAGCTAGGGCCGGATGCCCGTTGTTTTCTCTCTCTCTATTCTTCCAAATTCTACTCTGGGTAAAACTTACCATCTAAAATGGTGCGGGCGACAGCTGAATCAATGTTGAAGGAGCAAATGGTTGTCCTACCCGCAGAAGGTCAGTTTAAAGGAACCATTGGTCATCCGTACCGCTTAAGGCTGAAGTCTTGAAGTTGGAGAATTGTGACAACAGTACAACCACATGCTATATGGGCACTAGCTTGGTCAAGTAGGTTAGTCAGCCTTTGGTGTCGATGTTGCCGTACCGCAGAAGAGATGGATGTAGCTACGAGGACCCTCGGCACAGATGGAGGGACCGAAGTGTGGAGATGTACTCTCAACTCCGGGCCAGACCCGGTGGGCATGTCACACCTTAGGGGGATCTAGCTAAAAGACCTCATCACGGTCACCTTGCCGACACACCGATGGGCGTGTGTACAAGCCTACGTACGCATAAGGGGATGATCGTGTCATGTGGGTAAAGTGTACAAACTCTGTAGAGTACTAAAACTAATCGATTAGCCATATCCACGGTCACGGATGACGCAAGACTCATTTTTGATGAAAAGGACCTATCTTTCTCCCCCTTGCTAATTCCCTCTACCCCAGTTCTGGAAATGTGAAAAGGTAGTTGGAACCTATGGACGAGTTTAGGCTGGATGCCTTACTCGCATGTATTGGTCGTGGACCCTCACATTTATGAGAAACACCTCTGATAATAAAACTGATTTTCATCAAAATGATGATTTCGAAATTACTGTATTATTACAACCAAAACTGCTTTTATGCAAAAGAGCCATAAAACTCTTCCTTTGCTTAAGCCTGCACGTAGTCGTAGGTTTGCTAATGAGGGGGCACGCTGGGTACGTGAAGTACTCATCGAGCATGTTGTTTGTTAGACGTGTTCAGATATCTATGAGGATGATGAAGACTATGAGGAATCTTCTATGTCAATGCTGAGGTTTAGGTCACGTGGCCTCCGTCGAGTGTCTGTGGTTGAGATGGAGACATCTACGCTTTATTTTCCGCTGTGTTTCTGAATGGTAAGGGACATAAGTCCTACTTACTTTATTTAGTCATATCACTGTTATAACTTAATTGTTTATGTTTCTAAAATGTTTTGTGATGTGTGCAGTGATATCAATTCACATGTGTTCACCAACTTGATTCTGGACTGATGAGGAGATACACAAAGAGGGTCTAGAAGTTAAGTCCGGATCCTCACATCTAGTAGTCCAAAAGCTGCGATTACAGGCCACCGGCCAGTATGAATGGATTTTCTCAATATGAATGGATTTTCTTCAAAAAAAATAAAAAACTATCCGCTATGTATGTTTGTAAGCTATCCATGAAGAAATGTAGACTTTAGCGTAGCTATAAATGTTGGTTAACAACATTACTTACTAGGCAACATCTGAATAACATGAATTCATCATACGAAGAACGCAACCAACATCTGAATGACGTGAAATCATGATATGAATGCAATCAACACCTGAATGACACAAATTTTTGAAGGTTACAACATGGTATGATAACAGAAAATCACTGTTGGTTACAATGTAACACGACAACAGAAAATTACTGCTTCAAATACAGGGTTAAATCTGGCAGAACAGTTATCTAGTCAATTATGTCAACAATGTGAGGCAACTAACAAGCAATTATTGGGAAACAGAAAAAAGTTACACGGGAGAACTGCATAACATCAACAGCACATCACAGCTAGCTGCGGTAACTACTTCAAACTATATTTACATTTTACAACACCAGGAGAGCTGTCCAGTTAGTGCACATGATGAGGATGACTATGCCTAATCCTCATTGTCGTAATCCTCATCCTCATCAACTTGCACCGTCAGATGTCCAAAACTGGATGGTCCAACACCGATGCTTCCGATGGCATCCGGCATAGGCCAATCTGGCTGATGGTCAGTGCTGGCTTCTTCCACCTTTGAACTCGCAGCTGGCACTGCAGCTGATGGAGCTTCTCCAGGAGGATGTGCGCTTTGGGGAATACTCTCATTACCACAGTTGGTCTCTGGAACTGTATCATCTCCTCGTAAGGGTTCACTTTGTTCAGCAAACATGCTGCTCTCATCCTCGAATTGTACGTAACCAACTTCCTTTTTCTTGGTTGGAGGCCGCCCTCGCCCTCTTCCTCGACCTCTGCCTCGTCCTCTGGGACTGGTGTTCGAGCTTCTTATGGGCTACAAAAGCAACAATTCTGTTATCAACTCATTAAGAAAACTAACTCTGGTGATATGAGATGGAAGTCTACCATTTTGCTGGATCGGGATTCTTCATTCTCTGGGTCGCTTCCATTTGACAATTTTCTGGGAAGTGAGTTTCAAGCATTAGTCAGGTGCTTCTTAGTAGTCACAATGAGTCATGAAAAGTAGGCTATGTCAGAATTTACCTTCTTCTGGGTAATCCCCTTTCATCTCCACAAGAATCAGTCCCACCGAGGTCTGGCACCTTGTTGGTAATCTCAGTTAGGAAGTCAAAAGAGCTGTACCTCTTCACGCATTGCTTTCTGAGCATCTCACAAGAAATATATATACCATTAGTCACTAAAGGCACAAAGTTGAAACACCAGCATAAACTAATTGTGCAATTAATTTGATAAGAACAGAGGGATAAAAGGCCACGATTCACTTGTGTAAGTAACAAAGCTGACAAGAAAAGGAAAGACACCATTTACAAGAGCAGGCTCAAGTCAGTTTCCACCCAATTTCCATTCGGAGGACATATCATCTTTGGAAATCTCCTAGAGCTCAGTACCAGAACCAGAAATCATGCTAGAATAGTTTCTGGTGAAAAGCATATACCAGTTTCCAATTGGTTACCCAGAAGAACCATAAGTGATGCTTTTTCTGCCAAGTTGCATGCACTTCTCCAGGTCATTTATCTAGCTTTCAGTCTTCAGATTGTAAGTTGGTGACTGAGACTGATAAGCAGCTGCTGGTTTATGCTATCGAAGATAGAGAACAAGATGTTTAGGCATATGGAGTTTTGATCCAAGAAGCGAAACTTCTCTTAGCTAACTGTTTTAATCGGTGTAAGGTGTGGCTCGGTCTTGTAATGCTGTAGTCCATGAGTTGGCTAACCTGGGGTTTCTCCTACCGGACGGCAATCTGGGATGGTAGGGGGGTTCTGCTCCAGCTAATGTAGGCATGTAGCTGGTCCTGTAGCAGGCGATTTGCCTGCCCCAGTTTGAGTAATCCTATGATTTCTCTAAAAAACTGACTTGCTTCGAAATATAATATTCAGGTTTTAAGTAGATTGTTTTGAAGCCAAGACTTAGGCGTAAAACAATTGTCCATGCAGAAGTCAGACAAAAACAGAAGCTCAGTATAATTTGAGCAACTTCTTATTAGATATAAATTAGTAAGTTAATGAAAGGGTCCCAGTTTATAAAATTAAAAGCATGCTCTTTTATATCAACAAATTTACAAACTGAATCAACATTGCTCACAACATTTTTGTTTTTGTATAGGCTAAACGTCAAAAGCTTTGATATCAATGGCATGATACTTGGGATAGTTATATGAGCTAATCAATTCTGAAAAACTTCTCCAGCCACACAAGTGTAGCGCTCTGAATCACATAAACAACATATTCATAACATTCACAGACAAACTAACTTTGACAAGCTCAAATGCGCATATAAAAGCAATGCAGTTGAGACACTGTACAGAGGATTAGAAAATGATTGACCAGTAAGATATGCTTCATTGCAAAGGCAATATTATTTTAGGAGAGTTTATAAAGTTAAACTTACTAGCAATACTTAGATCCACTGCCATAGGACATTTCTCATTTCTAAAAAATTCATTGATCTATATCCTTTTTTCAGCACAAGGAAAAGAAAATGATGTCCCAATTAACTGGGGAACTATATTTTCAAGTCCTGTATCAAACTAGATGTAAACTAGAAATTACAAAAGTAAATCAGTGAACAATATGGCATGTCATGAGAACTAACAAGAAATGGGTAAAATATATGAAAAACGAAAAGGAATTTTCTGTACTACACATTTTAATAGTCCATACAACGAAGCGACAGCATTTCAAGAGGTTTAAGCTCCAAGAGACCAAGCAAGAATAAAACCTAACATTTTAGGTTTGTGCAACTCTAATCTTTACGCTATCTAGTGGCGTAAAAGTATGCAAGAAGCCAACCAAACATTAAATGCAGCAATTGAACAATTTCCAGGTTTAAGCTCAGCAGACTTGATAAATGAAAATAACATTGGAGAAAACCACCATATTACTGCAGAATATTCATCAAAAGTACACGTTAACCTCTAAATCACGACACCTCCAAGCTTTCCATAGGTCTGGAAAGCATGGAGGGATCAGGATACAGTACATCACAACATGGAACTCATAATAAGATTAAACAGCCTGGCAGCATAGAACTCACAGGTGGAAGGAATTCAATGTCTTTGCACCACTTTGAAGAGTAATTTCGTATGAGCGGTCAATTAAATCTTGCAGAAACAATTCAAGGGCTCTCGCTGCATGTAACAATAAATTCAGAATGTCAGAGACTCAATTTATATGCTTCATCATGGCATTAACTAGCGTTAAACATATACAATGAAAACAATGATGCCCCAAAAATCTGACAAAGCGACAGAAAATATTGATCAAACATATAGAGTATAGTATGATGTTTCATTTGTATAATTAATGAAATGTGAAACAAATTTGTTCTAATGGGCAACAATTATTACTCAGAGTAAAATATATATGACAGAAAAATGACAGTTGTAACAAATACAGCTTTCTGAAAAAAATTCATTGTTGATGAAAATTGTAGCATAATACTTACTTGGTAATGAGCATTCATTCATTTGCCTTTTTCTATAAGTAAAGTTTCTAGAAAGTGCAGAACAATAATGCAAATATCAGCATCCTACATCAATACAAAAAGCACAAGATTCTTGCCAACTTACAAACTAAAACAGGCACAGCCAGAGCAATCTTGCCAACGTCCTCATCTGCTTGCATTATCTTTTTGATCCGTGCCTGTTACAACAAAGACAAAACTAGTGATTAGACATATTTCACACAATTTACAACTAGGCAACATTTCAAGTATATAGTCCTCCAGCATACAACCTAACACGGAGTGAAAGAGCCACACTAGCCAACACAAGGTAATGATAAGAAAAATTAACATGGGAAACCCAAATTTCAGTAATCAGTACAGACAACACAAAAATGTAAAACAAACTTTCAGTAATCAGTAGAGACACCAAAGAAAGCAGTTAACACCATGTCATGTCACGCAAAGGAAATACCAAAATGACTATTCCGCTAAAAATCGTACTAGAGGATACAGGTCTCAGGTAATTTCAAACCTCAAGTTATGTCGACCCCATGACAGTAGAAAAGTGAAACCTTTTAAATGTTCCTGACAACATAAAAGCTCGTGATATAGGTTGCACATGTCAAATTATACTGCTTAATCATTCCGGCACTACCGATGCGCATGTACGTTCAGGACATCTTGCAAACAATTGCGTATGATTCCAGCAGTAGTGCAGTATTAAATCACAAGTCTAGCTCGTTTTACACATCCTGGACGGCGAGCAACAGTGCAACATACAGCGTAGCAACATCACAGTAGGCTGCTCCTTAAACACGAATTTGCACTTACCAGAACTTGATCAGTTAGCTACGAGCGAGTCAAGAATCTTCCCCCTCCACCAAACCAAATCAAACCCAGCAGGCTACCGAGTTCACCTCGCCTCACCTTCCCTCTATCCGCCACGACCAAAAACCTCAAAAAAAATCAATTCACTAGCGAGACGGACAAGAACAAGAACGACTCGATTCCTCGCCCGGCCCAAGCGCGCACGGTCGCGAAGAACACCACCGCGATACGCGGCCTCCACCCCGGGACAGGACGGCGGCCCAGCAACGAAACCCCACGCCGAGAAAAGAACGAAAGCGCGAGTCAACGGCGAGATCCACAAGAGCGAGAACCGAGATCCGCCGAGGAGGCCCAGATCGGATCGCGGGACGCGGCAGATCAGGGCGAGACGAGGGAGCAGAGGGAGGGGGTGGGGGGAGGGAGCACGAACCGCAGGGAACCGGGTGCCAAGCTTCTTCCTCATCTTCGTCGTCTTCCTTCCTTCCTTCCTCCTCCGGACGCACACCGACGCGGCGTCGTCGGGCTCGATGCCGGCTATCGCAGGCTATCGCAGGCTACCTTTTCCTTTCCTGGGTGCGATTGGGTTTCTTGTTTTTTTTTGTGTTCCACCAAGTTGCACCACCACGGCACGCCGACGTATCTCGAGGAGACGAGGCGCTCGTGTTCACATCAGAAAAAAGGGTGGTGGAGTGGGCCGGGCCCGGCCGTATCAGCCCATAAACCTTATAGCCCGACATGATATTGGGCCCAGTTTATGTGTTAGTCAGATCCGGGTTGAAAAAACACACAAACCAAACACATTTGCAAAAGAAAAAAGAAAGAAAAAGGCACATATTGCTTACCGCCATCCTAGGCAGCACACCGAACACAATCGCGTAAAAAATATTTAAAAATCTGTTTAAGGACACGCGACCAAACTTGTCTTCTCGCGCAGTGTGCTCATTCTTGTTTGGTAAATTACACGCAGTCTAGATCGACGCCGGATGTAATACCAGCTACGTTTATGCGTTGTCTTATCCAATGAACTCCATGACACGGGTCTCATCTCCAACTCGCTACTCGGGCAACCTGATAACTACAATAATATTACGGTAGTAACTAGATATTAAATAACCCGATAAACAGATATCAATCAATAAACTTATAACAACGTTGAACACGCTGCTTAGTGGTTTACTGGTAACAGAACTAGAACAATGCTTCCATATTACATATTGTACATTCCGTACCAAGCATGCTGTTCTCTACTTAACGCGGAAATGCATTTTTTTTGTCGTGTACGGCAATTCACCTGTCCTTTGCTTGCATTTTACTTCATCATGTCGTACCTTTAGTATTGAGAGTTGTGATAGTGATAGAGATAAGATCAGACGATCAGAGAGTTCGTTGCTTATAACTAGCTAGAAATTTAGATGATCAAATTGCAATCCACATTGCAATGAGTTCCACGAACACAAAGGACAAGATGATTAGTGACATGCAAATAAACAGATCACCTACGACATTGCAGTTTCCTATGTCAGTTGCCGCTTTTTCATTTTGTGTGCAAAAAAGCATTGGGCACTTGCCACGTAGCACGTCTATACACTTCACTACTGAACTGGTGTTTTCTATGCATCTTTTATTAATGGAATGTTTGTGTGCTGGCCACCAATTTATTTATGCTGCTTTATTTGTATTTTAAAGGGTGGCAAATAATTAAATCTCCCTTACGAAAAGTTAACTTCTGTAGTTCTTGCTCTTCATTTCACTTGAAGGCGTTTTTTTGGTTTTGCAACGGATGGCGCCGAAGGCGAATGACTCGCTTCATTGTGAAATTCTGTACCTTGTCGTTCTCTTATGAATAGTGCATGGGGTGGATAACTTCATTTATTGAACTGTTCAGTGATTGTTTCGCACTAAGCTTTGTGCTTCTATTTGGCTGCTCCAGTTCAGATTCATGTGAATTAAGTGAATGTAACTTTGCTTAGTGAAGTTAGCTAACTTAATATGTGTTCACTTATATTTCAGTTCAGTTTCTGTGAATTTTGATGGGGGCTGCTTAGCATCAGCTTGTGTTTGAGGAGATGGTTCCGTTTTGGTGGTATTATGCATGAATATGTAGCACTGAATCTCTGGCATCAACCTTGTGTTGTTCATTGTTGACTGTACCTTAGTACCTGACCCCTAGAGCTTGGGAGAATACTTATACGTGGATTTCCATTTTTGCAACACTTCAGAATTCAGATGCTCAGTCCTGGAGATGTGTTCTTGTCAATTCTTGTCAATCTGTCATGTAATGTCCAGTGTCCTCTCTCTCTCTCTCGCAAATGCTGGCAGAACTGTCATAAAACTTGTATAGTAGTACACTTTGTCTGACCGAGATGGCAACACATTGTCCAATGAATGGTGCCAGGTTTTTTATGCACAAATTACGGCACCTTAGGATAACATAGAACAGCATCAGATTAATTTTCTTCAAAAAAATAACCAACTTATGCGCTTGTACCAAACTTCTCTAATGCAAAATTTAATCTCAGTTTTTTGTATCCGCAGGTGAACAGTATCGGTTGTGCATATTTGAATTAGCATAGGGGCATTAATCATATTATTAGAAGTTTGGAACTAATAAACTAGTGCAATGCTTTGGTGCCTCTTTCAGACTACACGGAACACACGCTGAGAACAAGATGCTAAGATGACACACCTGATATATTATACATAAGGTGGAGGAACAAAAAGAATAGACTGCCCTAATGTTTCACCAACACTTGAATCTAACAAATATGTTCCAGCCAATATAATCTATTATTGCCGCGTGCATACAATAACAACATAAATAGACGTTAGAAAGTTAACTTCTGAACACCTGGCTCCATCCACGCTCACAGCCAACTAGCCAAGGTCAGAACTGCTTCCACCTTGTACGCCGCGAGAATCAATCGCTCTCGTTTTCAGCATCTGCATGCATAGAGGTGTCATTCAGAAAAGAAACAGATGTGGACATTTTCCAGCGTGCATGCAGAGAACCATAAATTGCTGGTGCAGCCTTTTCTCTGTAGGTTGCTAGTTTTAAGTGAGTAGGTTTGGCATATAAAAAAAGGTTAAAACAAATGAAACTTAACATAAATAAACTAACAAAGCGAATGCTTAGAACGTGTGGCTTACACAAGCTACACAAATCTTAGGCTGGATCAGAACCATGAACCATGCTAATCATTGAACACCATCATAGTCACTCCTTAGTTTGCTAGCCAGCGTAAGAATCTACAGAGTACAGATGTAAGTGGAAGTGTATCCAGGAGCGAAATCCCTTAGTTGTGTGATTGGATTTTCCAGAAATTCTCAAAATATTGTTGGATGCCTATGGCCCTACAAATTTCGGGGTCAAATTCTATTGTATTTACAAGATAAAAAAGAAGACAAATATCAGTGTAAGTGATTTACATTGTTTTAAACGTTATTCCTATTGCTACAACGCTTCCAGCCAGTTTCATATCTTTCAAATGTGATCGAATTTGATTTCAAAAATTTGCAGAGCAGTAGAACATCCCTACCCATACATCTTCTGATTTTTTTGGAATTTTTTGAAAACATCCACACAAAATCTAGATGAAAATTACACCAATACTATTTAGGGCTCACAGCAACTAGGAGGATTGATATCCTTTATTGATCGCGGTTAGTTTTCTTGTATGAAATGACTTGCCCAAGCTACCTTTCCAACTTGATGATCTAATCATCATAAAACCTACGTTGAGGGCAGGATATGTGCGTAGGCCTTTTCAAGGACACTCAAAACAACATGTTGATAAATTGCTACAAAAAGTAGGTAGGTCTATGATTTATTTTGTTAACTAGAAATATTTTCCTAAGCATTTTGAGTGCTAAGCATAGCATATATACTACTTACTATTTGCCATTGATTGGACAAGTGAGTGTAAAAAGTAAATGTCCAACCATGGCTATTGAATCATCAATGGCATTTTCCTGGTGGTTTGATCAATAAATGGGTGCTCCACCTCTTAATGGCTTCCGATGATCCTTCTGTTTTTCTATAGTGGAGATAGTCGATGTAACGACAAATCACAGCCATATTATTAAAAGCTTGTGGTAATAAGTAACAACATATATTTTCCCTGAATATAATAACACTAAGAAATTGTAAATAACGTGAGAGTAAATTCACGGATTATTGAATCATACCATCAGCAGATCCATTACCAGCTTCTGCGTCATCATTATCACCTTCACCTCCACCCTCTACATTCTCCTCCTCGTTGTCTTCTGCACCGTCTTCGTCATCATCACTATCAGCTTCTATTTTAGGCATTGGCAGGGGTATGAAACTCGATGCACTTCTCCGACGAGAACTCGTGATAATATTGCTCATGTCTATGCCCTCAAGATCCTTTGCTCTTTCTTTTCTTTTTTTCACTGCTTTAATTTCTGTGCAAAGAAAGCATGACAATTGAAAGGCATGTCAACTGATAATATAGACATGCTTCAAGATTGCAAACATCTCTAACTCTTTATACGGCAGTCATAAATGAACCAAAATATAACCTATTAGGCTACTACAATTCTACAAGAATTCCAGATAGAGAGATGAGGTCATCCCATCACAATTTCAGCAATATATATTATTATTGGGAACAAACACCTTCTATAATGTTCATAGTTTGGGAGAAACAAAGAACAATTGATAACCAAACATCCTAATGCTAATCATATAGGTAACAGAAGCTTCCTCACATAATTTATTATAAGTAATTCAACAACGAAGTGCACCTTTTTCAGAAGGATTTGGAGACAATCCTTCCTTTTCAAGTATATCCTCTAACTCCTTTATCAAACAGGCCTCGCGCTTGCTCTCAGGGGCCTGCTTTGCCCTCCGATATACAGAGGGAGGGACACTAGTTAAAAAAGAAAACATATTAGTACATTCATCATTCTAAAACTCACAAACTTGCATTCAAGTATGCAAAAGTACCTCATTCCACAGGATTTGATTATTGACTTCAGACGTTCGACTCGTTTCCCATAAGCTGGAACTGACTGTTGTTTTTTCTGCAAAGCAAGATATAAAACAAATAAGATAACAAACTGAGTAATCAAGTATTCCAGAGGTCAAGATAAAAACCTTGGTATCTTCCTCAGCAGATGAATGGGAATTATCTTCTTCTGCTGAGTCTCGTTTCACAACATTTTTAACTCTGGGAGTTGACAACTTTTTCTCCACTTTAACATTTTTCTGCTGTTTTATAGCTTTACCCTTTTCAGCCCTCCTCTTTTTTGGCCTTCTATCCTCATCACTGTCTTCCTTCTCACTATGGCTATCATTTATTTCAGAGGTATCAGAGTCTTGACGAGCTCCTTTAGAGCCTTTACTTGTTTTCCTGTCAGCATCCTTGTGGGACTCCTTTTTACTATTCCCGTTTGCAGGTTCTTGCAGAACCTGACATAAAGAAAAACAAGAGAAACACAGTCAAAAGAGTTTTCGTAATCTAAAGCTAATTCAAGCATCACACCACATCTGAGCTAAACAAACACATGTTTCCAATGCACATTTTAAACTTACTCTGTCTAATTCTGTGGTAATAAAGCTCTTGTAAGCATCCAAAGCTTTCTTCTCAAGCTTAAGGTCTTCTTCTAAAGTCCGTCGAACTCCTAGTAAAGTAAGAGTTCTGCATTGCTTTCATTTTGTGAATACATGCTGAATAACCAAACACGCTATAACCAGGTAGAATGGATGCCAAATATATCCACAAAAACATCATTTTATGTTTTATCTTTTCTCAAGTCGTAGCATTTGTATGGTCCAGACTCCAGAGTTCAAACCAAAATCAATTAAAATACAAAATTAAATGCTTTTAGCAAAGTAAAATAGACATGCCTAGGAAGTAGTTAGATTTAGATCCTATTTGGACGAGGGGTATTTCTTAAGAAGGAATAGGAAGAAATCTGAAGTAGATTAGATCCTTCCAAGATTAATTACCAAATCTCCAAATATTAAAGCAGGGCACGCTCAAAGTGTGTAATTTAAACTCAAAAGTGTAATTTCTCGTACATCAATAGTCAGTATCTAATAATTCATCTCAAGATGAGACTGTACAATGCAATCAAATTCCTAATTTCATCCACTGTTGCTCTATGATTCCAAGGATTGCTTGATGTAGGTCTAGGTCCAGTCCTATAACTTCCAACTGATCAATTATGTATTTACAACACTACTGCAATTTATGTTGATTATTCTTCAGTTTTCCACATTGTACATTCATGCTATCCTGCCCATATTGTCTAAGGACTACCAACAATCTTAGGTCAATTAAGTTCTACAGTAGACATCCCTTTGTCAGCCTTCCTGAATGATTTTGGTAACTTGCCACACTCTAACAACAAGAAATGTGAAGTGTAAAACAGACAGTTAACCAAGCATGCTCTATGAGATTAGCAGTTTAATAGTTTATTATCATCATTCTGTTCCTAATGAATAATCAGGTCAGTGCAAACAACTAGATCTCATTGACTTTTTCAAGTTCCACATCAGAATGCCCTAAGGTTTCTACCAGCTATGATCCCACACAGCCCCACCTGTCCCATATGCTATGCATCACATATACAAGATTCCTCACTCTTAACAGTCATATCGACCAGTTCAAAATTCAATCTTTCTACCATGATAATACACAATCTACCTGCTTACTGCTCATGCAGCACTATCCTTTACTTGAGACTGGTCATGAAAATAGAGCGCTCTGTCTCCAACTAGCTATTTCATCGAAAGATGCAAAATAATCAAATAATGTTTTTCAAACAATATTCAATCCGGTCACAAAATGTTGACCCTTTTCACTTTCCACAATCTCCAGGATGAAAATGTAACCATTTTTTTTCTATAATAGCACTAACAAAATCATAATATCATGACAGTACTTTTGATAAAGTTGGATATTTCTAGTCACTTTTGGACAAAGGTGAAAATTTGGATTGCATGTATTCTAGAGCGTAAAACTTTTGAGACCAAGAGCAGGATGACTTATTGATCGAGAAATATGACACATGGTAATTTTGAAGTATGTATCATGGTAATTTTGAAGTATGTATCAACTTTTAATGAGAGCATAGATTAAAAATGACAGGGTGAGGACACATACTCTGAGTTCTCTCTAAGATAAGAAGCCCTTCTGTCTATAGCTTTCTTTATCATCGCTTCGCTTATACCACTACCAGAAGCATGATTTTTTGCTCCCTCCGGATCTTTCTCTGCCTCACTGGATCTTGCCCCCTGCTCATCAGCACTGGAGGAAAAAAAATTTGAGCCAGACATTGGTTGGGCATCTTCTGAACGTTCTTTCAATAAATTATCATCTTTAACTTCAGCCTTCTCTGATGCATTATTAGTGTCCTCATCATCAGAACCAGAAAATACCTGGTATTGTGCTTAGCGAAAAAGGAGATGTAAAATGAGCATTACTGAAATCTGAGTGAAGTAAAGTCTGACTGAATACAAATCAGGAGGCTCCATATGAGAATAGGAAGTATAAATACCAAAGGAAATAATTTTCTGCACTTAAAAGAATAAAAATCAAGGGAACTAGCCTCAGCTATGGGACCATTTCAAAAATTGTATAATTATATGACCTTAGTTCCAATTTACAAAAGTAAGGTGCTGGAAGTTTCTGAGGTCAACAAGGACTTGACTAAAAAATAATGAAAACCAAGGCTTAACATTTGAAATAACAACACATTAGCTATTTAGCCGCAATAAGATTTTTCTAACATATATAATATAAACACGGTCCTCATCATTCACTTCTCTCTATATAAACTTATCACACGGAAGATAATGTCTAAAGATCCTCCCGACTCATGGATAATGATATGAATGTATATTCCTCAAAGAAGAAAGGTGATCTCAGTGCACATAAGTTTCACAGATTTCATTCTTGGCGGTAGCTCTGATAAAAAAAAATAAGTGTATTTTTTATTGCATAGTTAAGAAGTGCTTAGACGTGCGTGTATCAGAAATTTAGAATTGGTCGCACAATCGAGCCAGTACTACTCAGAGGTACAGGTTAATGTACTCAAGTGTTTATTTCTACAACATGCGTGTTATATCAAGTAAACGTTTATTCCGTAGTCTTCACAAAATATGTTTTGTGTACTCAGTTATCAAATTCATGTGAACAGTCACATATTGATCTTGAAGCTAAATTAGTCAACTTTGCATCAAAAAGGAAGAAGATAAATTAGTCAACTACACAACCCTTTTTCAAAAAAATAATTTGGTTAAATCATAGACAATCCATACCTTATTAGTGAATTGTTTCAATATTTTTGGAATAAGACCCAACGAGTTTGCAGTGTTCTAAAAGAGATTAGACGTTAGGCCGGTTGGCACCTACCACCTAGTCAGGGCCAGGCGGGAGTGGGTGGCGCCTAGGTGCTGTCTAGGTGGGCTAAACGGCCGCCTTTTAGAACACTGCAATTTTTAGATAAATATCTTGATTTTCTTAGTCTAACTAGTTCAGTAACTCTGCAGAACTATACTATTTTGTGTAATACTCAATACTAGCTAAATAGGAAATAAAGGAATACTATTACCCTGTCATGCAGTAAAATCAACTGAGGGCAACTCATATGCCCATATACATCAGAGCAGTAGCTTCTATAAATGTTAGAAGTAATGATTAACGAAGTTAAGAACAGTCACCGTTAAACTAGGAATGCTACAGGCTACATTCTTCACAGAGGGAACCAGTAATGGTCGTATTTTTCCATGTTAATTATTATGCCACGGGAAGCCTGCATTAACATCCACCGTACCTTGTCAACACATTGCTTTATGAACTTTTTATGAGCATCGAGTGAATATATCTCCAAATCCATGTCCTTCTCCAGTGTTCTCCTAACACCTTCCAGGGTCAAGGAACTGAAAAACGATAAATGCTGCTTTATAATCCTCTTTGCTAAACCATATTAATAAATAAGAGAGCGCAAAATGCTCATATTCCTACAGTGAAGAAAGAAGAAGATAAAACTGGCCTATCAAGCCTGCAAGCACAGCTGGTAGGACACTATCCTAGGCAGCCAGATCTGCAGCAGCACCCTAAGTTTGCCTCCCTCCTTCACATGTCACCTTTTTATGTCCGACAGCTTGCGTACCTAAAGGGGCACAGGAAATCTGTTGCGTGACCCTTAAATAGTTGAATTTGGTATAGCACTCGCACATGATTTTGCGGAACCCTGCAGAGCGAAAGAACCAATCATGCACGTCGCATTACCGGGCACCAAGGTCTAATCCCTCTGGAACCCATGAGCCCAGACACAGCAACACAATGCCAGCAGTCTGCGGCAATGAACCACCCACGAGGTTCCATATCCCTGCCCTTAAAGGCTTAAACCCTAGGACTTCATTCTGGAATCAGTGGAATCAGTGCAACCTCTTGCTTCTTGCAAGCCCTAACCGCCACCGCTGCACAGACCAAATCGAACCCACCCACCCGGCCAAAACCCTCCCAGTTCCAGAACAGTCGAACAAGCACAAAACAAGACACAAACCGAAATTCGAGCCCCAGAGCCGCCCCAGCCCCGTCGCCAAAACCCTAGGACAGCAGCAACTCGCGCCGCGAGACCCAGTCCAAAACCCTCACGGCACGACCAACCAGCCCGAGGAGGGGAAGCGAGGGACGGGAGAGGAGGAGGAGGGGGAGGCGCTCACTCCGCCTGCTTCTTGAAGAAGGGGACGCGGGAACGGAGGGCCTCCTTGATCGCCGCCTCCCTCCGGCACGAGGTGGCAGCGGCGGCGGCGGCGGCGTCCGCCTCCATGCGACGGAGGCGGTGGTGGCGGTGGTGGTGGGACTTTGGTTTGATTCCTTTGCCGCTGCAGTTCTTTTGACTCGGCGCGAGCGTGTGTATAGACACGCGGAAAAAGCTGCGCGCGGGGCCCGTGCGCCGCAGCGGCCTGGTCTGGTGAGCCGGGGCTGGTTCGTGGCGCGTTGGGCTTGGGCCGAATACGGTCGGGTTTGGCTGGGTCCACCTCTCTCCCGGTCACGGTACTGACACGACAAATCATGTGTTTCTTTCCACATTTTTCTTGAAAAATATGTTTCTCTCCACGTCAAAAAATGAGAGAATCTTTCCCACTTATGACGCCCCTTTCCCCTTTCCCCTTGCTACAGTGCCCAGAGGCGACCCAGAGGCGTTCTCGAGGGGTTCCCTCCCACTGGCGTTCCAGCCAGTCCGCCTCAGATCCGAGGGCCTTCTGGGCTCTCTGAGATGTGGCGGACGGTGGCCTCTCGCCGGTGGGCAGGATACTAGTCCTTTTAGGTTAGGTTTTGGTCCCCGTTCGAAGGCGGCGAGGCGGTGGCGTCGTCTCCGTTGGGGCTTTTGTCCTCCCCGGTTCTTCCCCGCTCCGGTGGATCCTCTTCTGGCTCCGTCGGGAATCAAGTGGAGGTGGTTTGGTGTTTTGGTCTCCACGGCTGCTCTGCTGGCGCCGTTCGGGAGATCCCTTCTGTTGCCTGTCGTCCTGCTGGTTCCTCGCGGCTCGTCGTTCGGCATGGCGGTGCGGATGTTCCTTTTTGCAAACCTCGAGGTGCTGCCCCGGCCGATGCTCTTTCTTTGGTTTTCTAGCTCCGTCTCCTTCGAGGGCGGTCTACTTCTACGGCTATCTACCGGACTTTGGTCCTTTCAAGGTTTGGTGAAGGCGTGCAGCGGCTCCAGTTGGATCTCCGGCAGCAGCGCGGCGGCGCTTCCGTTCGGTTGCAGTATAGCGTCATTGGAGTTGGCCCCAAGGGCTTTGTTGTTATTTCCTGTTTTTTTCAGGTCATGTGTGTATGTTTTCCTTAATATATATCAGATATAAAAATACCTCTGGGTGTTTTTTTCAAAAAAAAATGACCTTGAGTTTCTTTCTTAGAAATCTAGCTAACAAATGAGACGTGTGGACTAAAGTTCAAAAGAAAGAGAGACGTGTTGATTATGTTCTTGAGTTGCTAGCGAAAACTTGGTCACGATCACACTTGAAGCAGGGCCAAAGAATCGACAAATTAAGGCCATTCTTAGTAGGAACAGAACATGGAAATCCAATAGGAAGTGAAAGTGTAGGATAGAGATTAGAGATTTGGGAAAATTAAGGAAATCAGAAGGTTTGGGAAAAAAAAATTAGGAGTGCGAACAACACGCCTTTTTTATTAGGAGAATGAGCAAATATTCAATTCAGAACAAACGGAGACATGAGAAAACTCCTTACACCTAACACCTATACTTGGACTACTTTCCTAGAATTCCCGCTGAGCTCCACTCCGTAGCAATGATGAACAACCTGTTCAAGAACACGGGCACCAAAGACGCATCCTCCCTGAAGGTCCGAGCATTGTGCTCAATCCAAATGGAGTGCCAACCCAGCAAGACAATGTCGTTCCCATTTGATCGTTGTTTTGCCATCCAGCTACTGTGCAGCGCCATCCACCAAGGCAGTAAGGAATCAGTCGCGTTTGGGGTGAGGTGATTTTTGCCCATGCTAGACAGGACATGATGCCAGATTTCTTGCACGAAACTGCAGCCCAGAAGGAGATGATCGATCGACTCACTCGCCTAGCAGCAGAAGCAACAAGTGTCGTCGTTAGCAATCCCATGGTGCACCCTTCTTGTCTTTGTCCAAACGCGATCTCGGAGAGCAAGCCACGTGAACAACTTGAATTTGAGTGGAGCCTTGGTTTGCCAAGTGAATTGAAGACATGGGCTGTGAGTTCTGCCCAGAAAGAACGCTAAGTATCCAAGTGCATGCTGTAGCATCCGTCTATGGTCCATTTTCCATGAGAAGCTGTCAGCAACCTCAGTCTGGAGGTTGATCGCATGGAGACTCTGCCACAGGGATATGTATTGTGCCAGAGCAGCAATCGAGAGGCCGCTGCAAATGTCAGTGATCCACAAGTTATCCGCGAAGCCCTAGGCCACGGTCCATGATATGATGATTTTGGCATCAATGTGCCGCAGGACCGCTAGGGCCAAGGAGCCAATGCACTCCCCGTTTAGCTGATGGTCACTCCAAAATAGAGCAAAGGACCCATTGCCCACGCACACCATTGTTGAAGCTTGGAAAAGGGCCATAGCTAAGGGGGAGCAGGAGGGGCGAAAGTTCGCCCACGGCTTCCCCAAATCCACTCGATGCAGCCACAACCAGCAAATCCTAATGGCGTCATTCATAATGCGAAGATTGTGAACACCGAGGCCACCTAGATGTTTGGGCAAGCAGACAATGTCCCACGCCACCTTGCAGCTGACGGCCCTTGCCTTTTCTGAACCACTCCAAACGAAGCCCCGGCTGGTATTCTCCAAGCTCCGAATGACCCAGCTAGGCAAGTCAAGGGCTATCATGTGAGATTGTCACCCGACTCCTTGTTCCCGATGAGAGTGTCACATGCTGACGGGTCTCTTTCACTCAATGCAGTGTTTCCTTCACGAATTCCCACGCTCTTGACATCACGGGTTTGAAAGATTGAAGTGTTGATATTGACCCATCGGCGGCGAGTCTTGACGAGCTTCTTGGATCGCGTGACGACGCAATTCTTCCTGATCTTCGGTAGGGTTGGCAAACTCTTGCATCATCGGTATGGGTCTCACTACTTACTTTACTGAGATTGTCTAAAAGTTTTAAAATAGATGAGAACGTAGGAAAACTTGATGTTTCTCTTAGAGCAGCGTAGGTAAGAGGGGAAACTAAGAAGGGTAAGAAGAATAGAACCCATCCTTATAGTCAGCTTGAATATTTCCGAAAATACTGTTTATACCTAGAGTTTACATCTAACGTCCGTGCTAACTAGGGTTAACCTACAGACACTATGGCTCTGATACCAAGCCTGTGGCGTACCCGGTTTTTAGGCCGGATAAACCCTTGTGTTTACTGTACCGGTCCCATGATCAGTAGCCGGTACACACAAGTTAACCTGCATATCAAGGTCATACACGCACTTATTAGAATATGATATAAAACCAATCTTCGAAATCGAAGATTTATACCTTTAGCCCAACGGCAAAAAAATCTTGCAGCGGAAATCAAACGGTGGAGTGTCCATCAATATGCCATTCCCGACAAGCAACTGACTGGGGGTTCGCCCTAGTTATCGCGGATACCGTCGTCGCTTTCGAACGGTCGCCCTTCTGTCTGGCCAAATCAACAAGCCAGGTGAGTACATTGAATGTACTCGCAAGCACTCCGCTAGGGAGTTTATCTCGGATATGAGCATGTAAGGAATTTATCAAGAAACAGGCTCTATCCTAGGTTTCATATTGTGCGAGAAAGTAAGTTTGCATGAAATACATAAATAGATATTAAAGCGGTTTTCATAAATTGCCTCGGTACTGCGAGACAAGCATTTGTTCCTTGCAACAATGGGAATCATATCTGTGCATTTCCTACTCACCGGAAAGCCTGGTGAAATCATATCTGTACTTTCCTACTCACCGGAAGCCTGGTGATCACCCGCTTCGGCGGGGAGTCTTAGCTCACCCGATACGACGGGGATACTAGGGTTTGCCTGAGTCCACGGGAAAATCCCTTCTGCACTCCTCCCGACACAACAGGGAGTCTTTCAGGTCACCCTGCGAACACGGCGGATCGCGTCTTTAGACCTATAACCCATTTTTGACTTTGAAAGCCAGTCTACTTTAGTGTGGCCCAACCAAATTCGTCCTTGACCGTGGACACGGCTATTCGAATAGTTTTGACCCTCTGCAGAGGTGGTACGGCTTTACTCACATGATGTAGTTCACCCTGGGTATACTGGGCCCCGCATACTACCAGAGCTAGTACAACGAGACTCTTCACCGGTGTGAACCCAGCCATGAACCCGTCAGAAGGACATATCCCAAACCTAGCTTGAGTCAGTATCATCGCTTGCAAGGAGGTTGGTGTTCCAACTTTGTGGTGAACAATGCATCGCTTACCCGCGGTATTTGTTCTCTACAGGAGCTACAACCCTATCTGCACTCTTCTCCCTGTCTACGGGTTCATGCTAGTCCAGGCCAGATACTATGCCAAGTCCTTCCCACAAAGAACGTGTGGTCGTACGGTAAGATTTGGCCAAACGGCACTTAAGCTCGGTCTTTATGTGATCCGAGAGGGACTCCTCTCCCTTCCCCAAAACGGGCAGCGAGAACCACGCCGGGCTTTACCTCGCTCTTTAACAAGCTCTCTGCTTTCACCCTTCATTACCGACCCGGATCAAAATCTTCTCCATTTTCATTTTTGGTTTCACAAAACCATTTATGGTAAAATATACCAACCCATGGCTATGCTACCTTCATACACCTCCTAACACGACGGTCCGCTTCCAAGAGTTCACCACATGAAATATGGGGTGTTATCACCTTTTATTTTTAAAACCCTAATTTCACTACGGCAGAGCTAAGCATGTATATATGCATATACTCTACCCTAAGTTTTTCTGATAATATTTCCGGAATACGTAGTCCTTAGGGCTACAAGGAGTTCAGGGTCGGACTAGGTTTTTCTAAGCATCGGCATAGCTACGCTATATAAAATAACAATTGTAAAACATAGCATGCATGTTTCGTAAAACAACATAATATTTTATAAACATGGGTTTCAACATGATCAAAGGTGAAGAGCTTGCTTGGCAATATTGGCTGGGTTCTGATCTCGAACTGGGTACGGTACTCGTCCGGGAGCCTTTCGCGAGGTCACGTAACGTCGTTTCTACACGTCAGAAAAAACACCGAATAAGAAACGGCGCGAGGAAGAACCAATGAAGAATCAACATACATGCAAGAGACGTTGAAAACTAGGCATTGCACTTAGAAGCATATTTAGGGTTCTCAACACGATGCGATGGAAATACTCATCACAGGAATTGAGGCTTTTGAATATAGGAAACTAGGGTTTACATGATTAAGATCACTTTAGCATTTTATAAGCTTTCAGCTTTCATGCAAAGGTTTGGGTCCAGAGATAATTATTCATGTTTCAAAAATTTGAGAAAGCTGTATGAATAGGTTTTAGAGAAAAATTAAAATGGTATATGTGTATATCTATAAATACATGCCTACAAGAGATGTTTGGATATCCACATATTTTTCAAATTCCCTACTGTTTTTATTAGATAAAAGTTTTGGAGTTAAAGGTGCACTGAAGTCACATGACTTACTTGATTCTATGCAAAAAGAGATTAACCATATTGAACTTGGTTTGAGGAAGTACAACATGTTCATTAAGAATTGATTTATAATTTGAAAATTCAAATATCCTCAAAGATTATAAAACTAGTACTGATGGATAGGATTTGGATTTAGATAAATGTTAGGGAAGGAACCAGCCCCCCATAATTTTCTATCGAAGGAGGGCGGTGGTGGCTCCTTGCCGCGGCTGTCGGGGGCTTGCCGCGGCAGGGGCAAGGTAGCTGGGGCAGGAACAAAATGGCAACGACAGTGCCTTGCCGTGGCAGGGCAAAAGTGGCAGCGTGGGCTGCCGTGGTACTGCCATGGCGGGCGGGAATGGCTGCCGCGGCAGGGAGAAGAGCTGCCGTGGCGAGGTAGGAGTTGCCGCGGCGGCTGTGGTGGCGCTGTTGGCTTGCCGCGGCAGAAACAAAATGGCTGAGGCAGCGGCCATGAGCTGTCGCGGTGGGAATCGGCTGCCACGGTGCGGTAGGGCGCTTTGCGCGGTGAGATGGAGTTGCCGCAGTGGAGTGGGGCGCTGCCGTGGTGAGAAAGGAGCTTGTCGCGGCGGCTGGAAGGTTGCCGCAGTACTGCCGCGGAGAGGCGCTGCCGCGGCGAGGCAAGGCAGCATTGGCAGCAGTAGAAAAGGGGGGGAAGGCCATGGTGAGAAGAGCACGACAGAGGGGAGTGGCGGGTAGGGGCGGAGCTGATGCGGCGCGGTAGCCGGAGCGCCTGGAGTGGCGGCGGGGTGCTTCCATTGACTCCTGGCCGGGGGCAACGGCGCGTGGAGGGTCCCGGTGGGTGTAAGCCGGCGCTCAACTCGGCAGCGCCCAATGGTGAGCGATGGCTTGACCGACGACGCCGAGGTGGAAGAAGGGCAAGGAGGCGCTTGGTTGGCGATGAAGAAGAAGAGGAGTAGAGGGGAACCGGCGCTGGTGCTTGGGGGGTCCGCCGTGGAGGAGCAAGGGAGCGATGGAGACTTGTCGGGTTTGTCGGCGAGGCGGCCGAGGTGGCTCGGGTCGCCTGAGCGGGGAAGAAGAGGGGCAGGCGGAGGGCCAAAGGGGAAGCTTGAGCTGCTTGCTGCTCAGCTCAAAGGACTGAATGGGGAGGCAGACCGAGCTTGGGGAGGTGCTCAGGAATGCGCGGTGGGGAGAAGGGGCAGCTCGGCCAGCTTGGAAATGGAGGGAGTGTGCGAGTAGAGGTGAGGAATGGTGGGGAAGAATGGAGAGGGGCTGAGCGCAACTTGAGGAAGAATGGAGCTCAGCTAGGGAGTCCAGGAGAGAAGAAATGAACTGGGGAGGAGGATTTCATGGGCAAGAGGAGGAGAAGAGGAGTGCTCAGCTTGGCAGAGGATAAGGAAGAGAGAGATGGGGGCAACTCATCTGGTGTTGCAGTTGGGAGGTGAGGAAAAGGAGACGTGATGGGTTAACAAAGAGAAAGGAGCACGGCTCAAGGCTCTAGTACAGCTACACAACGGGTTTGGTACCAACTTCAGAGCATGGAGTTAAAAGAGGAAGCAGGGGTAACTAGCTGGTGCTGTTCAGGAGGAAGGAAAGGGGTTGGAGAGAGGAAGGTGGGCAGCTCGGGTAGTAGTTGGGGCTGTGCCACTGCAGGTATTGATGGCACGTCAATGGTGTGGCAACAAGGGATAGCAGCCGGTTGTGTGTGGAGAGAGCTCTCGGATAGCCTTTCTGCTAGAGTTGAGAAGACTTAAAGGGGGAGGTGAGATGAGTTGAGAACTCAGCTGTTTGGGTGCTGGACTGGGCAGTAAAGCAATGAGAGTGAGAAGGGGAGTCAGCACTTGGTGAATTGGAGTGTGGCAGTGAGGAATATGGGGTAGCTGGCGTGCTGTAGAAATAAAAGGGGCAGTGGGAAAGGGGTTGAGTGCTGGTTTGGTTTTTAGAAGGAGTAGAGAAAAGAGCACGGGGACTTGTAGTGTGCAGCAATGTGTTGGCAGAAAAGAAGTTGCTGGACATTAGGCCTGGAGATTATCTGGTATGACACAATATTTACAAGGAGCAAATCGAGTCTAGGTTGAATATAAAATATATGCTTAGAATTTTGCTCGAGTATTGAGAGAAGAAAAAGATTTACGGCTCAATATTTGATTCAAGCTCAATCGTGAAATGGTTTGTGAAAGAGCATCTAGGCCCCAAGTTGGTTTTGATGGTTAATGGTAACTCAAACTGGAATCTAACGATTACATGAAGTGTAAGCAGGTTTACAGGTTCCAGGAAGAAGGGTCATCGAGGGAATGATGACCATCAAAAAGGTACAAGGGGTGAGTTCCAGGACTAAGGAATGGCGGTGCTAGGTAGCTGTGCCACAGCTGTGAAGAAGCCGGTGCTGTGCAAGGAGTTGCAAGCAAGGTGAAGGTGGCTTGATGGGTCAAGGACCGTGACTATAGTTGGTGGGCAGGTAAAGCCTAGATTTGCTAGTTTCTTTGAGTCCATAGGAAAAACCCGTACTATAAAGAGGGATGTAATCAGTATCAGTTGTCTAAGGAATTTTTGCTCAATGCTCAGAGGGTCAGTGTGTAAGCGGTAGAAAACCCCAGGGGCTAGAGTCACCGGTGTGACACAGTGTGTCACAAGTGGTCTAGTGCTCTAAGACTCAGGTACTTCTCTGGACCAGGGGAGAGCTTGTAAATGCTAAGGGAACTGCACTGCGATAGCTGGTCTGGTGGTTCAGAGGGCTGTCGGAGGTTCTCTCCTTATAGGTTTCAGAGAGTGTTGTATGCTGAGGGCATGTCATGTGCCGAGACCGGGCTGAATAGCTAGGCTGCGTCAGTTAAGGGTTCACCTGTGTGTGCCGCCGGTGACACAGGTGTCGGTCTGCCCGAGCCGTTATAGTTGGGCGGAGTGGTTGGCTGTGTCACCCGGTGGCTGACACCGGTGGCTCACTAATCCTACGTGACAACAGTATAACGGTCGGGTGCCTGTGAACCCTATATATAGGGGACCAGGGGAGGACTTCGTCCTCAACCTTGCAAAAACCTGTAAATCACATACGATCGTTGCAAAGCCTCCAACCACCGAACAAAAGCCAAAAGCCTAAGGCCCTGTTTGTTTGGGCTTTTTTTGGCTTTTGGACTTTGGCTTCGAAGCCAAAAAAGCACCTAAATAGGTGCTTTTGGCTTTTGGCTTTTTGCAAACAAACAGGGCCTAAGTGATAGTTCGGGTGAGTGTGTGAGCTTTGAGCAAAGAGCAAAGGTTCCTCCAAGAGATTGCTGCTGGTTCATCTGTTACTCTTGGAGTGTCTGCTCCTAGACGGGTGTAGGAGTTGTTGGTACCACCCAAACTTGTGTGGGCTGGACCAGTAAGTTTGTGAAGGTGATTGAAGTCTACCTGCTGCAAGCAAAAGGACTTCCACAAGCTAAGGTAGAGGCCTGAACGTCAGGTACTCGGAGAACAGGCACGATTTAGTGCTGGCGATCTCTTCGGAGTAGCTTCTCCAACGGAGACGTACCACTCTGCAAAGAGTTGGGAACTTCGGTGAAAAACACCTTGTCTCTCTGAGTGCTTACTTACATTGCTTCTGTTTACCTGTTAATTGCTTGCTTGTGTGATCTCAATCTTAATCTGTTCATCTGTTAAAGATCACATTTACACCTGTGTTACTCTAGCTGTGTCTCAGTTGCTATATATCTTATCTCTCACCTGAGTCTGTTACCTGTTACACAGGCAGATAGATTGCTACTCATTTGCTAAGCCTTAGACCACCTGTGTTAGGCACCTGTGTGACAGCTGCATGCTATTTAACACCTTATATCATACCTGTGTCACTCAGCTGTCACACAGCTAGCTGATCCTAGCTTCTGTCTAAGGCATAACTTAATCAATCAAGTTAAAAGAAGTAATTTTTATTAGCCTCCTATTCACCCCCCTCTAGTCGGCACTTTCGGTCCTTTCAGTTTGAAGTATTTGCACGGGACCTCAAGGTATTTTTATAGAAATATGTTGGCGAGGGTCTCGGGATATTTCTAGAGTCTTTATAGGGCTTGTGGCGTTGTGGATAAGTATGGTGAACGCTAAATAGGGTTTTAATCCGTCACTTGGGGAGAAGGGGTTAGGGTTTGCGTATATGCTTATGTGCAAAAGCAGTATATATGTGCACATACTCATGATAGATCATGGCAGAGTAGGTGGTAAAAGATCAGGTCATTCGGAAGAGATCAAGATGTTTATATGTTTCAATTCCGCAGGAGTACCGTGTGGGCACTTAGCGGCAGGTGTGAGTTTAGGTTGCACCGACGAGGAGGGAGGGGAAGGGATGCCAAAGGTGTATTCGCAGCGAGATTGCAAGGGCGAGTAGCCACGTTCGGAGACAAGGGGTTAGGCAAGGTTATCATACCTTGACGGACAAAGCTTCGACAAAGCGGGGGGTTTAAGGGAAATAGGAACAGAGGTGGAGGATTTTGATTGACTCACTCTAGGGTTTTAACAGAAGCACGATTTGAGTAAAAGTTTAATCTGGTGTATTTTAACTTACATTATTAGCGAAAAAGTTTTTGTTAGCCCTAATGTTCAGGTTCCGGTAAATCAGGGTGTTACATGAAGGTAATTTCCGCACGACCTTGTCGAGCAAGCTATGGAACTGAGCTTTCGGTAGTCTGCGTTGGGTAAGGGGAAGGCCGAGGTAGATGCAAGGGAAGTTGATGATGGTACAGTTGAGGCATTCACACCATGCTATTCCACATCAGGATCACATTGAATCATCACTGCCAAGCTTTTTGAGAAGTTGGTGCGTAGGCCAGACGCCTCGCTAAAGATGGACATCACAGATTTGATGTCCATGATATCGCTAAGGTCCAGTCTTGTGAAGAGGGCCACATCATCGGCAAAGAGGGAGATGCGATGGCGGATACCGAGAGCCACAAACCCATGGAAGCAGACCATGAGTCTTAGCAAGGGCGAAGAGGCTGCTGAGGACATCCGTTTCAGAATGAAAAGAAGAGACGAGAGCGGATCTCCTTGCCATAGTCCATGAGTGTGCCAAACTTTGTCCGTTGTGAAGCCATTGATTAGAACCTTGGTGCTCGCGGAAGAAAGCAAGAGAGTAATCCAGGAGCACCATTTCTCTCCAAATCCACGACCATGCAAGACTTCAAATAAGAAATGCTAGGACAAGGAGTCAACGCACGGGCCACATTTGCAATTCAGGTAGAAGATATAAAAAATCCACCTTAATCCGCGAATTGGTAAAAAAAAGAGATTAAAGTGAATGCTAAGTCTTGCTCATATACATAGACATACCAAAAGATTTTACTAAACCATTTTGTACATTAACACGATCAAGAAAACATGAATAACTTACAACGACATTTAGAAAACCCATGCTTAATTATTTTGAAGGGACCTATTCTTTCTTGACCCAACTTTATAAGGCTTGCACGCATGCACTTGCAAGAATATGGTCACCAACTTATGGGGCACTGGCAGTGGACTACATTGACTCACCATTAAGTCATGATTAGTGGGTATGCATGACGTGAAATGAGTAAACACATCATCCTCCGTAAACAAAGTCATAATCTATTCAATCGTGATTTATCATCGCGACCTTGAACCATTATGCTAAGTTGGCCTCAATTAAGCCAACTCCTGTCCCACAGTATGGCACTCAGTATACCGTCATGCATCTATGGTGTAAAGTCCAAGAAGAGGCAAGATGTATGAGGAGGGTGTTGGTACCGGAGGTCAACCAACGGTATCAATAAGTTTTCTTTGGCAGCGCGGTGGGTTATGATAGTCTTATTTGTGTAACCAGTTTTTGCCTATTTTACTGTTTATTTAACCAAAAAAATTTCTACTTTTGTGACTATTTTTTTAAGCAAATTATAAAATAAGTTCAACACAGTACAGTTTAGCAACTGCAAGCTGAGCATAAGTAGGATAGAGATCATTAGAGTTGTGCGGACTTCCACTTCATTATTGTACAAATATCTTACGCGTATGTTGAACAAATGTTCTAATGGATATATTCCTAAATTTCACACTATTTAGGATTCGTTAGCATTACGGTGGATTATTGTAATCTTGTTTGTCCAGTCAGCTTTTGTCTATTCATCGTTTATTTAACCAACTTTTTTTACTTCCCAGACTATGCGCAACAAATTATAAGATAAGTTCAAGATAAGATAGTTTAGTAATCACAAATTAAGCATCAGACTTGCAATGTTAGAAATTCTGAAAAGTATTTCTTTTTACAACTCCTGAAAAGTAAGTTTAATATGCACAAAACTATTGGATTTCAGACCTCATTGTGGACACAATCTTCACGAACACCATTAGCCAAATAATCTGAAGCGTCCATCTCCAATCGGACGGCCAAAACGCCGTCCATTTGTCAGCTGCCATAGTTGCTGCACCATAACCGTCCATTTGTCAGCTGCCATAGTTGCTGCACCATATATCCGGCCACTGCTGGTAGTTGGGCCCCACGGCCTAGGTTTTCCTCATCCCTTCAGCGACTCCGAAAAAACCTCTCCGTCTCCGCACCGATCGGGGCCCCAATCCGCCGCCGCCCGTCCCCGATCTCCCGGCCTCCGGCCAGATCTGCTCGCGCCCGGGCTCCGCATAGGTTGTAGCTTCCAGCCGGATGCCGCGCGACCTGTCGCGGTCGCCGCCGCGCCGGCGCCGGCGGTCGCCGTCCCCGCTTTACCGCGGACGGAGGGGCCGCAGGGAGCGCGTGCCCAGCCGCAGCAGGTCCCCTTATCGCTCCTCCTATAGGTGATCTCCCTTGTCACACGCCAACGCAATCTGGCGCCCCGTTCCTTTTCCTTCTATTTTCCCCTTCTTAATCTTCTCTGTGTGTTGTGTATAATACTGTATAGAAAGGTGTAGGGAAGATTACAAGGCGATGCAAATCCGCTGATTAATTTTTTTCCTTTTGTGTTAATGGCATCGGATGTATTATGATGCAAACTTGCTAAATGGAATTGAATTTTTCTGTCTCCTTATGGTCGTTGGATCTATGGATGGTTGATAAGTTGGTTTACGTGATTCTTAGGAACAGTTAGCGCGTTCTGCTATTATCGCAGTTCATGTGATTGTTATATGATTTATATAGTATTCACATTGCTAAGGAGCAATTAAGATTACGGGAAATGTCGTTCCGTTTTTAGTTGTTACTTAGACATCAAATGTAACACGGTTGTATAGAAGTTGCTTGGATATCTTAGCGGTACTCAGATGCTGTTTGGAAAATCCGGGGTAAGGTTCATCCAAGAATGGAATATTGGACCTATTTGGAATTTTTGGGCACCTCTTCTCAATTAGGAGAGAAATGTTGACCATGCCATGAGGTTAGGCTAAAAGGGAGGAGAGCAAGGTAGTTTTACATGCCCTGCATGCACCTCTGCTCACTTACATGGTTAGCTGGCGTCTCTCCACTATGTCGTGTTTTGCAACAACAATTTTGTTGCATTTTCCACCAGCCATTGGTGACATTCGGGAAAACAAGGAGTTAAGTAAAGGATTCGTTGGTAGTTTTTTTTTGTCAGAAAGAGTGGTGCTCAAAAGAAGAAACTCGAACACTAGTGATGATGCCTCGTACTGGTTTAGGTGGGCGGTCCAGCCTAGAAAAAGAAACACTAATGACGATGCCTCATACTGGTTTGGGTGAGCAGTCCTGCAAGCTGCTCGACTGTCTTCTGTAATCCTGAACCATGAGATACTTCTGTGGACTTGTCTTGCTGCCCATGCACTTTATTTTACCCACCCCTCCAGGGGTTAGGTGCGGAATTGCTTATGTTATCATTTTGATAATCTGATATAGAAACCATTAAAATCTGTGACATCCATTTTATGTCCAAACCAAGAAAAAGTGTTGAAGAAGGACTACGTAAGGAAGCAACTTGGAACATATGATCAGATGATGCTTGAATATAGTTATCCGTACTCTGCATTGCTTGCCTGTATGGACTGACAAGTGACAAGAATTCCTTTGGTAAAAAGCATGGAACCTACAAAGATTTTTACTCTATGCTGTATTGCTGTGGAATCCTCCAAAGGTTATTCTAACAATGTTTGAGGTAACTGCTTTCGCTCACTTTTTAGGGTTTCAGTAAGTGACAGTGATTGCCTGTTTTTATGTTATTATGCTTCTATTTTTTTCCTCACAATGGTAACCTTTGTATTGCAGAAGGAAGAGCCCTTCTCCTTCCCCTCCTAGGAGGCGCAAGAGTCGATCTCCATCAGAAAGACGTTACAAAAGAAAGAGAAGTCCGAGCGTCACTAGCTCTCCAATTGCCAAATCTCTTCCTCACCTTGGGTCTCCAGAGAATAAGAATGTCATTGATAAGCAAAGGCTAGAAGAAGAAAAGAAAAGGTGGGGAGTATCTGCTTTGCTATGTAGAGTCTAGATTATGCAATCTACAAACCAAACTGTTTACTGTTTACCCTCTTTGCCTATCTCTTTTACGATGTCGATGAACTATTCATTAATGAACATTTTCAAAGTGCTATTTTACTCTATTCATCTAGCTGCTGTTTTCACCAGAACACAAGGTCAGGCTCTATTTGCTATCTGTGCTCTAAATTATATGTTTCTGAATACACGTATTGCATTTTGCTCTAGAATAAAGTTTTTTTTTCTGAATACACTTATTGCAATTTAATATTTTTTATTAAACAATAATGTAAGAAAACTACTTCAAAAATGAATTTCAATTAGAGATTTTTTTCCCCTAAATCTGGATTGCTTTGTTTATGAAATGAATGCACATCCAACCTTCATTTTTGCTAGGACCTCTCGTTTTCTTTGGATATAACTGTGGCTTAAGTTGTTGCAAGCTAGGTCCGAAAAAGTCTATGTATGATGGGCAGAGTGCGTGTAACTAAGATGGCTTTTGTTTAAGTAAATTGTGCATGGAATGGAATGTTAGTTGGCCTTTTCGTCCACTAATTTAAGCGGCCTTCTTTTACGCATATATGTTGAATTAACAATTCTGAGTGGGAAATGAATAGTTGCCTACTTGTAAGCATTCAACTACCATCAGCGCGGTTGGTATTCATTTTCTGTGTTGTCTGGGGTATTAATAATTGCTATTTGTTAGCAGGCTGTTTAGTCAGATGTCTGAGGCTTGCAGTTCTTATGTTCATGTGCTTATTGAATTGAAAGTGCCAGTTTAGGATGGCTAATGTGTTAAATTGAGGACATTAGCTACTAGCCTGTAGTTCCAATTTGGTGGTGTTCCTTTCATTTTGCCTAGCTTTGGTGTTGTTTTGGGCTTTCTGTAAAAATCAGTATTATTTTATTATTTTAACTATTGACCGCTCTTCTGGTTGTTGAGTATGGATTAGTTTGTTCAGTGCACTGAAATGCAACCTATAGAAGGGAATGCAACCAAAGCAGCTTTGTATCCCGTTTCAGTTTACTTAATTTCATGTTTTCTAATCTGTAGTACATTGTGACTGCAGTTAGTCTTCATTCCAGTTATGTCATCCTATGTGGCATGTGATTAATGATAACCTGTCATTTGAAAGTGTGCTAAATCATTTTTGCTTCCACTAACAAGTGATAATAAGCAAGTCAATTTATAAAAAAGGTCAATGCATGATTGATTTGATATGTGTTCTGGGTAGATGCATGCAAAATATGATTTAGTTGGAATATTGAAGTGCTTACATGATTAGCTCTAAACCTGCCACAAGTTACTTGACATTCTTCTCTACAGGCTTTTCTGAAGGAAGCTACTGCTATAGTTCCACTTGTTATATTTGATGATGCAATTGGTGATCCTTTATCTACTCTTGACCAGTTTTGCTAATTCGTTTTTTGGATCTGGAATCATAATAGAGGTATGCCCAAAATGCATTAGTTTGTATTCAACACTATGCTGATGAAAGGTATAGGTGATGATAGACAGTGTTAAAAATTGTAAATCTTGCGCTTGCTTTTGGCTGCTTTTGTGGCCTTGAATATTTGATGAAAGTGTTGGCATTGGCAATTTCTATTTTCAAAAGTACACTTCATTAACTTCTTGTTGCAATTGCAGGCGCCAAAAAGAAGTTGAACTGAGACTATTGGAGGAAGAAACTACAAAGAGAGTTGAGCAAGCTATTAGGAAACAAGTTGAGGATAGTTTGAATTCGGAGGAAATCAAACATGAAATACAAAGACGAATTGATGAAGGGCGGAAAAGGATACATGAGGAGGTAGCAGCCCAAATCGAGAAAGAAAAGGAGTCGGCCTTGATTGAAGCCAAGCAGAAAGCTGTAAGCTTCCCGTCACTGGCATGTTTTCTGCTCGCTCACATCGTGCAATTTATGCATGGTTGTTTGGTTCGTGTTGCAATACCCTTCAGAAACCTTGTCAAGACTTGAGAGAGCTTATGTTTACCGGTTTTCATGTTGCTGCAGGAACGTGAAAAGAAAGAGCGAGAAGAGCTAGAGAAGAAGCTCAACGAAGACCGAAAGAAAGCAGAGGAGGCTCAGATGAAGGTTGCCATGGAACAGCAGCAGAAAGAACTAGAGCGGTACCAGGAGCTGGAGAGGCTTCAGAAAGAGAGGGAGGAAGCCATGAAGCAGAAAAAGATGGAGGAACAGCAGCAGAACCAGAACCAGATGAAGCTGCTGGGCAAGAACAAGTCACGACCGAAGCTGTCGTTCGCGCTCGGGATGAAGTAAAATCGATCCCACAAGTGTGAATTAGCAACGTAGCTCCATTTGTAACCACTTGTCTGGAACCGTTCATGCTGTTAATTCAGTGCAAACAAATCGCATTTGTGGTGAAAAAGCTCTTGATCTCCTGTTGTAAGTTGGATGCGGTTTTCCCCTTCTGTGATCTCTGCCTCTGGGAGTGGCAGGGGGTCATCCCTCCGCCAACACTATGTACAGCCCGTGCAGAGTTTACCACCCGTCACAAGGGGTAAGTGGGTCTGCCCATCCACTTTGTTTTCTTCACTTGATATTGTCGCCTTCACAGAAGCTCATGCTACGCCCTCCTCTCTCACTCCCTCCTCTTGGCATTTAGAATGAGGCTGGGAGGTGGCGGAGCTAGAAATATTAGGGTTGGGCGGGGTAGGGAAACTGGTACTTTATAGATGCCAAACACTGGAAAATACAAATGGGAAACCGGACAAAGTATATGCATATTTCCCATACACTGCTACGTACAACCTCCTAGGAGCCATCTTGGACACATTTCAAAAGTATAAGTTGCGGATGCTCTTGGTCTTAGGTGTTCAGGCAAAATTGCGTCCGTACCAGTGGGAGGATCAATAATTAAACCAATAATATTAAATTATATAACATAAAAGTGATACCATTTAAAAATAAATTTGAATATAAATCCAGTGACATCACTTTTATATCATATAACTAAGAGATTATTAGTTTAATTATTGGTCAAAATTAAACCTTAAATTTTGTGCACATTTTATATTTGTGAATAGAGGGAATATGTAACAGAGAAATGAACTTTGCTAAAATTACAGTGGCAAAGCGAAAGTCGATCTACATTATCAAATTTTGGTAAGCTTGCCGCAGAGCTGCCCATTTGTACCATTTCGCTTGACAAAGCGCACCAAATTTTGTTCATCAAATTAGTAGCTTACTAGGGTCAAGTTTTGGTGGAGAAAACATTATGTAAACAGAGAAGTGAATCTTGCTAAAATTCCAGTGGCAAAGCGAAATTGGATCTACATTATCAAATTTTGGTAACCAGGCCCAGTTGCATGTGTGCTTTTCTCTGCATGTGGCCAGCTAGCTCCATGGAAAGTGCCACTTCGGTGGCAAACCGGCGACGTCGTCGCACAGACACACTCAAAAGGAGCAGACAAAATTCTGCTTTCCCCAAGCAACCGAGCAGCTTTTCCCACTCCCCGCTCCCCACTCCTCACTCCACCCACGGCAATGCCAGCCGATCCCCCCGCCGCCGCCGCGGCACCCGACCAAGAACCACCACCGCCTCCTGCCCGACCGCTGCCGAGGCCGCTCTCCCTCGTCTCGGCCCTCCCCTTCTGGTTCTACCTCACCGCCGGGGTCTCCCTCCTCGCGCTCCTCCTCCCCCACCTCCTCTCTCCCCTCGCCTCCCCTCCCCTCCCGCCTCTCCTCCGCCACCACCTCGCCGACGGCCGCCTCCTCAAGCTCCACCCCGGCCCCGACCTCTTCTCCTTCACCTCCCTCCCGACCGCCGCCGCCGCACACTCCGCGCAACAGCACCACCCCGTGCTCGTCCTCCCGGGCCTCGCCGCCGGATCCTTCTCCTTCCGCCGCCTCCTCTCCTCCCTCTCGTCCCATGGCCTCGTCGCCGCCGCCGTCGACCTTCCCGGCCAGGGCCTCTCGCCGCCTCCTGCCACCCCTCCTTCCCGCAGAAACCCTCTCCGGGAGATCATGGACCGGGGCGTCTTCCACGCCTTCGAGCAGCTCGTCGAGACCGGCGAGGTGCCGTTCCAAGAACAGCCCACGGAGCAGTCCCGCACCCCGTACGCCGCCACCGAGGCGGCCGCGGCTGTCGCCCGCGCCGTGGACGCGCTCGGCATCGCGCCTGTCCACCTCGTGCTCCACGACTCCGCCCTCGCTGCCGGGGCCGCTTTCGTGTCGGCCAACCCAGCGGCGGTGCAGAGTGTCACTCTGATCGACGCCACTGCCACTTTGCCGGCGTTCCCCGCAGCGGTCCTCGGCGTGCCGTTGCTGGGCAGGTTGGTGCTGCGGGCGCCGGCATTGTTCAATGGACTGATGCGTCTGTGCTGTGCACGGGGGATGGACTCAGAGGAAGCCGAGGCGCACCAGGCAGCGATGCGGGGCGAGGGAAGGAGGGAGGCGGTGTTGGAGGCTTGGAAGGCTCTGAATCAGAGCTTTGACCTGAGGGAGTGGAGGGGTCCTTCGAAGGAGGCGAGGAGGCTGCCGATAATGGTGCTGTGGTCGGGTTCTTGGTCGGATAGGTGGATCGATGAGGGGAAGAAGGTGGCGGCTGCGTTGCCTGATACCAAATTTGTCTACCATTATGGCGGCCGATGGCCTCAGGTCAGCTTGATTATCTACACTTGCTTATCAATTTCATTGTTAGGGAGTATGCTTAGGTCCAGTTTATGGTCGCCACCCTGTTTTTGCAATGTGAATCTAGTCTGTTAGGGGACTCATTACTATTTCCTTTCCTGTTTAGCAAAGTGAATCTTACTAGTTAGGGAAATCATTACTGATTTCAGTGAAATTTTGTTGGTACATTTAGAAAAGATGCTTTCAACTGACTGTTACATAAAAAATAGTTTGGAAAAGCCGCCACAAATACGAAACAAGGCCTTAGTGATCACTTAGCAGTCATATTTGTCCTTTGTGTAGCTTAGAGCCGTAGGCCTTAGTTAATGTAGAGGTAGAGACATACTCATGGTTGGCCTACTGCCTCTATTTCAAGTGAACTATTATGCATCATTGTGTGCAACAGGGTTGAGAGTTGAGACAGATTTTAAATATTACTTGCTGAAGTGAGACTTGTAACGACTGGAGAATGAGATACTGTGAATCAAACTGCTAATAGTAGGAGAAGATCCACCTTGCACACTCCATACCTGAGTAACATGCCGGTAGACTGACCCGATCCAGCTTGCCCTGAATAGACCATGGAATTTCTTGAAGAAATAGTTTTGCTTGCACTATTATAATTTTGCAGTTGACAAAGGATGATCATTTCGATACAGGAGGCAGCTGTGAATCTCATCATCAAATTTTAGGACCAATTAACCAAGTCGGACCAATTAACCAAGTCATTACCTTGTTCACTGAATTGACTGTCCATATTCATTTTGTCTTCTTATTTCCTGAAAGAAGGGCTCCTTAATTAGGGTCAGGTTTCCATCACCACGGTGCTATTTTAGGACTGCACTTTAGAAGTAATACTTCACTTTAGACATTACTCCATTTACACCATGCCTTGGTGTATGAAGTTCTATCATAGCTAAGTGGCAAGTTGAGATTTTGACTGCATTATTATCCTCGTTTTGGAATTTCAGGTGGATGCCTGTGAAGAAATCTCCAAGGTGATAGCAGAGTTTGTGACCTCATTACCAACATCTGTGGAGAAGGAAAATGAAGAATACGGGTCACATAGTATTGATCACTCATCTGATGAAGCAACAGATGGTCATGTTTAAGGATCAGTGTGTCGATTAAGGCAATGTCTTGCAAGCATTCATATGGCTGAGGCTCGACCAAGCGCTATTCATCTGTCTTGGACAAGTCATATCTCCTGCTGGTAGAAGGGATGATCACCTATTACACTGATCCTGTCCATGTCCAGTGTAGAGCCTCTTGTGTCGATCTTTCAGGTGGTGCTGTCAAAATGCAACTTGAAACTCTTTTTCTTCAGAGTTCCTGTTAGGGTATTCTGTACGGAGATAGATTTGACTCACATAGCCTGACTGGTGTAACATTGTTTTGGTGTCCCTGAATTGTTAAAGTGTATTGACTACTGCATAGTAAACCTGGGAGACACTTCATCTTGCTTATCTTTTATGTTCTACATGTAAGTTTGCTTGCACTTGGAATCAATGCTGTGATGTAACATGCAAACTACACTTTCTTCTTTAGCCGACCAGCGAGCTGGAAATTCTAGCCTAGAATACCTGAGGTTTCGCCCAAATAGATCGTTTCCTACAGGACTGGGGGAAAATAAGTCTGAGTCCACATTCTTCTATTTTTAAGATGGTATGTACCAAACATGTCCTAGCTATTTCTCAGTAGTGTCTATCCATCTTAGCGTTACTTTGAAAGTTTGAATACCTCTATAGCTCTCCAGATTAGTAGTTCTTAAAAATACATGGGATAAGTTGACTACCACAGTTTTTGTTCAATGTCAATTAACCACATGTTCAGAAAACTGAGTTATGTGACAAGAGCTGGTTTATGCTGCCCATAGAGTATGGAACTATGGATGCTATATTATTCTCAGCATCCATGTCAGAGCTTGCACCACAGGTCCACAGCTCTCAATATTTGAGATAAATGTTTTGTACAAAACCTGATGGTACATCATGAGGTAGGCAAATTCAAATGTGTTACATTTGTACATAGCAATTCCTGAATCTAAATTGAAAACATTATCTGCATTTTGAATAGTGAAGAGTGTGAGCAAAACCTGAGCCGGCCTGAGCTGCACTGAAAATTTTGGAGGAATGTACTGTCCAACAGAATAACTGAAAATCGCCCCCAGGAATCTTGAAACACATCCAAGAACAAACTCACTGAGAATACACTTGACTAAGACTTTCATCATAAATGATAAAATGTGAACTGAAAACTAAACACTAGTATTTTTGTATACATCATAACTAAGAAAAACATGATGGAAATTAATGAATTTCGGCACAATTCGTTTTCAGCTTACAGAGTCTTGTATGCCAAAGAACTGGCAAAATGCATCCCCACAACCCCCAAACGTTGGTGAATTCCAGAATATAGCGCCAACTTATAATCTTTATCAACTAAATGTAAGCAGCAGACACAGCGGCATATTCCTAACCTAGAAAGAAAAGAAAGAAAAGTGTTTTTGAATATTTTCCCAGCACAAGAATATATAACTGAATTTGTACAGAAAGCACCACCAAGACCTAACAACAGGCAGGCGAAATACCAAAGATGAGGCTCTGAGCAGCGATAGTGAGGAGCTGATCTGTCTCTGGTCACGAAGTAATATTCGAGTTACGCACAACAAACAAGCCAAAATAGGCAATCTCCACATGTGAAATCAAGATGGAAGCAAACATGAGGACACAATAATGCTCTTAAATGAATGAATTTTTCAGAGAGACACAGTGCATCTGGAGGTCAACACTTCATCGAGGATTAAGTAAACAATATTAATGGAACTCTATCGTAATGGTAAGGGATAATGCGTAGGTAGTTCACACTCACACCAAAGCAGAATGGCTGGAACCATGAAATTATTTTTATGACTTAGTGTCATCTGTTATCTTATAAAGGATCAGTCCTAAGAAGCTCTTATCTATGATAAATGGAAAAAACAATGCAGAGAAGACAAGATGCAGTGCTTGGCTGGATTCTAACCTATCAGGTTGCAGGTTTGGTGGCTTAAACACATCCACAAAACAGAAAATATTTGCGTATTACTGCATTATCCCTAGTCTACCTAATAATTCAGCATGCGCATGACAAAAAAAGAAAGAAAAAGAACTCCTGGACATAGCAAGTCCACTGCAAAACCAAGTATGATATATGGTTCTCCAACAACACAAATCCTCGCCTGCATAATCCATATGCAGGAGGTGTGTTCATTCTGGCAGCACCTGGCAAGTAATTAACCACTTAAGTGAACAAAACATTTAACTCCTGGATCTATGATAAACATTTAACGAAAACTTGGCCAGCTATCAGTACACACTGCTGACAACAGCACAGTTCATTTTGTTCGCGTGATCGTAACACATGTGCAGTTTACATTGCCCATGCAGAAAAGAAAAGGCGAAACTGGATTATGTCAAATGAACTAAGACCAGGTAACTACCGATCTTAAGCAAAGAAGGCATATTTTGCTACATACAACAAGAAAACGAGCGATGGGTACCTAATCCAATTAACAATGATGCCCTTAAACAATGATGGCCAATGTGTTCGTTTTGTGTCAGATTACTGGTCGTCGCGAACGTTAATTTCTACAAGCAACTACTACAGCTACAATCGAAGTGCCACGACATCCAAGTCAACTGTGCAGCACAATGACATGCAAGCAGATGCAATGGCAATGCCTTTGTATACCTCAGGACTAAGGGTTGAAAAAAGACGAACCACTGGATCATATTAAGCTGCGGAACAAGCATGTAAAGGGCCAAGGGTCGAACATATAGATTAGAGAGAGATAGGCGCACTAGACGAAACATGTAAATGTTGCACACGTAGATACATAGTACGACTAGTTGTCGCATTTACGAACTGAAAAAGACCTAATTTACTTGTTCTGGTCCACATGAATAAAACCCAAACTATACCCCTCCAATAGAGACCAAGTTGATCACTGGTCATCTTGTTCCTCACTATCATAAATTAGGTCATCATAATCGGTTTATCATATACGGGTAGTCGACAACCACGGCGGAGTAGCCACATGTGTGTCGGCACCAGCGCCATAAACTAGGTCATCATAAACGGTTTATCATATACGGGCAGTCGACAACCACGGCGGAGTAGTCACAGGTGTATCGGCGCCAGCGCCGACAAGAGGCCCTAATGAGTCCATTTTATGCTCATCTTTTCGTTGAGTTTGATCTTGATATTCTCATGATTATCCTATTAATTGCTACGTAATCACTAATTAATTATTCGATTGTGAAAACCCTCTTGTTTTGGTTAATGTGCGTAGAAATAACAAAAAAGACGGAGGGAATCATGCATAGTTGGAAACTACTCGTTAAGAGGAGCAACCTCCAAAAAAGAGCCCACTGATAGGAGTTTTGTAGAGCGCCAGACAGGATGCAATACCGGCTACCAAAGGTTCTACCAGGACAAACCAACCGCTTCCATGAAGACGGCCCACATAATTTTCGACGGACGCGACAATAGCCTAATTCTGAAGTCTGCCAATCTATGTAAGGAAGAGAAGACACCAAACCGACTATGACCCAAGAACCTAGAAAGCCGGAATACCATCAACACCATCACCCGTTCATCACCATAGCCGTCGCCACCATGGCTGCCATCACATCATCTCCACCAGTTTTAGTCATTTGTACTCCTCATATTTCGATTGCCAAGAGCAAGATTATAAGATGGTTTTAAACAATCTCTTAAAGTATGTTTTACAATCTATGTGTTTCCAATCTACTATTTTCTTCATGGATTTCGCAGATGGAGAGAGAGAGAGTGGGGGATAGAGGAGGAGGAGAAAGAAGCTGACGTGTGAGTCCACTGTTGCGACGAGATAGAAGTGGTTATGGTTGGTATCTACTCTTTTCATAGCATGTCAAATAGATTTAAATGATCAAGTTTATGATCACAAAATTAAGGATTATAAATTTGAGACTATATATCAAACTTCAGGTTTAAAATAGACGTTTTACTAAGAATATAAATAGATGTGCGTACGGGCGATTTACAAACACAATTGATTTTTTTTTCTTGTTTGAGAATGACCTGATTTACTTGCTCTCGCCCTGCTAAAAAAACCCAAACTATATAGGCCGGCCGGCGACAGAGACGAAGCGACTCATCGATCACTGCTCATTTTCTTGTTCCTGTCCCTTCATCGCCTCCTCGTATTCCTCTTCTAGTTCCCCAGCGTCCTCGCCGTCCTCCTCGTCCTTGAGCTCGACGTAGCCACACTTGGCGACCTGCGCCCTGACGAACTGCTGCAGCTCCTTCTTGGCGCGGACCTCGTTCCAGAACACGGAGGCCCAGCGGTGCATATTGCCGGACTGTTCGATGCGCTCCTCGGACCAGCTTATTGCGGCGACGGTCATGTCGCTGAAGTCCTTGATCCGCGCTGGTTCGTCCGGGATATCCCAGGACAGTATGTAGTCGATCTGCTCCTGCGGCATCTTCCTCGGCGGCCGCGGCGGCAACGCCTTTTCTCCTCCTCCACTTCACCTCCTCGTCATGGCACGTCTCATCTTCTCTACTTCAGAAGAAAATAACCAGTTGCTTGTTGAGCCATGCGCTGTCCAGATGTGGAAATCGCCCAACTTGCATAGACCCTCAATTTATTAGCCGTTGGCCCCTTCGTGGTTTTACATGAATTTAACCGGTCATCAGTGGTACCTAGCTGGTATAATTTACAGTATAAACTTCAAAACCATCTAATTTACATTCTCAACTATTAAAACTATTGAAACTAAATCTCAAAACAGTATTTATAGGTGATTTTTTTGTGACGTAGCATCCATATCAATACGTTTTGCCACCTCATTCTGCTACATCCGCTACCCGCTACCGCGAGGCATTGCCCATCTCCAAATTCATGTCGGCAGTGTAAGAATGTGCTAGCTAGGAAGTGCATGCATAGTGTGAAGTTTTTACCGACCAAGTGAGAAATTCTAGATATGCATGTGAGATGGAATGACGGTAAAAAAAGGAGCAGAAGCAAATTTAGATTTGCCACCGTGTAACTTGGTTATTTCCTCGTTGGTTTCTTAGTTACCGTGAGCTGTAAAAGTGAATGGATAAGCTAGCTGTTGTTTATGGTGAGTTGTACGGTTATTTTGTACTTGGGTTGGTAAGAGTATATGTCAGTTGTTTTAGCGGTCCTTTCTAGCCATAAGCCCTTTAGAAGAGAAAATACAGCTTAAACTTAAATTTAAGTAATTATTTTGCTGTATAGTGGGAGGAAGCTCCAAAAGTGAGGCTTCCCGAACTTCTGAGCTCCCCGATTTCATCTTTGCCCTCTAAGTTGAGTGATATTTACCCGCATTTGTCACTCATATATAATAAAAAACTTCTCAGATTTTTTTCCTCTCCACCCAAGTGCTGTGTGCCTCCCCCGAGCTCTCTCCCTGCCTCCCGAGCGCCTCCCTCCCTCCTCCACGCGACCCAGCAGATCTCCCTCCCCTCCGGCCGTTCCACCCCTCCTGAATCCAGCGAGCACTCCCCGTCCGCCGCCTCCTCCCTTCCCGACCGCCTCCCCCGCGACAGCCGGCAGCGCGTCCCCCTCCGGTGCTCCTGGGCCCCCTGCCGTCCTCCTCCCCTAGCCGCCGGTCCGGACGTCGCCGCGTCGCCTCCCTCAACCTCTGGCTGGTCCCGAGGTCGGCCGCCGCCGCCGAACCACCCGCCGCCAGCGGTCCCCTCCCCGTGCCCTTCTCCTTCGGCTCAACAGCCTGCGGGCACCCGAAGAACTCGCCTCGCCGCCGGCCATCCGTCCACCTCCCGTCGACCTCCCCCCGGATCCGGCCACCTCCCATCAACCTCGCCCCGGATCTGGCCCGCCCACCCTCCTCTCCTTCCTGCTCCAGATCCCGCCGCCTCCCCCTCCAGATCTCGCCGACCCCGGCCCGCTGCCTCCACCCCGTCGGCCCCGCGTCGCCGCCTCCCCCACCGGTGTTGCTCTCCTCTGCCCCCGCCAGGGCCGCCCTCCTCCGCCCCGTTCCCGCCCTCCTCCTCCCCACGCCAGCGCTGACCTCTCCCGCCCCGGCCGGCCCCGCCCGCCTCCTCCACCCCGACTGGCTCCGCCCGCCTCCTCCGCCCCGGCCAGCACCGCCCTCCCCCTCCCCACGCCGGCGCCGCCCTCCTCCTCCCCACGCCAGTGCCGCCCTCCTCCTCCCCGGCTACGCTGACCTCGAGCACGACAAGCTCGTCTCCGCCTCGACCACAATGCCGATGCCCAGCTCTCCAACGCCGGCGACGACCTTGTCATCATTTAATTATTCTTCATATACACATACCTTTGATTTTTATGAAGTATTAGTGCTAGTCAGATTTGCATTTTCTATTAGTGTTAGCAAAAAAGCATTTGCTGTTCTTGCTTTGCTCAATTATTTTGCTAAAGAAGAACAACAGCCACAATGATCTGGAGAGGAGAATGCCTTCGACTGTCAATTGTTGCCTGCATTGCTTATCTTCATGGATCTGCGAGAAGGGTGTTATGATTAGTTGATTAGTTTGCAGATAATTAACAATCTATTTGTGCCCATGATCATTTGTTTCATCAAGGCAATAGTTCATGTTTATGTGAGATGAATTTGTAGTAATTGTAGTATTATATGTTGATTTTGTATATGATGATGGGCAGTGATGATTATGCCCATTGTTATTTGTTGCTAGGATTTGGGAGAGATTTAATTTAGCAGGATTGTAATTGTGATATGAATGGAAATGTATGCCATATGTTTAATCACTCATGATCTTGATTGGACAGTAGCGATTTTCTTTAATTGCTAACTATGTATACACATTACTATTTCTATTAGAGTTTTTCTATTTTCATATCTCATATATGTGCTAAACTATATAAAAACGTATGAAAGTAGTGTTATTATCATTCAAATAGCAAACGAATTAGGCTAAGGGTATTATAGACTTACCACAATCCAACTCTACCCATAAGCTTAAATCTCACAAGCCGTCTAGAAGGGGACCAAGAATTTCTTAGACTTCCCCACACCGAAGCTTCTCCACACCGTTAAGCTTCCAATGGCTTATGCACAAGCTGAAGCCGTCTAGAAGGGGCCCATAAGGAGATGTACTCCATGTGTTGTTGTAAGCTTGTAAGAGTACGAGGGACTAGTAAGCTTATAAACAAATAGAGAAGTTATTGATAGCCAGAAGTTCTTTGCTTACTTGAGTGATCCATACCTAACAACAGTGAGGCCGAACCAGCGGTTCAGATACGCAACCCGCGCGCTCGCCGCCGACAGCACCTGATGCCTGTCGTCAAATGACCGTGCGGGCTTCGAAGCGTCCTTGCTCAGCATGAAGCACCTGGCCAGCATCGTGCTGACCATCTCCTCCTCCTCCTTCACGGCCACCTCATCTCCCTCCTTGCATAATATTTTTGGCAACCACATATTAACTCCCAACAATTAACAAATGTAACTAATAAAATCAGAAACCTTTGAATATATGTGCTGTTACCTCTGTTTGGAAGTAGGCTTCTGGAGGCAGCTCATAGTCTTCCACTAGTGTGATATTCAATACGTTTGCTCCCTGGAACAGTGCATGCGTCGCAGCATTTCAAGATTTGAAGTAGTGTGAGATGAGCAAAAAAAAGTTCTAACATATGCAAATGCTAAGGATGGGAGAGGTGATTACAGAGAGGAGCAGGCTAGTTTCTGCTCCATGGAACTCCTTGAAGATCGCATAGGCAATCTGATTCCCTACCATGAGCCAGAACACAAAGAAATGCATAAGAACATCTAGAGATGAGGGTATTGTGCATAACTTATGATTGACAAGGAGACGAGACCTTCGCATCTCAACATATTCAATGTCGCTGGAGAAGGAGAAGAACTCCCTAATGTTGTCGGTGGGCGTGGAGGCAGTGACGTTTTGTCACCTTGATTGCTTTCACCTAAAACATAGAGTTTTAGAAGAGATTAGCACACTATAGATGTATTTTGTAAATGCATGTAATGCAAAATATCTCATTTAGTAAATATGCATTCAAGATTAAAAAGAGTGAAATATCAATCCAAGCAGCATTGCTAATACGGTTCATGGGGGTGTATGGTTCCTAGTAATGGGGCATGGTAAATGGGCATGTTTTTTCACATGTAACATATGAATTGTTATCAGCCAGCCATGTTTCTGCTATTGCAGATATCGAGTGCTCCAATGAACTTGGCAAGGAGGCCTTTTGTGAAATGCTAAGGACCCAATATTTTTATAGAGTTTGTTTATCCAATGACTTTATACACCAAGTGCATTGGCATTTCTTAAGAATGGCGGCGCTCATAAAGTGAGACAGAAGAGTGCAAAAAGGGCATGAGGCTCATTCTCAATATGTGCTTGTCGGAAGGCTAGAACATCCTCCGTGCTGATGGACCTGATGCTTAAACAGATGAGAACAACATGTTTCTGTATCATGTTAAGCAGCAACAAAAGTTCTTTGTCAAAATTTATGTTAGTATTCGGAGATTAGTTGGGTCACTACTTCAGCTGGTAGGATCGAGATAATAACTTGCTTGTGATCAAAATCGTATATAAGATGTTTTCTCTCTTAGTTCAGTTTGTGGTTTCTTCGTACCGATAGCAGCAGTACGAGTTTACCATAAATCCATCTAAATCCATCTATATATTAATGCAACAAATGAACTGTGTTAAGAACACCCATAAACTACTTAGGGAATAAAAGGAAAAAATCGTTGGGATTAATATATCGTGCTCTTGAGATAAAAATTTATTGGCAAAACATGTGAAAAGCTACATCTAATCGAATAGGATGAAAAAAGAACATGTGTACCAAGTCTCGCTTCCCCATATATCCAAGCGTCTTGGTCCAGCCCATAGAACGTGCGATAAGAATCGAGCGTGTGGGATAGGTCTCCCAAGGTATCTCAAAGGTTGTGGGACTTTTATTATGATTGGACAAGGACCACCCAAAAAGTAGAAATCCTCAAAAGAAACTTGGTTCTTGAGCACAAATTGAGAAATTAAAGATAAACAAAAGAGTACCACCAGTTCTAGTGCCAACTGCCCCAAAATACAAAATCAATTGGTAAGAGAAACTTGGTTCTTTTTTTAATTAAAGCGGCGAGTGTGTGATGGTAATAGTGTAATTAGGTTGCAGTAAAAATCGTTATGGATTTTACTGCCAGCATGTCAGACTTGTCAACAGTAAAAAACCGCTCGAGAATTTAGCGTTCGGTTGTGCCAATTTTACTACCAAGTTACCTGCATGCGAATGGAAACCAAACTTTACCGTCGAAAACACAATTTTAGCATTCGGAACTGCAAGTCTCACCATCCAATTCAATAGCTAATTCGGCTGCTAAGTTTTTACTGCCCTTATTGTGCCGATTTTACCTTGGTTGTACCGATTTTACTATCAAACTACCTGCGCAAATGGAAAACAAACTTTACCGTCGAAAACATAAGTTTATCGTTCGTAACTGTAAGTTTTACTGTCCAACTCAATAGCTAATCCGGTCATCGAGATTTTACTGTCTAGTTGTGCTGATTACTACCTGATTGTGCCGATTTTAGCACCAAACTATCTGCACACAAGTGGAAAACAAACTGTACCGTTGAAAACACTATTTTACCGTTTCCTACTACAAGTTTTAGCATCAATTTTGGGCAGGGATCAATGGTATGACGACACACGAGTTTTACTATGAAGCGATGCAAGTTTTACCGTCAAAACACTAGGGTGGGTTTTCCACGTTTGAGTCCAGTGGTTTGTTTGGGTTGGTGTGTGCGGCCAGAGCGCAAAATACGCTCACGCACATATTAGCACCGCCCTATATATATATATATATATATATATATATATATATATATATATGTATGCATGTATAAGAAGCCAGATTGGGGCTCCATGATTTTCAAATTCATGAATTCAAGCTAATTTTAGGTATAACTTTTAAATTTTTTAGTTTTGGGATATTTACCTGATTGTAACAATTTAAATGAAGTATATATCTTCAAAAAATTCACTTGAATTTAAATATTTTAAGGTATATTAGATCAAATACCTAGAATATATATTTATATATATCACATACCCTGAATTCTGGGTATGTGATCAAATATACTCTAAAAATCATTGAATTTAAGTGAAAGTTTTTGAAGGCATATATTTATATAATATTTGGTCTCCAATATTGCAAAAGATAGGGCACAATGCAGAAATACACGACGACCAGCGAGAATCGAAGAGCCGGAGTGTAGGGCGATGAAAGCGAAAGCCAACGCGAAAAATTTGACGAGGAGGGCTCACGTGATAACTATATGATGGTTTTAAAATTACGTGGTGGAGCGACTATTGCATGTCCTCCTCTGTAGCTATTCGACTTGACACTAGCCTCCTCAATAAGCTCAGTTCTTATTGCCCTTGGATGGCATATGTTACTCTATTTCATAGTACTAGTAAATAACCTTGTAATAATGAATGGTAAACCTATAGAAAATTCTAGCAAACAAATACCTCGAAATCATCTAATAGCATGTACCAGCTGAAGGAATACACGACGGCCGAAACAGAATAACATGCTACTAGATGATCTATATGCTATTAGATGACTTTTCCGCTGGTACATTTGTTGCTTTTAATTCTCTAGCAATACATGAAGGCCAGCGAGAATTAAAAGCAACAAACTAAGACGCTGTTAAATCAGAGCTACTCCTCTCCCAACACCGGTGAGACCGACGGAGGGGGAGGGTGGCACCGATTTACCAGCGGAAGCCTGTGAGCGGAAGAAACGACATAAAAACATTCTTTCCTTACTGTAGCTGGAGAAAGAGAAAGGTCGCTAAACAAGCTAGTATCTATGGTAAGTCAGTTCTGTAAGAGATGTAATTTTTATCCGACAAATCACTCATTTGCTACAAAATTAAATTTTAGATTCAACACTTCAAGTAAAAGTCTGAATTTTAATTTCTAAATTTGGAGATGAATTAAGAGAGACAAAAAATATAATTTTTTTTGGAGGAAATCACACCGGACATAGCCGTGCTCTAGAGTTGTTGCAAGTAGTCACTTATACTTTCACAAGTGCCCATTTAACGCCTGCCAAATAAGAAAGTATAGGTGGTAAATAGCCAACTTTGATATGTATAAACCGGTGCAAAATTCTCTAGAAACGTTTGATTCCAGTTAATTCCTAAATTTTACATATACAACATCTAATTTTCATTTATACATACTTCAAGTTTTTTTAATGCTATGAGAAAAAATATTTCTCAAGTTTTAATATAGGGGCAAAAATCACACCCCACAAATTTTTCCCTGAGTCTAGAAAATAAAAACTCTAAAAGTGTTTACTTTACGCCTTAACTCTCAAAACCGAAAAATAATATCCCCCACGCCAGAAACCTGCACCTCTACTACTTCGAACTTGACTGGTCAATGTCCTTCAATTTTTCTCTTTACTTATACACACGTCCAAAAGTCAAAATCATAATGCCAATTTGAAGATTATACCACAACTTCATCAAGATGGCCAAGATTTTATTCAGCTGGATTAATTTTCCTGCTAAATGAATAAAATATCACGTCCCAATTACATCAAGACTCTTTCTGTTGAGCCTGTGTTGACTGCCCCTCTTGATGTATCCTAGGAAACAGAAGCTCATGTATTTGCTTCTCTGCGCTGAACTCCGAAGTAGCCTACAGTGGAAAAGATTCATAACCACATGAGAATGAAATGCAAATACCTTCTTCCTATCAAGACTAGGAACTAATGTTTCTTCACCATTCATCTATTTCTCACACATCATACAAAATTACAAATTCATACACAAAGCTATTCCACTGACCTTTGTAGGGAAAGCAAATCTCAATGTCTGCACTTGTGTTCCTGAGCACAGTCTCAAGTCGAACCCAAGGCAGTCCACGCCGATGATTGCTGCCTCCTATAGTCGACACAGTGATTTAATACCGACCTCGAGAGGTAACGTACTTCTCTTCCATAATGGTCAGTGTTAACAGAGTTCGAGAGAGAAATCTGAAGAAACTGTACCTCTACTGGAATGGCCTTGCACCTCCAACAGAGCGATTTCAGAGCTTGTGTTATCTTTTCTCCACCGGCTCTCAAGCGTGATATTATGTTCGGTGCAGAATGCGCGATGATGTCTGGCCTAGATTTCCGGTATTCTTCTATCTTGACCTTTGGCTTCAAGAAATTAAGACATGAAGAAAGCATTGCTAGTGTTCAAGAATTATACAATGTTAATTCTGCAGTTACATAACATAGTGGATTGTTCATTTAGATGAACAAAATAGCTATGAACTTACCAATAATCAGCAGTTGCAGAAAAGTAGAAAGGCATATCAGAGGAAAGAGACATACCTCAGTTCCATATGCAGTGATCAGCTCAATGCTCAGAACTTCAACCTTGAAAAATGTAGCCCCGCTCTCCTTTTTATCTTCCTGTGGTTCATCGCCTACGGAAATTTCAGAAACTGTAAGAATCCTATGCTTCAGAAAAGGAAAATCTGCTGAACAGAAGATTCATTCCAGGGTTTATCGCAACAACCATTTAATAAATGCCTGGAAACCATGGTGCTCTCTTCAGCAAAGGCAGGTCTGAGCTGACCCTCAACAACAAGGCTTGCAGGTGGTCGGTCCAACCATTCTATATTAGATTTATTTGCGCTCTGGCAATATAAGTTAAGAGCATAATGGTTAATAAAGTCATTAATAAAGAATGGTAATTAGACTGATGGATACTAAGATTCAGTCATCTACCTCTACAATCATCCTTGCAAAGTACAGTGGATGGCAAGAATTCATGGTTTCAAGGTTGGACCAGCTAGGCGCATCGTCATCTTCATCATCGTCATCGACATCTTCTTCATCAACAGTAAACACACCCTCCTGCACGTTTTCGGACATGCAGCATCAAGGTAAATCACTGAATTGCTCTTGGCTAGCAGCAACAATCATTTGGGAAGGATTTTCACCACCTCTTCAAAGTCATCATCAAAGTCGCTTTCCTCATCATCGGAATCGTCGTCGTCGTCGTCGTCGTCGTCATCGTCTTCCTGTGCAAATTCAGTCGATGACGCCGCTGCTAGATCCAAGTCAGCAAAGACCTCTGTGTTATCCAATCCAATGATAACATGCTGCGAGTACAAAACAACATGGACAAGCTCACTGTCATACTAAGATATATTATGCACAACACATGTCTTGTTCATGAACAGAATTGGTACCGCAATCTTGTCGTCGCCCATGATGCTTTCCATGACAGTGTCGTCGTTGTTGACCTCGAAGTAAATATCTGAGCAGATTGCCAGACAGAAGCTTCAAGGAAGAAAAATGACAATGTCCCAAAGCAAGTTACAAGAACCTTTTGGGATGAGAAGGCTGTTGCACAATTAGCCCAAGTACTCAGTTGCATACCTCCATTCTCGTCGGTCAAGTAGGGGAATTCCGGCAAGATGATCCTCTCGTGCACGCCGTCGTCGATGAGGGTGGAGATCATCACCGTCGCCTTGTTGTTCACCTGCGCATCAGCGCATGCAGTAATTTTGTTCAGGCACTCCCGATTAACAGGGCACGGCAAATGCATACTAGTACCATACTACTACTACATATGAAATGCTTGGACGAGGAGGGCGTAATGCTTCGAGTAATTAACCTCGACGATTGTTCGAGAGGATTCGGCGTCGGTAAGGCGCGCCGGCTCGCCGTCCTTCAGCTGCAGCGTCTCTGTGATATCCTCGAAAGGATGGTAACTGCCACCTCTTCCCGACGGCTGCTCGTCCGGGTGGTCCGGCGTCGCACCAACCCTGCATTGTCCACCGAACTAAATTGTCAGCCATTGTACTAACAAAACTCATAGGTAGCACACATTCGTACCGGCACTGGAGGCTCCGGCGCGGGTGTCCATTGCTGCACCAAGAGTGACGGCGACAGTGGGAGGAGTGATGACTCTGACTGCGACACCGGCGCAAGGCCTGCGGTGAGAGAGCCACCCAGCCGCCGCCAGCTCTTTTTGCGGCGGCAAAGAAACTACACGGCGGGGGAAGAAGGCTGCGGGACGGGGAGAACAGGGAGTAATCCGGCGCTGCAGCAGCGGCCGCCGCCAGTAGCATGGTATACCATGGAAGGGAGGGGGCCGAGCTAAGGAGGACTAAGATAGTTAAGATAGTTTCGTGTGGAGCTTGCGCTTTCCAGCCGGCCTCTCACATCCTATCCCAAACCGAAGCTGACGCGAATAATGCCAGGGATATTGCAAGTAGCAGCAGCGCAGGGAGAAGCGGAGAGGCGGAGAGCAGCGAGCTGGGCCAAACGGAGTGGCTCCGACTTGAACGGTCCCAGGGCTCTTTTATTCGCAGGATTTGCAAAAAAGCTCTGGACTATAGAAAACACGATAGGAATACATCTTTCCCTAATATTAAAGGACGAAGCGTTTCTTCGTCCGTCTCCGCCCCCGCACCCCTCCCTGAAGCGCCTCCCCACGACCACAGCGACGCGCCGCCCCTCCTCCCACCCCGACTCCGGCAGTGCTCCCGCCGCTGCTTCCCCCGCCCGCGGAATCCTCCGGCTCCGTCTCCGCCGCCGGGTCCGACATCGCAGCCTCGTTGCCGGGCTGCTGCTCTGCCTCCAGAGCGCCGCCAAAATGGAGCTGAATTGATCCGAATGGCGGGATCCGTCTCCCCCTTCTTATACTAGATTCGACTAGATTTCATTGAATTGGTTCGATTGGGTTGGAGTGAACTTGCTGCAGATTGAATTCGTTTTTTGTGTTCGATTCTGATGCATTTGCTCCGTTCTGCTCTTGATTTGATAGGGAGGTGAAGGATCTTAGTAGATGGAAGAGAAGGAGACTCCGCTGGACTTGCCGCAGCTGCCAAAGATGGAGATCAACTCGCCGCCGCCATCGCACAGCGACGATGATGGCGATGAGACTGGTGCTGATGACAGCAACAATAGCGATGGCGAGGAGGAGGTAGGCGGGGTTCGAGCTGGAACTGGCAGTGGCAGCGGCGCGCCTCCCCTGAAGAAGGGGCCGTAGACGCCCGACGAGGACAAGCGCCTCAGGGCGTGCGTGGAGGCGCACGGCCAGGGGAACTGGAACCAGGTCCAGAGGAACGCCAAGGTGATCCCAGGTACTCTCAATTTCTTGCCAGTTTCTACTGGACAAACGATTTCACTTTAGTTTCATGGGTGTTCCGATTGAAATGAGGCATTATCGTTTGAATAAGATGATGAATCGGAAACGTTGTATGGAAATATGATTTGAGGTGGGATTCAGAGAAGCAGCGATTGTTGTTTGTTTATTTTCGTGATGGATGTAGCTCCGGTGAATTGGGAAATGAATTGCTGAAATTTGTAGTGGATATGCAGTTTGTATGGTAAAATTGTTGCCTTTATAGCTTGAGCTGTGAATAACTTCACTGCTGAGTGTTCTATTAAATTATAAGATTCATTGGGTTCCAAGATGATTTTTAGTGGGAATTGCTAATAATTACTTGAGTTCTTTTTCACCTTGGGAGTACTCGGATTTTTATTTTAGTTTAGTAAGACAACATCAACAAACTGACCCCATCATAGAAAAAGGGAAACACCGATCTAAATGATATGGGCAGTGTGAATCAGTAACTGTAAAGGCTATTGAGATTTGGGAGTAGGTGGATATAAATGGTTACTGTGTCATTACCTGAAATATTTTCAATTTGGATCCTTACTTTACCTGTTATCTTTTTTATAGGTTCTGATGAAGGCATCTATGCTTGGGTTGCGGCAAACTATGTTCTGGGCACACTTGGAGGGGGTCCTCACAAAACCATTGGAATAATTGAACTTGGGGGCGCTTCAGCTCAGGTTTTCTTATGAACACAAACACAAATTTTGTTTTCCTTTACTCTCAAGTAGTCGGGTGTTGGATGAATTAACAATGTAGTTACATCTTACATCACAAAAGGCTCACCTGATATTGTGATTGCTAATAGCTGCATTAATGGCTTCAGTGAAGAGGCATAGCCATATTCAATGTCGATACAGACAATAAGTTAATGTTCTAGCTGTATTCCAGGAAAATTGCAATTTTGTGCTAATGCAGTTGCTGCTGTTTTGTTTCAGCTGACGTTTGTTTCTGATTAAGTACTTCCTCCAGAACTGTCGAGTAATTTTACTTTTGGTGAAACAACATACGCGCTCTATAGCAACAGCTTTCTAAACTTTGGGCAAGTGAGTTATTTGTATCCATTGAATTGAATCCTTTAAAGGACGGACGATTTCGCTCCCGTCCGTGCCCGCTCCCGTCCGTCCTACCCCAAAACCCCAAACGCCGTCCCCGACCACCGCCACCACCCACCACCGCCGCCTCCTCCAACCGCCGCGCCCTCGCCCCGTCCGTGCTCCACCTCCTGCTCCGCGCCCGCGGCCACGGCGTCCGCCTCTCCGTCTCGGCCGCCGCCGCCGCCCCCGCCGCAGGAGCCCGTCCCCGACCACCGCCACCACCCAACACCGCCTCCTCCAACCGCCGCGTCCTCGCCCCGTCCGCGCTCCGCCTCCCGCTCCGCGCCCGCGGCCACGGCGTCTGCCTCTCCGTCTCGGCCGCCGCCGCCGCCCCCGCAGCGTCGACTACACGCAGTTGTAGCACTAGGAGCCGAGGAGGCGCGGGGTGGAGACGAGGGTGACGGCGAGGCCCGGGCGGAGCTCGTGGAGGAGGCCGGCGAGGCGGAGGAAGGACGGGATGTGGCCGCGCGGGGTGGAGGACTCGGCGCCGAGGGGAAGGCCGTGGTCCGTCGTGGAGGAGGCCGACGAGGCGGAGGAAGGCCGGGATGTGGCCGCGCGGGGTGGAGGACTCGGCGCCGGGGGGAAGGCCGTGGTCCGCGAGCGCAAAGGGGAGCGCGTGGAGGCGGACGGGATGGGAGGTGGCCGAAAGGGAGAGGGAACCGAGGAGGCACGGCGTGGAGACGAGGGTGACGGCGAGACCCGGGCGGAGCTCGTGGAGGAGGTCGGCGAGGCGGAGGAAGGCCGGGATGTGGCCGCGCGCGAGGAAGGGGAAGAGCACGACGTGCGGGTTGGCCGATTCCTCTGCCGCCATGGCGGATGTCCCGATGGGGACGCGGGACCTCCTCCCGCCCGAGGCCGCCTCCCCGCGGAGGTGCTTTGCCGGTGCAACGCACGGGCACATTTACTATATATGAAAAAAACAGGAAATTGGATATAATATGAATTGAGCTCGTTTCGTTGATGCGTATAATTGTGAAAATTAGATTCTTATGTAATTCTTTTGAAAGGATGGATCTTATGTAATTCTTTTGAAAGGAAAGATCTGCATTATGTTTAGTACAGAAATATACCGCTACCTCAAGGTAATACCACCATTCACCGTGAGTATGTGTATAATGCAGAGACATAAAATATGTAAATTTTAAAACATAAAATCACACTGAATCTAGAGGTGTACATTCCATGGTGGTAGCAAAATCCAGACGCATATTTAGTTTTAGCAAGGAAACCAATATATATGAGAAACCAGATGAAACAAACACAAATGATGACCCTAATGGCCTCCATCCTTAACACTTTCTGTGGTTGCTCCTGGCACCATCTTCAAACCACCGATGGGACTCACAGAGGAGGAAGAAATCGTCAAGGACAATCGCGAAAGATCTTGCCCAAGCTGAGATAGGACACACGGTTCATTAAAAAAAACCAGTGTATTAAGTCGCGGGAGACGAAACCATAAGGCAAGCTGGAGTGCATCAGCCAAAATAGTGCCCCAAGCTTGGCCAGTAAAGTCTCTGTCGTGCCTACTCCCAAAGACTGGAAGCAGTGGCACGGAGCAAATGAAGCCGCGGAACAGGCCTGGCACTATAGATTAGTTCGTAAGATCTAGAACTCTAGATCCACGAGATGCAAACCCCACAAGCCCACCACCAGTGTTGGAAACGAGACAACCACGTCAAAAAGAGAGATGATGATTATTTGAGTAGCCACCAACACCACTGCCATGGCCGAAGCACCGGATGACGCTGAAACCTAATAAACACTCATGTATCTACACACACCACCCAAGGATGCCTGGCCCCTCACCCTCTAGACGCCGAAAGAGGGGAGGAATCGATGGTGTGCTAATGATGGCTCTCTTGGTTCTCGCCTTGGAGAAAGGGATTTATTGTTGGTTGGTTTCTCTTTGGATGCGTGCATACAGATGACCAACACAAAAAAAAGTCTCTCCAAAGAAAATGTCACTCGTTTGGATTGCAGAATTGAGCACAAAATTGAGAAACCGAAATTGGACCGAGTGGTCTGTTGTTTGGTTACACATAGAATTGAAGTATCCCAATTCCAAGTGAATTGGTGGATAGCTAATTTTTTTTTGAGGAAATATCTGGGATTGATTACGTTAAGGAAGATGGATAGCTAAATTGAGTCCATCTCAATTCAGAGGTGTGGAAGTCCGAATTAGATGGAAATACGCTCACTAACTCTCTTCATATACACAGGTATATACATAAACATTTATTGTTATATAATAAAACATAAATATATAATTATTATATTAATAAATAATAATAACATAAATAAATATAAAAAATATTATAAAGTTACTATTGTAATACATTATGCATATGCATATATTCGGTACACAATATTGCAATGCGCAATATATTATTAATATGAAATAAACAATAGATTTATAATAATAATACAAATAAATAATTTTAATATAAGAAAAAATTATTATATATACTAAAGTACATATATATAGACATATAATAATAAATACCTGCAAATACTACAAACAATTTGTATGAATTACGTAATATAAAAATATAAACCATACTATTATAACATCAATAATAATTTTGTAACATATAAATATAATACATAATATATTATGTCTATACATTATAATACGTATATTATATTATGATGTATTATGTTGTACATACATATATTACTTGTTTTTTAATTATATGATATATATGTAACAATACATGGGAAGATCGATCAGAAAAGCCTACCAGTGACGGGCCTAAAATGCCCATTAGTGATGAGCGGGCCGGCCCGTCATTGGTAACCCGTCATAGGTAAGTGGCCTAGCCGCTCGTCACTGGTAACAACCTCACCAGTGACGTGCGCCCGGAGCCGCCCGTCGAGCCCAACACCAGTGACGAGCACTCCAGGCCACACGTCACTAGTACTTGGACTAGGCCCAGCCCATTACTGTATTGATATGTATAATCAGCAATTAATAATTCAAATTCCATAGCAATTCAATTCATATCATATTCAGATCACCACACATATATCACAGTATATATCCATGCAACTTGAAACCACAAACACAATATATATGTAGATGTCTCAAACTGACTACGAAAATAACAAGTGTAGAAAGTAACAAGACGTAAATATGTCCACAAGCGTATAAAGTAAACAAGTTTGGCAATACACGACCACAAACACAATACATATGCAGTATTTTTTCCTCCTCTAGGGCCTACCTTGACGCTTTTTTCCCTCCTCTAGGGCCTAGCTGCATGTAGGCGACAGCGTCTTCCCGGGTGTTGAACCAGGGCAGGATTTGCCGAGCTCGCTACTCTGAGCGAGCCGCATGTTCCTCCGATGGGTCATTGCCGCCGTAGAAAAGCCCGGTATCCAAGACGACATCCTTGTTGATGATATTCGCAAACACATTCTGGTAGCGTGCAAACTCTTGCTTCCAGTCATACGGCTTGTGCTCGAGGTTATTACTCCACTTACGTAAGTCCTCAGCTTTGTATAACGTGTTCCGCGCCCGTACAAATTCGTCCATGTGGGAGTAGATGTAGTAGCCACACGTCACACTATTCTCCGGCTGCTGTCTGCAACAGAAATCAGTCACGTGTTTGAAGCGTGAAGGGCCACTTCTTTTTGCCACAGTTCCTCCCTTGTGTGCAAAGTCGAAGAGAGCATCATCCAGAACTTGAGTAGGGTGTAGTTTTTCTTCTCCCTTTTCATGGAATCAAAGTAATAAGCCTTGCTTTCCTTCGGCAGTAGTAGTAAGAGGATCCAGTGGTCGCTGCGCAAACATGTGAACAAACCAATATTAACCCACGAAGTTGGCTAGGTGCACAAGCAAAACAGAAATTTACGAAAGCACAAAGTAGAGAAGGACTTACATGGGATTGTAGAGCACGAGTAGGTAGTCCTTGCCCTTATGCGCTAGCAGCGCACTCACGAGGTATTCTTTCATAACCTCTCTACCTTGTTCGGAGTGAACGTTGTGTTCTCGTGCATGTGATACGGATCTGCTATTCCAACATCGGGATGATTCAGGCGTCTGGTCTCTCTGGCTTGGTACAGCGCCCATAGCCTGACTAAGGATGCTTTGAGCCTATAAAGGTTGAACATGTCGAAGATCTCCGCAAACTCCAGATAGAATTTGTCCGCGGGATACTGGTCGACGAAATGGAAACCCTCTGGCACCTTCACCGTGTAATATGAGACATTATTTTCATCAGGTGCTAATTCCACCTGTCGAATGTTCTCATGCAGAATCTTCATTTCGTTTGGGAGGATGTCGAACTCATCCCTTGGTACCATGGGGTGACCCGAGACATGATAGGCCCGCCATTGATGACCCGTTGCTCCCTGTCTTGATGGGGAAGATGCTGGGTAGGTTAAGGACTTTTTCAACCTCGCCTCACCCTGTCTATCGTTAGTACCGGTGCTGGCATGTGTCTTCTTCGCCCCTTTTTTCCTCGTACGCTACGGTTCCAGAGATACGGCCCTCTGACCGGCCATCGCTTCTTTGGCTGCGCCCATGAGTGTGTTAGGAGTCAACTTCGTCTGGACTTGCTTGTCATGCTGGGGTGGCGGCGTATCTACAAATAATTGTGCCTCTTCGTCACGAAGCATGCCATGCTCCGCGCCCTCATCGGCGTCCTCCATCTCCAGATCCCTATACGATAGAGGTGGCCAAAGACCCAAAGGAGATGGTCTTGGTGATAGACTTTGGGTGTGGCTCGGCGACAGTGTTGCGCGATTGGAGGTCTCAATCTACTTTATCGCATCCTTCGGCCACCTGAGAAAAAACCCCTTGCAGGCTCCTAGTTTTTCGTATCCCTCTTCAGGGGGTCATTCAAACCAAGTCCTCGAAGTTGCCGACCACCTTAGTCAACTCTACCTTCGCCAAGTTTAGTGGTAAATCCACACAGTGCATCTTGTTCTCCAGCGTTATTGGGTGGACTCGACCGTGTGCGACCGTCACCATCGAGCTGAGCACTTGGGCCTGGAGATGGCACGGAGTGATTACCTGCAAAACATATATACGGGTGGATGCGTCGTGGATGTTAGAGTTCGAACAACAAAACCAAGACGGACTAGAACGATTTGTTGAGCCGACGACGCTTACCGTGAGGCCGTCGATTGAATTTGGCGACCCGGGGCCAATGCCCGAGACAGAGGGGCTGCTACTCCTTGCAGCAGTGAAGGGTGGCTGCTAGGTATCAAGATTCAAGGGCAGCGGCTGGGTATCAGGATGCATGGGTGGACGTTGTAGTTGCTCATATACAGGCCCTAATAGACGTTTCATCGCGGCCTCCACTCGTGCATCGAATTCTTTATCTTGCTTGGCTTTCCTCCTCTCGCGGGCAACCTCGTGGGTTTGGGGACAATAATCAGCCCATCGAGCCCCATACCCGACGCCCATCACACGGCCACGAGTCTCCGGCTTGCCGAGAGCCTTGTTGATAGGGTCTTGCCACCTATCGCTATTGATAGAGTCCTGGGAGCTTTCAGGTTGCTGTCTTAGCTTTTTCTGCAAGTAACATCAACCGTTTAGAAACATACCTTTTCAGAAATTAATCTATGTAGGACAAATAAATAAAATGGGTTTAGAGGTTACCAGTTCTTCGTGCACCTCCTTCAGTTTCTCGTGTGTGAAGATCGGTTCCCCTGTCATTGGGTCAAATTTTGCGCGGGCCCTCATGAAGGATCAAGATGTCGGCCTAGAGGGGAGGGGTGAATAGGCGACTAATCAATTTTCTTCAAATTTAATCAATTCTTACAAAATACAGAATTTAATTGATTGATTAACTAATATAGCAATTCTTAATATGACAATCACGATGACTAAGCAATAGCACTAAGCAAGATAAACATAAGCAATAGCAAAGTACTTGCAAAGTAAATACGGAATAAATGAATAAGAGAGACAAATGATTTGTTCCCGGAGTTTGGATCCTCGAGGGAATCCTACGTCTCCGTTTGAGGACCCGATCACACGTGATCAAGGGTGGGCTCCCTCTCAAGCCACTTCCTCTCGAGGACTCTCCGGAGTCTCCTCGACTTGCTCTTGGTGATCCTTTCCTTGCGGAGGCAAATCCCGGGCCTTCACAAACTTTCCACGGCTCACCACACGGTTTGGGAGCTCGTGAGTGACTCCTAACCGTCTAGGAGTCCTCAACCTCCAAGAGTAACAAGTATGACGATTGCTTGGAGTTGAACTCAAATGCCCTAGTGCTCAACACTTTGAATTTCTCACTCTTTTGGATCTCTCTCTCAAGAACAAAGGCTCTCAGCTTTTAGAGGAGGAGAAATGGCTCTCTTGAGTACAGGAAATGATTTGGCAAAGAGCTGGGAGTGAATGGGGGAGGAGGGCTATTTATAGACCACTCAAGGAATCTAGCCGTTGGATTCAAACTAACACATCCGGACATTCCGGGAAAACTATCCCGGATACTCCGGATACACAGAAATCCCAACGGTCATCTCCCCATTACACATCCGGACATTCTAGGTAGGTCCGGACACTCCGGGCTCCTACCCGAGAGCAGTCCAACAGGGCACGACGCACCCGGACATTCCGGGTAGGCCCGGACACTCCGGACTCATACCCGAAGCGGTGCAACCGGGAAGTCATCCCGGAGCTTCCGGATGCCAACACCCAGACATTCCGGGGCATCCCGGACATTCCGGATGACCTCCCGAGAGCACTGCTTGGGGTCTCAAATGCCCGGACATTCCGGGCCGGCCGGATACTCCGGGTATCCTCTCGAGAGCAGAACTTTTAGCACCAAAACGCTCGGACATTCCGGCCTCTGGCCGGACACTCCGGATGCACAACTGAAATTAGGTTTTGGTTAAGTGTTCGTGCGACGTGTGTGACTTCTTTAAGAGAAATGTTGAGCACTTGAGCACTAAGCTATCTCATTCATAAACCGACATACCCCCCTTAATAGAACGGCGGTCTTATACTCAAGACAATATGAATAAAAACTCATATAGTATAAAAACCATTGAGATTTTCAAAGAATCGCACACCGTCTTTTCCTCTTCATTTTTTAGGGGTCGTCAATGCCGATTGGAATTCACAAGATGGACTAATACCTGGTTAAACACTCAATGCACATATTAGTCCCTTAATCGTTCGTCATCTACCGCCAAAACTCATTTAGGGGCCTAGATGTACTTTCACCTCACAAAATCTTTTTCGCGCCCTGGCTGGATGTCCGAGAAAGGGGGTTCTTTCCAAGCCGCAATCAACTTTGCGTCCTCCTTGTCCCATTTTGGCTTCTTCCCTGGGTAACCACGGATGCCGAGTCTGTGGTTACCCACGATCTTCTCCCGCATGTCCTTCCCCCACTCACTCAACTTCTTGAATTCATCGTCCGAGCGAGTTTGAATGAACTCGGTCCAGTCCGCCTCATCTATCATAGGCCATAGCGGCTTTACCACGGTCTCGAAATCTTTATCCTTCTTTTTATTGGCACGGTATCGCCATGTATTCAAGGATTTGGACATTATGCTCAGGGCTTTAGCTGTGACTCTATTTTTGTCGGCCTCCGGGACGGAATACCTGCTGAATAACCTGTCCAAGAGGAGAGTTCGAAGATGCTCAGTTTCTTTCGTCCTTATATCGGGGATTGTGATCTTCACGGTTTCACGCAGGATGCAGCCTACGGTGTTTGAGTACCCCTATGCAGCTTTTACTGGACTGGCAGGTTTACCCAAATCGTCGACTCGACTGATTACGAAGGTGTCGGTACTCAACTTGTTTGGTCTCCTAGGCGCGTCTTCAGCACCGCCGGACTCTTCTGCACGTCCAGACTCTTCATCCGACTCATCGTCGGACGAGTCGTGCTCGTTGTTGTCCTTGGTAGCAAGGTCGTCAACGATGGTGGCCCCCTGAGAGATTTGTTCGAGGACCAGATCCCGGGGAGCTTCCGTACGCCCCTCGATATTTCGGGACGATGCCGGGGCATCCGTTGGTGTCCGCGACGAAGAGGGGGTACTTGCGGCCATTTTGGAACTAAATGGAAACTTGTTAAAAAAATAAATTTAATAAAATTAAAAAGGCTAAAAATGCATATAATTGAGCATGACAAAGAACTACAATAACCTGAATAAAACATACCTATGGTAAAATAAATTACTGAAAATACAAAATTTCGGCATGACCTTTGCTAAAATTAACTAAAATTGAGTGTCGAATGTTGACAAAACGTTAACGAAGCAACATTTTGACAAAACATTGACAACTCATTGTCCCTAAAAAAAACATTGAGCAACTAATGTTGCCTCGGCTCGATGGCTGGTACCACAATGCACACACACCGCCAACCGCCAGGCAACCTCATCCGGCGACTGGCGGCACAACGCACACACACCGCCAGGCAACCTCATCCGGTGGGGAAGGCTCATCAGGGAAGGCTCGCTACCGGAGTTGAAGAAGATGCTCGCCGGGGAAGGTTCGCTACCGAAGTTGAAGAGGATGCTCGCTGCCGGAGTTGAAGAAGATAGTGGCTAGCGGCCGGCGGCTGTGGCGCTCACTCCGTCGATCTCCGGTCTCGGGTAAGGGGCGGACGACGGCAGGGAGGGGAGGCGGCGGGCGCCGTCCGACGAGGGAGGCGTCCGGCGAGGAGGCGAGGAGCGGCGGCCTGGCGGCGTCGGTCGCGAGGGAGATTTGGGGAATGAGGGCGGGCGCGCGGGATTTGGAAATTTTTTTGCCAAGTCCCACGCGGGCCGTATATATTTTCACATTACCAGTGACGAGTGGATAAAACCGCTCGTCACTGGTAAGTGTTTACCAGTGACGAGCACCCCGAACCGCTCGTCACTGGTAAGTTAGTTAGGGTTAGTTAGGGTTAGGGTCCAATCTTTTTGTACATTGATCCATAAGGCTCCAAACTTTTTCTGCATTGAACATACGACATTTCATTGCTCATGCCAAAATTAGGCAATTTTTTGGATTCATCTGCTATTTTTTAGGCATTAAATGAATTTCTAGGTATTTACTGGCTATAATTCAAATAAGAACTACAAGTATATTAAAAAATGATTAAAAATTGAAAGAAAAATCATATTTAAGTACTTAAGTAGCTTCGTAGATCTTGTCCAAGAAATGAATGAAAAATTCAAACAATTTCACAAAAGTGGGCTATACATTGATTTGAAATTGAAACATCTCAACAATCATACATCGTTTTCTCAATAGTAGCACGTACAATCATGCATACATCGTTAATTAACTTAACTTACATCATTAATTAAGTGCAAATACAAAAGAGATACATGTTGACAATTTTGCCGCTAGTACTTCTCACTCTTTGACAATCTTCTCAACGGTAGTCTTGGTCTTCTTCCTGATATAGGTTAGCCCCTCGGAGTGATTGCGTCTTTTGAAGGGACGCATGGCGGGACATGTAGTTCTGCTCCTTCTGCTAGGCCATGGCTGTTTGTTAGCATCGTCATTATCTTCTTCCGTATTCGGGTCGTCGAATTGGTCATAGTCCTCTTCGTCAACGACACCATCGATTCCAACGATACTCCTTTTGCCTCTCCTCATGACATGACGGCTTGGCTTCATTGGGTCAGTTATGTCGAAGCATTGGGCCAATTGTTTAGCTAATTCCCACGGCTCATTTTTGGCACTGATTGCTTTATATTTACTGTCTCAATAGGAACTGCTTTCGGTATGACCATGGTAGTGAAATAGTTTTCGGTTTCGACATTCTTCGCTCATCTGACACGGAACATGGGGATCTTGGACACGGTGTAGTCAAGTTCTCAAATCTCTTCGAGCCTGCCGTAGTATCTGTCCTTTTTCTTACCAGTTAAGGCCTCCATCGTCACCCCACAGTTCTGGTACACACTTTTCTGGTCTTGTGCCTCCGTATAGAATGTGTATCTGTTGATATCATATGCTTGGTATGTTCCAACATTCATCATGGGGCCCTGTGCCAAGTGGAACACCGTCCATGCTACGTCATCATCTTTTCAGAAGCTATGTTCATCAAAGTAGTTTTTTAGCCACCTGGCGAACGTAGCGTTATGCTCTTTCATGAGAGCCGCTTCGGTATTTCTTGTGCCGTGCTTTGCTTTTAACATTGCCATGCGCTTCTTAACATAAGGCCGGACCACTGACAGGTGCTGTAACGCTACTGTGTGCGCTCTGACGTAGTCGTCTGATCGGTTCGGTACATCATTGTGCACATGTAAATCCTTCTTTCCACGTCGGTGACCTACGCCATCGAGCTTGCCAATGTGCCCATTAACAGGCACACCTATAGGTTTGTCGACTTTCATGTAATCCGTGCAAAACTCGACGCTCTCCTCGGTGAGAAAGCCCTGGACGATGCTCCCATCCGGATGAGACCTGTTACGAACGTATCGTTTGACGACCCCATTGAACCTTTCGAACGGGTACATGTTGTGTAGGAATACGGGACCTAGGTCGATGATCTCTGGGACAATATGGATCATGAGATGTACCATGACGTCGAAGAATGCGGGCGGAAAGTACATCTCAAGCTCGCATAGTATGACAATGATCTCCGCCTGTAGTCTCTGGCAACGCTTCTTACTGATGACTTCTGAGAGATAATGCCGAAAAAGTTACAGAGGTCAAACAGTGTCTTGCGGATCCATGGCTCCATTAGCCCTCTAATTGCAACCGGAAGTATCTGCGTGATCATCACGTGATAGTCATGAGACTTCATACCGATTAGTTTGTGGTTCTGCATGTCTAGATATCTCTGTATGTTTGCCGAGTAGCCAGAAGTAACTTTGACACCTTCGAGGCACTTGAAAATTTTATCGAGCTCCTCTGTACTTAGAGTGTAACAAGCGGCGGGACAGTCCGTCTTGATTTTTATAACATTCCTGCCCAACTTGGTCTTCTCCTCGTTGGCCCACAGCTCTCGTCTTATCCCCAGTTCCTCGTAGTCAGCTCGTGCCTCCGGCCCATCTTTTGTCTTGTCTGCCATGTGGAGCAAGAGACCAAGCAAACTCTCATAGACATTTTTCTCAATATGCATGACATCTATGCAGTGACGCGTCTCGAGAAAAGGCCAGTAAGGCAAGTCCCAAAATACAGATTTTGTTTTCCATACGCCTCCCAGCGGCTTTACCTTCTTCTGCTTCTTTCCCGCCTTAGAGCACTGGCCCCAAGAGTTCAACATCTCATAGATTTCTTCCCCACTCCTCTTATGTGGCAGTCCTCGGGTCTCAACCGTATTGTCGAACTTTTCTTTTTCTTGTCTCCACGGGTCATCCCGTTGAAGCCATCTTCGGTGGCCCATGTACACAATTTTATGAGAGCCTGGTAGGTGACGACTTGTTGTATCTTCCATACACTTAACACATCCTTGGTATCATCCTTGGTATCCGTGGCAAACCTGGCCGGATTGATATCCGTAAGCGGGATAGTCTTGCACCGTTGTGATCATCATAGCTCTCATATTGAAATAGTCTCCTTCGTAAGTGTCCCAGACCCGGACCCCTGGTTCAGCCCATAGTATATCTAACTCCTCCTTCAGTAGTTGGTGATACACGTTCAGATCGTTCCCTGGTTGCTGTGGCCCTTGAATTAGCATAGAGAGGTGTAGATACTTCCGCTTCATGCAGAACCACGGAGGGAGGTTGTACATCCATACAACCACGGGCCAAGTGCTGTGCCTGCTGCTCATTTTTCCAAAAAGATTGAGTCCGTCCGTACTCATACCAATTCTGATATTCCTCGGCTCTCCTCCGAATTCGGGGTATTGGTCGTCGATTGCTTTCCACTAGCAACCATCTGCAGGGTGTCTCAACACGCCGTCATCTTTTCGTGGCCTCTCGTCGTGCCAACGCATGAGTTTGGCCTCCTTCTTGTTTGCAAATAGACGCTTCAAACGATGAATGAGTGGAAGGTACCATACAACCTTTGCAGGAGCACCGCTCTTCACTCCGTTCTCACCATCTGGTTGGTAGTTTTTTCCCCGCTTGAATCGGGATGCTTTGCACTCTGGACACTTGGTTAGCTCCGCGTACTGGTTCTGATAAATGATGCAGTCATTCGGACACGCGTGGTATCTCGTCACCTCCAATTCAAGAGGGCACACGACCTTCTTGGCCTCATCGCAACCGCGAGGCAACACGTTCCCCTCCGGCAGAACTTTTGCAAGATACTCCAATGTCTCATCGAGGCTTGTGTCCGTGATGTTGTGGAGTGCCTTGAGTCTTAGAAGTTCGAGCGTGACTGAGAGGCGGGTGTACTCGGGATTGCAACCGGGATACAAGGGAGTTTCCGAGTATTTCACTAGTGTCTCCAACTTGGCAGCCTCTTTACGAGCCGCACTATCATTATTCGTCCCTTTCACAACCTGCTCTTGCACATGAGGGTCCTGGACCATTCCGGCCAAATTGTCCCCTGTGCTTCGCGTATCCGCTTCGGCCTCTTCATGTCCTCCGGCATCTTCATAATCCATCCGTTCTGCTTCCGGCTCTCCGTGTCCTGCTTCTTCATCTAACCCTTCATCGGCAACAACCTCATCCTCCTCACCGTGACTTCTCCACCGTGTATAACCTGCCATGAAACCCCATCGCATCAGGTGCATGTGCAAAAAACCAGATTTCCTTTCGTACATCTTCAAGTTTTTGTAATCACGACACAGACAACATATCTTCGTAGCACCCTTTCGCACCATATCTCGCTCGGCGAAATCAAAGAACTCATTCAAAGATGTATAGAAACTTTGTGTGTTCCGATCGCCGTCATACATCCAACTTCGATCCATCGGTCGTTCGATCTCTAAGATATACGAAAATTAATTAGTATCAAGCCATAGGAAATTTCAGCATGACCTTTGCTAAAATAACTAAAATCGAGTTTGTCGAACGTTGACAAAACGTTGACAAAGCAATATTTTGACAAAACGTTGACAACTCAAGTGTTGACAAAGAGCAACACAAACGTTGCCTCGGCTCGATGGCCGGTACCACAAGCAATATATGAACAAATTTGTCAAAACAATGGCTCGATGGCCGATCACAAACCCTTCCACAAATATTCATCTCATACACATTTCATTTCATATTCAAATCGACGACGATGCCCGAAAAATAAATCTCCACCTACCTCGACTGACGGAGGCCTACGAGATCTAGATTTAGGAGGAGATCTAGAGAGAGGGGTAGGGTGGAGGGGAGGTGGGGGAAGCTATATATGGAGGGGAGAGGTTGGGGGGGAGTTGAAGCAAATATTTATGAGAGGGGTGGAGAATTTTTCATGGTTGGTGGGATTTTTATGGGGGAGAGAGGTGAGGGGGAGAGAGAGAGAGGGCTAGGGAGGGGAGGTGAGGGAGAGAGAGAGGGCTAGGGAGGAGAGGTAAGGGAGAGAGAGAGAGGGCTAGAGAGAGGACTACTTGGGACCGGCGGCGGCGGCGACGGAGCTGCGGGCGGCCGGCGAGCTTGCTGCTGGCCAGTGGAGGACTGGGCAGCAGCGAGCTCGCTGCTGTCTTATATAGCACAACTTAACAGTGACGGACGCAACTTCCTGCACGTCACTGGTATAACACGTACCAGTGACGAGCGAGAATATGTGCCCGCCACTGGTAACCTGGCCCGGAGGCAACCATGGGAAGACTTACCGGTGACGGGCGTGACAGTCGGCCCGTCATTGATATATCACATACGAGTGACGAGCACTCTTACGCCCCCGCCACTGGTAACTGAGAACTTACCAGTGACGAGCAGGAACACCAGCCCGTCACTGGTAAAAGTTTACCAATGACGTGCGGCTTTATGAGCCCGTCGCTGCTAAATTTTTCGGTTACCAGTGACGAGCATAAAAATACTCGTCACTGGTAAAGTGGCGCCTATAGCTGTTTCTACAATAGTGAGATAGTGTACTCATATATATTGTAATTCTTCAAAGTGTTAAATCAACGGAATTTAGAATTGGCTTGAGCTACTAATTCTAATATGCAACTCTATTGGAACCAAACACTTGAATTAAAATTAACCTTCCATAATAATTCTCATAGAATTGGTTTACTAATTCCAATTTTGCAATTTAAACAGATCATATGGTAATTCTTGCTCTGCCAGGGGAGGGAAGATAAGAGCTATTTGGGCTGAAAAGTTTACCTCTAAGGGGAAGACCGCACATCCATTTCATCGACGACACTCTCCATGATTTTTTTTGAATGGCAGGCTATCCATGCATCTCCCACTAGAAGGCCATCACATCACCCTCGTCAGGGCTCTGTCACGTATGGCAATAATGAACAAAGCCATCCTCCGCAACATTGATGATCCATGCAACTGTGTGTCACATAGGGCAATAACTAAACTTTGTTCTCACTTGCCAATCTTGGCTCTGAGTAAATCATTCAGGTGGAGAACCTCCCTCTCATCCATCGGTGTTGATCTAAAAGAAACATAATTTCAGGGAGAAAGCAACAACTCCCTCTGGAACGCAACATTTTGTTCATGCGTTTCATGTGCCAAATTTTTGTGACATTTTTGTATTTCAAAAGTAAACTTACACATTTGTTTGGAATGTGGGTCTCATTGCAATTGAGGGACGGATACAGCACTAGACTAAACAGACCTAAAACCTAAGAGAGCGAGGGACTAGGGGCCAAATTAGTTAGGGCAAGATCCTTGTGCAAAATACTGCCTTCTCTAATATAAACACAAAAATTGAGACCGTCACTCAGCATTTTGTAGATCCACCCCTACTACAATTTCTAGCAAAAATTGAATTGTTTACGGTAAGTTCATGCGAAATTCCTGTGTTCCTATAAGTGGCTCGTCCATGTTTTTCTCAACAAAAAGGTATGAATGAGTACTATTTGTATAGGCTAGCATTTCGAATACCATTTCCAACCGTATGGCAGTATATAGGCCCCGTTCGGTACTCGCCTGGATCCGCGGGATCCCCGATTCTGGCTCCCCGCGCCGCGTTCCGCGCTCCGCGCGCAAAATCGGGAGCGTGCCGGCGCGTTCGGCAGCCCGCTCCGGCTTCAAGCGCAGCGAGTAGGCCGCGGCCCAGGTCGGCCCAGTCGGGGAGAGGAAAGCGAGGGAGGCCTCAGGGGCCGGTGAGAGGAGAGGTGAGGTTGGGCCTAGCCCAGTTCGGCGTGACAGATTAGGCCTGGCTGTAATAGCGTCGTTTTTCTTTAAGTTTTTGGTGCAGAAGGGTGTAAATTGCATATCAAAGGCATTAGAACTGCTAATTGGTTCAAATTTAACACATATTGACAGTGTTCAACAGGCACATCATTGGAAATATATTACGCACGAAAAACAACAAAGATTCACCTATGTCAAACATCTCATAAGATTGAAAAATACGCCATAATTAAAGGTTTTCACAACAAAGCTCACAAAATAGACTTGCCCTCCTCTAAACATCACCAGCCTTGAGCAATAGCTGTAGCTAGCTCGTCCCTAAACCTGTCTATAATAGGAGCGCTTGACTCTGGAGTTGATGCATCGGATGCATTTGAAGGAACGGCATACCTCTGGTATCTTGATGGAATGATTGGCACGTAATCTGGATCCCTATCACACCTAACAAAGTGGAGATCTTCCTTGTCATGAAAGCGAACGTAATTGTGCAATGTCATAGCAGCAACAACAATCATCTTCTGTCCATCAATACTGTAATTTGGCATCTTGAGAAGAATTTACCATTTCATCTTCAAAACTCCAAAAGCTCTTTCTATGGCATTGCGCTTGAAAGAGTGAATCTTGTTGAACTTCTCCTTAGGAGTATTTGGCGCTGCACCTCTGTGAAAGTCAGGGACATGATATCTTTCTCCTTTGTATGGGGCTAGATAACCAGGTCTGTTAGGATAGCCAGCATCTACGAGATAATACTTGTCTACACAAAATAAAAGAATTTTCAGTGTCACTTGTAGCATAGATGCCATGAGTTCACAACAAAAATGATCAAAGTGTATGTGTAAAGCTCACCCTTTGGAGGATGGGGGAAGGCGTCACTGTCCTTCTCCAATGCATGATATAGCACACTTGTATCATGCATCGAACCAGGTTGTCCAATTGAAGCATAAGTGAAATGCATATCAAAATCACATATTGCCAACACATTCTGAGTTGTTGCGCCTGTTCTTCCAATATACCTCACTTTCTGAGCCTCCGAAATAGATACCCTAATATGAGTCCCATCTATTGCACCTATGCAGTCTTTCAGATGTGGATATGCCCTTCTATCATTCATAATCCTTGGATGAACAACTCTAAAATTTGGGTCCTTAGGTTTGAGGTAATGAGCTGCCATCCTGATCACACATAGAAGAACCTCGTGGAACTTACGGTGGATAGTATCTGCTACATGCTTGAAACGGTTCTGAGTTCTTCTATTTGATTCACATCCCCCCAAGGTCCACAAGAACATAGCTAGAGACTCGTAACTGCTAATTGCAAAGGTTGATGTGAGCCCATACCTTTGCACCAACAAGTCATGTAGTTCGAAGAAGATTCTTGCATTCATTCTTAGCATTCTGTACGTCTCTCCTGGTGTGTTAATAGTTTCTTGCAACCATCCAAATCCACTCAAAATAGATACCCTAGGTTCGGCCTTCATCACCCAGCTGTCACAATACTTCCCAGCAATAGTTGCCGCACCTGAATAAACGTTGGACATTTGCTGCGCATGGCGGAAAATCATCATCTTCTTTACTTCGTCATGGTTGTCTTCATCACTACCACTTTCAGAAGACATCTAGACGAACAAAAACATACAATTCATTAACAATAGTTAGCATCAACATATAAAAGTACCATGGACATCGCCAGCAAAGTACAATACATAAACATGGTTCAAATTGTTATTACAAACCAAACATATATTATCACGGATAGGAAAACATATTATTCGAATTGAAATTACAATACCAAACATAGCATCTACTGGCGCCCATACTTGACATTATACTTCCTACGAAGCCAACCAAATCGAGATGATGGAGTTATATGGAGAAACATCTCCCTCTGATTTCTCTTGACGAACAACTCAGTAGCAATGAAGTGCTCATCAGTATCCTCAGTTGCGCCACATGCAAGAACTTCATTCATGACAGCGGTGACTGAGGTGCCCTGATCCTGTTTCATGTAAGATTCAAATGAAGATTGAGACCTCTCAGCAATGTCACCAATTTTTGTTATCTGCTCCTGCATGACTTGGGCAGTCTTGGGCTTCTTGTTCTTATCCTCAATGGTCCGACCAAGCCTCTTAACCACCTTTGAACTAGTAGGTGATTGTTCTTCCATCTCGTCCAAATCGACATCTTGAATGGCGTCAACATCGAACATGGAAGGGAATGCTGAACTAGATGGGGGCGCAGTGCCTGAAGCAGGATTCCAAGCATCTGTACCATCACTTGTGATGTCTTCAAACATAATACGCAAGTTCTCCTCATTGCGAAGGCCGTGCTTTCGGAACTTGCCACATCCTGGAATGTCCTGCATTACAACAACGATAACAGTAATTGGCATTACATGATATGACGAATTCACGATACCATATAACAAACATGAACATGATAACTCACTTTCTTTGCCTTTCTCCACCACTCAGCATCTTGTTTCACAGTGTTCAACTCATAATCCCACCCACCTCCAGTCTCCCTCAACTTTAGCTTTTTGAAAGTGTTGAAATCAATCTTCAATTTATCCCATTTGTTCTTTAATTGGGCCCTGTTGTATTGCAGACCGGTTCGGTTTTTGAAATCCTTTGCCACATCCTCGAACGCCGCGGGTGTCAAGTGAGAGTTTGGACGATTACCAGCCCGCACTTGGAAGACAAACAACTCGGTAACAATCCGAGTATTCTCATCAGTCCATTTAGCAGCCATACTATACAAGTTAGGAACAAATTCATTTTATTAACAACTACGCAAGCATCTCCATTGGCAAGCAATGCATATATCTGTAATATTTTCAGTACAACCAATACATATATTTGTAACATTTCGAGTACACCCAATGCCAGGTCACAACAATTGATGAAATACCCATTTCACAGCACAATTGTACAGCATCGAAAGCATAGGTACATCCAATCATCGACAACAAGTGAAGGAGACCGAAGCTCACCTTCCAGTAGAGCACCAGCTTGGGGGGGGGGTTGCGGCAGACAGAGGCGCTGATGGGGACTCGCCTACGCACGGTGAACGGTGGCGGCGGGGGGAGGGGGGATGTGCAGCCGGTACTCCCTCTGTGTCGACCGGCGGCGGGCGAGCTCTACGGGGAACGGCGGCAGGGGAGGTCTGCGGTTGGGAGGAGAGGCGGCGGACACAGCCCACGGCGGCCGGGAGGAGCGGCGGCGGACAGAGCCGACGGGCGCGCGGCCGGGAGGAGCGGCGGCGGCCACGGACGACCATCCTCGGGAACAGTAGCTCCGGTGAGATGCGAGGATGTCCAGGAGGCGCCACGGCGGTGAGAGGCACGAACGCCGGTGGGAGGAGCGGCGGCAAGAGGGGGGGCGGGGGTGGAGCGGCGGCGAAGGTCGGGGGGGTGCTGTAGCCGGTAGATCTGGGCCGGAGGGAGCGGGCGACCGGCGTGCGGCGGCGAGGGGCGGGCGAGCAGCGGCGAGGGGGGAGCGGTGGCGACGAGCGGGTGGTTGGGGAAGCGGTGGCGAGGGGCGGGTGGCGAGGGGGGTGCTGCGGTGGTAGATCTGGGCCGTGCTGAGCGGGCAAGCGGCGGGAGGCGTGCGGCGGCGAGGGGCGGCCGAGCGGCGGCGAGGGGGGGCGGTGGCGACGCGGGTGGTCGGGGGAGCGGTGGCGAGGGGCGGGTGGCGAGGGGGGAGCGGTGGCGAGGGACGGGTGGTGGGGGGGAGCGCGCGGGGGGAAGGGGGTGGGGGACGGGGGCGGCGGCGAGGGGCGGGCGAGCGGCGACGAGGGGGGAGCGGTGGCGACGAGCGGGTGCTCGGGAGCGCGCGGGGGGAAGAGAGCTGTGGGGGGAGCGAGACATGGGCGCGGGGGAAGAGAGCTGTGGGAGGATTCCGCGGTGTGAGAGGATGCCCGCTCCGAAAAAATGAACTGGGACGCGCTCTGCTCCCCGATTCCGGCTCTGCACTAATATTTCGTTCGGGTGCGCTCCGCCGGCTCCAAAAGCGGATTTCGGGAGTGGGCGAGTATCGAACTGGCCCGTAGTACAGCAGTACCACCTAATATGTTTGAATTTGATTTCAAAATCTGTGCAAACGAGAAGCTACTCGTTAACATCGCAAAAGAACCAAACAAAGAGGAAAAAAGGGAAAAGAAAGGGAGAGTAAAGGAGGCGTCGGCTCCCCCACTCGTCCGCTCGTCCGTGCGTGCCACTCGGCCCAATCAATCCCCTCCGTCCCCCGCTTCCCCACTCTCGCGCGCCCCCGCCTGCGCCGCCGTCGCCGGCACCGCAGCGATGGACGCCGCCGACGCGCCGGACCTCCAGGCGCAGCTGGCCGCTGCCGTCCACGCGCTCAACCACGGCGCCCACCCCTCCGCGCGCCTCGCCGCAAACCAGTGGCTCCTCGGCCTTCAGCGCTCGCCGCAGGCGTGGCCGCTGGCGGCCTCGCTTCTCGCCTCCCCGCCGGACCACCCGCCCCCTCCCGCCGACCTCCTCTTCTTCGCCGCCCAGATGCTCCGCCGGAAGATCCAGTCCCCCGGCGGCGCGCCGCTCTCGGACCCCGCCACGCAGCTCCACGACGCGCTCCTCGTCGCCGCCCGCCGGTTCTGCCTCGGGCCCCCGCGGCTGCTCACGCAGATCTGCCTGGCCCTCGCGGCGCTGGCGCTCCGCGCCGAGGGAGGCGTGGACGGGCTCTTCGCGCTGATGCAGCACCTTCCCGACCCGGCCTTGCTGGAGTTGCTCACCGTGCTCCCCGAGGAGGTCGCGCAGGACCAGAGCGATGACACGGGGGTCGATGCCGCCGCGCGGTGCAGGTTCACGCGCGAGCTGCTCGCGCACGCGCCCGCCGTGCTCGAGTTCCTCCTCGCCCAGTCTGAGAAGGCGGACGCCACCGACGGGGTCCCCATCCACGAGCGTAACCGCAGAATCCTGCGATGCCTACTGAGCTGGGTACGTACGCCGCGTTGCTCTGCTTCGCGCTCAATTCAGTTGCGTTCGTCTCTCGCTCGCCCTGTGCTAAGAGAAACGGCAACGTTGCAGGTCCGCGTGGGATGCTTCTCGGGAACACCGGCGGCTGCACTCGCCGCGCACCCACTTCTCACGTTCGCGTTCAACTCCCTGCCGGTGCGATCAGTGAACTCACTTCGAGGGATTGGTTATGCATTCACTCGTGCTCACATATTGTTTCATTGTTGTGTGGCTGATAAAGGTGTCCTTCTCGTTTGACGTGGCCATAGAGGTTATGACGGAACTTGTCAGCCAGTACCAAGTAAGTTCCGTTCTTCTGTACTGCACTGGTGAAATCAACTGATCGAGTAACCTCTACTGTTTCATTGTTGCATGAAATAGTGCTTGAATTGGACCCACTACCAAGTTCTCAGTGTTCTACTTTACTCGTCGTGCCTTGCATTTCTTTCGGTTAAACTGTAGTGATCTTTATGAAGCATCATAGGATAATCTGGGCATGTCAGTTGATTCCAGTTCTGTTTCTTTCACATGCATTGACAAATGCATTTTTACCGCTTCCATCTGGTTGGTGGGCTGAGAAGCTCCAGTGGCATGGTATGAAGTAGGAGTAGTACATAGCCTGAGTTAATGATTTGAATGCTCCTTCTCTTTATAAGCTGTTGCCTATTGAATTGCCCTGTTTAGTGGTTGACTTGTAGTCTTGTTATTGTTGAATATGCAACAGTACTGTAAAGTTCCAAATGGCGGCCGTTCACTTCTGTTTGTTTTTACTTAGAAAAGCCACTGTTCCCTTCGTTTTAAATTTGTTGATTAACAAAGCACTGTTCCACACATGTACTTTCAACTCATAATGAACTGAAAAATCCGATGTGTGCTGCTATCTGGTTGTAGGATTTACCTCAGGCTTTCCTAAGCAAGATTCCGTACATCAGAGAAGTTCTTCTTTTACCAGCTCTAGCCAACAGAAATGGGAAGATTATTGCTGGTCTTACTAGTTTGATGTGTGAAGTTGGACAGGCAGTAAGTTTTTTCTCACTTGATGCACTTTAGCATCATAATATGCAGTATAGTCACATTATATGTCTATTAGTAAAAATTAATTCCCTATTCATTATTCTGCAAATATGTTGGAATGGACAATAGACTTCTGATATAGTTGAATTGCTGAAATGTTAATGGAATAAGTGGCCATATACCTCCCATTATGAAATCTGGAGGTGGTCGAGGAGACAAGGACTAACTACAATATGGTAATGCATTTGTACCGGTACCCTGTTATCCATGAATTGCTCCTACAATTATCTACGGGGCAGAGAATCAGCCTGAGATAAATTCCAATCTAAAATGGCATAGGACACAGAATGAGCCTGAGAGAAATTCCAATGTAAAATGGCATAGTACCCTATTAATTTTTTATGCATCTTCAATATGCAGTTGTTTTTGTTTGAGACTGTTGAACACAAGCTAATAACCGTTGAATTTTCTAGGCACCTGCTTTGGTTGCAGAAGGGAGTAATCAAGCACTTGCTCTTTCCGATGCACTTTTGAGGTCAATCTATTGCATTGTTTATGTGGTACTTTTCCCTGAGTTTTGAAGTTATTTGTTTTAACACATCAAATGATGCTAATGCTACACGTACTTCAGTACACTTTATTACCCTCTGATGATCCTGAAGGACTTTACCCCTCAATTACAGATGTATAGCTTTTTCTAGTGAAGATTGGGAGATTGCAGATTCCACCTTGCAATTTTGGTAATGATGCTTACCTCTTTTGTTTCATAAATGACAGACGCCTTTTCTGGGTTAAATAGCAATTAGTACATGTACTTCGGGAACATATTATTCTCTCCTTTTTTTTGTGTTGAGAACTTGAGACATGCCTGGTGTCTTGTTTGTGTTAAATTTTGGGATGGCTGGGTGGGTGGTGAATATCTCCTGTATCCTCATGGGGTCTAGAAGGCCTAGGAGCAGCACATATTTTTTATGTTCAACAGGAATCTCCTGAAAAACTCATCAATATGATTTGTTTTGATACCTCATCACCTGTTTCAAGAGAAAAACATTGTAACCCCTTGAGAAGTTAAGAGTGAAACACCTGCTGGTTCTTCTAGCTGTGCCTTACTATTGCTCTCTTATCACATTCCGCTCAATGTAATTTCACTGAGGGTTAACACTAGGATTTTCCATAAAATATTGGGTTATTGAGATGATAAGGCAAATATTGGGTTGTATAAGTGTTCAGATTTGAATATCTTTTGATTCTTTTCCATATTCTGTTCTTCTGAAGTACAGAAGTTCTCACTATATTAATATTCCTGTTTTTAATCAATGAATTATTTATACTCACTATGCTGACATTTTGCAGGTGCAGTTTGGCACATTTTATTCTTGGTATTGATTTGCAAACAGCCAAAAGGAATGCCGCGCAAGAGTTGTTTTTCCCTGTGTTTTTTTCACTGCTAGATGCTCTTCTATTTCGTGCTCAGGTTTGTCTCTTTTTCTTTGACGTATTTTCTCAAGATCAAATGATCAACTGAAGTTCCTTTCTTAAAAATGCTTCCTTTAGTTCACATTATACTTAATTTAGTTTCCAGTTTCACCTTTCTTTATACTACATTATTAATTCCCTAATGCCTCTTTGTATATCCAATTCATTTGAACAAAAGTTTTGTAGATCCAACTGTTTGCTTATGCCTTGTAAGTTGATAACTCATAGATTATTGACACTGCTGAGCATGGCGCTGATGGAGTATCTTCAATACCCGATGGACTAGCACAGTTCAGACTGAACTTGGAGGAGCTTCTTGTTGACATTTGCTTGCTTATAGGTGCTCCTTCATATATTAATAAGGTATGTGATTTTTGCTGAAAGATAGCATAGCCTTCCATTGGTACGCTCAAGTGATTGTCTTACGTTGAGCAGATAATATCCTTCCACCCCCCCCACCCCCCAACCCCCCCAACACACACACACACCACACACAGAGATGTAGGTCTATAAAGTTCTATGAATTGGTTGTAATGTTTCTGACACATGGGGCCATTTTAAACCTTTTTGTTACAATTATTTTATTATTATTTTTCCTTATGCTCTCTTAAATGAGATCATTATGTTTATTAACTTTCTGATTTACCCACTTTGCTCTATATGTAGCTTTTATCTGGTGGATGGGGTTTGGCTAACCAATCAATTCCTTGGAAAGAGGTAGAAGTTAGAATGTATGCACTTAGCATGGTAAGTGTGTCAAATCTATTGGTAAGCTCAATCGACAATTTGCTATAGAATACATTTCAGCAAATTTTTTATTGTTATAGGATGCAAATGTAATTTGGTCCTCGTGTTGATTATGCTGATCTTGAGCTGCTTATCCACTAGTTCCTTCATTCAGTTCTTCTAGTATACTCGGGTTCACATCTGAAGAAGTCTCGATCACTTAATATCAAGTAGGTCCCCAGAATGTTATGATCTCTTGGAGGTGCTTATGATTTGTTTCTACGTCTGTTAGTCCATTGGCAGAGAGCCCACCTTAAGCTTCTCACTACAAATAAAAGATGTATAATCTGCAAGAAGGCAAGAAGAAAATTTTTATTATTGTAGAGCACCCTCAGAAAAGGGTCCTAGTTCAGAAAAATGCATTATGACTCAATTTTTTTTCTGCACTTGAAGCAATGCAATAGGCAGTACAAACTACATGTTTTGAAAATGACCTATAATACTTTCTAAAATCTCCTGTCTGTTTAGATTGGTGATGCACATGGATATTGATCATATCAATCCTATCTTGAGTAAACTCTTCTACTTCCTTCCTTGTGTATTTTCAGGCTCCATCCTATGTTGACGTTTCCATTTTTTTGTTGGTTGGCATATGCATGATCCTTTGTCTTTGTATGGTTGGACATAATCATGTACAGAACCAGTATGCTTTGTCTTAGATGGTTCGCTCATAAGTTACCAAACTTTAGGTTGCTGACACAATTTTACAAGACGGAAGCCCCTTCGATTTTTCAATTGTAATGCATTTTGTGAACATTCTGTCCAGCAGAACACCTGTCGAACTGAATGGATGTCTGTTCATGGTAAGACTTCCTCAGTGTGCTTTCTAAGATTTCTATAATATGATCGGAATTTTCTTTATTGTACTTTGTGAAACTAATGTTCTCTTGTGTGTTTTTTATTCTAGGTATACAAATCATTTGGTGATGTCATTTGTTCCTATTCAAAGTGGTTATCATCTTCCCAAAATAATATTAAACCATTGCTGTAAGTATTTTGAATATGTATTAATGTTTGATGATATATTTTATTTATCATACTTTAATATGCTTCACCATTGTTCAGCCTATTCTGTGCTTCAGGGATTTCAAAATCTGTATCATCAAATGCTTGCTCATTAGCCTTGCGCAAACTTTGTGAGGATGCTTCTTCATTCATCCGTGAGCCTCAGAATCTAGAAATTCTTTTCTGGATTAGTGAGGTAATAAGACTTCTGTGATAGCCAATTTTGTTCTGCCATGATATTTTGTCAGTTAGCGGTCAGTGCGGTCCATAACTTCAAAAATAATGTATTTGTCAGAGGATGAAATGGCTATTCACAACTATGAGTTTTGTTCCATTAGCAAAGTTGTTATATATACAAGAGAGACATGGGCCACATGGGCCAAAGGTAGACTACAAACCATATTGGCCAAGTCATCCTAGACTATTGACTTGAATGGCATGCCTCCTTCCAGTCAAGACATGATCATATGTTTAAACTGCTATATCTGATATGCTGGATAGTGTTGTGTGACAATGCATACACCATCTTATCATGTCTCATCGAGGGTATGAACTATCAACAGAAGATGGCTAGAAGAATGCTTTTTGGTGGTTGGGTTTTCAGGCATAAATATACAATATATTGGGTAAATGAGTAGATGCACCAGCAGTATAACTGAACAAAGAGCATGAAGCTTTTTCTATCTAAACAGAAAACTAGTTTTTGATTATATGATGCTCTCTTGAAGGCTAAAGCTTTGTATCATCATTACTTTGGCTCTAGCAGTCATATGTGCTGGCAGCTTCATGTTTTAGCACTGCATGACTTAAATTAATTTAATTACAATATTGTGGTCTACCACATGACACTTTACTGTCAATTTAGCTTATATATTCGTTTGGGATTGTATTCAATGTAGTATTCAAAGAACAGTGTTCTTATAGGGTATGAATGAGGGGAACCTACGGATAGAGGATGAGGAAGAGATCATTAGTGCAATTACACATGCTCTCTGTTCTGTTCTGGACAAAGAGTTGAGGAAAAGTTCACTGGCCAGGCTACTTGGTTCTAGCTACTCAGCAGTCGAAAAGATCGTATGTTTCTTTTCCCTAGTGCAGCTTTTCTTGGAATGTCATATGATTTTTATTATTTTCTTATCTTTACTATCATTTATTGGAACATAAGATTAGAACCATGCGCGGTAGAAACCTTGCATGCACCATCAACATTTGTTGACATAAGTTTGATGGTGGTTCATCTAGAGCTCTTTGGCCTTTCTTCAATGCTAGTCTTTACTAGTAGGATACCCGTGCGTTGCTACAAAGCAATAAAATAATGTACGTATGATTCAAAAGAGAGTCGTATGTTTCACGAATGCGTGCGGCAAGTGTGCGGTTTTCGAGCGGGCGGTGACAAATGCCAGCCGACCTACCCCTTTCCGGCCACCATTGCACCCCTCGGACAGCTTCCTTCCACTGTGTTGCACGTCTCCTTCTCCACCCCACCTTGTGCTCCACGTATTGTCCAACTCATTCAATTTACCATATCATCGAACGCGACGGTTGATTGCGCCTTCGGCGTGTAAATATTATTAATAAGGATAATGAAGAGAGGATATACGGCAATGGTGACATTCGTACCCTTGCATTCGACACTATGACAAACACCCAACAACAGTAGCGCACGGCTGTGCCATCCTTGTTGGCTCCGCTTCACCTCCGTCTCCAACTGCTGTGTTCCGCCTCCTCTGACATGCTACAACTCACCTGGGCGAATTTAAAATTTTGTTGATCAAAGTAGATTCCTCCACCAGTGTGCTCGATGCATTGTGATGCACGGCAAGTCTAGGTCCCATATCAATAGGTATCCAGTGGCATTCTTCTTAACGAAACAACACATCGTGCTATTTATTGGCAATAGGGGGTTGGAAGGACTCTGACACAGTTCGCAACAAAATGCTGAAAAACAAAAGCAGGAGGCAGAGGTCGGATTTAGAAAAGAAAGAAAAGAAAACCATCATTTGTCTAAACTACATAAGGTGGCATATATATCTAAATTTTTCTAAACCATCAAGGTCCACATTATCATGCCGTCATTTGCAATCAGAGCCATGAATCCAAGGAGAGATTGTCTTGGTTTGTTGCGTCCTTGTTGGAGAGGGGAGTGGGAGAAAAACTTGTGTATATATTTTTTTACTGTGAGAGGAGGGGGAAGTGAGGGTGGGCATGAACCACCGCCACCAACTCCCATCTATAAGACAGTAAATTTGCATCTAGCTGTTTGTATTGGAGTACATTATGGCATCTGGTGTTTTGGTCCTTGAACTGATTTACTTATATATTTCTAGCAAACTAAAGTTTTACTCTTATGAAGTGACTAAAGTTTACTCGTGAAAGTAACCCGAACAATTTCTTTTTGAATTTGAGCAGAAATTATGTCTTTTCAAATCCAAAAACTAAGGTTTTTAAGTGCTGTTTAACTGTTAAGGTCCAGTTAAATGCTTATGTTATTGCATTTTAATTTTGTGGGCAGTCAGGTGCTCATAGGTGGTCGAAACATTTGCTCATTGATGGATTAGAAGGTGACACGGAAAACTCAGCACTCCATTACCCAGTATGCCGAGCAGAATCGCTGGCAACCAAATTGTGAACAAAACACGGTACACCGCCCGGCCAAACGGCATGCGGCACCTCCACCATCTTGGAGCCATGAGCCGCAAGGGCATCAGCTACCTTATTACAGAGTCTCGGACAAAACTGAATACGGAAAGAGGAAAAATTAAGAGCAACAAAAGACTTTATCTCCCTAAACAAAACTCCATTCGGAGCCAAATCATGCTTATTGGTTTGGATCGCCTGCACCAGCTCTTGAGCATCAGACTCCACCTCAATATTCATCATACCCCAGCCCCACGCAGCAAGGATGGCGTGGATGCAAGCTTCCGCCTCAGCCTGGAGAGAATCCTGTACAGCTTGCAGCGTACCAGCTCCAGATCCCACCGCATCGCCTGTTGAATCACGTATGATGAAGCCCCAGCCCCCCTTCTTGGCATCCGACAAGAAGCTCCCATCAATATTGATCTTCAGCACATCTCCTTCAGGCGGCTTCCATCTGCAAATTGCTGCCGGCTTCACACTCGTCGCTTTTGAACAATACATCTCGAACTCAGTCGCGGAACGCCAAATTTGGTGCAGGATTTCATCTGTACAAAGTGTCTTTCCTTCTGCGTTCACCTTATTCCTTGCCAACCACCAATTCCACAACAGAGCAATAGCTAATATCTTCTTCGGCTTCTCCCAGCTTAATATTTTGTTAAGAAACTCCTTCGGTCCTGCACACTGAACCAACTCTTGTCGATATCGGTTCAGGTGTACTGCATCCCATATTTTCCTCACCTCTTTGCAGTTGATGAACAGGTGAGCACCATCCTCAACAAAGCGGCCACAGAGAGGGCAAAGTGGATCAATCTCCATTCCCCTTCTCAAAATACTCCCTCGCGTAGGCAGGCTATCATGGCCAATGCGCCAGAGCAGATGTTGTGCCTTGCCGGTACAGGGTGCTTTCCAAATGTCCTTCCACTTGAACTCTGAGCTTCCAGGCAGCTCATGGGATGTTGAAGCTTCACTCCGTGCTAAGCTCTCTCTATACACCTTGTAAGCTGACTTCACAGAAAATTGGCCTCTAGGATCATAGAACCAAGCCCAAGTATCATCCATATCCGCTTTCAGTGGCAGGGCCAGAATCAAAGCAGCGTCAGCCGGCCAGAAAATCTCCTTCACTAACTGAATATCCCACGAGCCAGTATAAGGGTCTATCAGTTCATCCACGCGCTGAAGAATGGTGTGCCCTCTCGGCGTAATGGGACGCCTCGTCCATTTCCTCGAGATCCAGGGATCAGCCCACACCTTAATAGAAGCTCCGTCACCCACCCTCCTGATAACGCCTTGCCGCAGCACATCCAACCCTGTCAGAATGCTCCTCCACGTATAGGACATCCCATTCCTGGGCTGGGCACTCAGAATGTCCCCATCAGGGTAGTATTTTGCTCTTAGAACCCGAGCACAGAGGGACGAAGGATCAGTCAAGAGACGCCACCCCTGCTTAGCTAGCATGGCCAGATTGAACGCATACAGATCCTTATAGCCCAAACCTCCTTTCTCCTTTTGTAGCGTCAACTGCTCCCAACGAATCCAATGAACTTTGTTCTCATTGTCCTGTTGTGCCCAAAAATATTTACCAATCAGAGCACTTATCTGATCACACAAGCCTTTAGTTAAATTAAAACAAGACATAGCAAATGTAGGAATAGCCTGAGCACAAGACTTAAGTAGAATTTCCTTGCCCACCTTTGACAACAACTTCTCCATCCAGCCTTGTATGCGTGCCCAGATTTGATCCTTCAGATAGGCGAATGCATTCTTCCGAGACTGTCCCACGTGCACCGGCAAGCCAAGGTATCTTTCATTCCGTGCCTCACACTGCAAGCCCAACTGCTGCATCATATGAATCTTATCATTCGTCCTGGTGTTTCTACTAAACATAATAGGAGACTTATCAACGTTAATTGTTTGACCCGAACAAACCTCATACAGTGTTAGGATATTTTGTAGATGATGCGGACTTTCTGCGTTCACCTTCAGCAGAATTAGCGAGTCATCTGCAAACAATAGATGGTTAAAGCTCGGAGCCTCACGACAGACTCTGACACCTTCCAAAACACCATTAACTTCTGCACTATTCAACAGACTAGAGAAAGCTTCAGCACATATTAAGAAAAGGTAGGGGGAAATAGGGTCCCCCTGCCTAAGGCCTCTACCTGGGATCACTTCCTCCGTGCTTCTACCATTGAACATGAATCTGTACTTAACCGAGGTAACACACTTCACAATTGTTCGTACCCAGCCATCCGCGAATCCCATCTTCCTCATCATAGCTTCCAAAAAATGCCACTCAACTCGGTCATAGGCCTTACTCATATCCAGCTTCAACGCCGCATACCCACCCGAGCCTGTTCTTTTATTCTGCATATAATGAGTAACCTCGTAAGCCAACAAAATATTATCCGTGATGAGACGTCCCGGCACAAAAGCACTCTGATTTGGGGCAATTATATCTGGCAGGATTATCTTTAAACGGTTGGCAAGCACCTTTGAAACTAATTTATACACAACATTGCACAGACTTATCGGGCGGAGATCTTTCATCTTGTCCGGCTTCTTTACCTTAGGGATAAGAACCACATTTGTATCATTCCAGGACTGCGGTATATCACCCCCATTCAAAACCTGTAGCACCTCAGCAGAGATCTGTTCTCCCACAACATCCCAGTGCCGCTTAAAAAAGATTGCCGGCATGCCATCACTACCCGGCGCTTTTAAATCACCCATGCTATTGAGAGCTTCTTTTACTTCTTCTGCCTTGTACTCACGCATCAAGAATTCGTTCATGTCCTGAGACACACGTGAAGGCACACGCTCGAGTAATTCATCCAACCGGTCTATACCCTGCGACGTAAAAAGAGAGCGAAAATAAGTAGTAATCACCGCCTCCATGTCCGCCTCCTTTGTGGCCACCCCTCCATCCTCCTCCTTCAATAGATTGATCTTGTTCTTCTTCTTCCTTGCCGAAGCATAAGCATGAAAATACGGCGTATTCTTGTCCCCCTTCTCCAACCAGTTTACATGGGCCCACTGCCTCCAATACATATCCCGTTGATTCTCCAACCGTTCAAGTTTATAGCGCAGCACTTGTTCTCTATTGATCATAACCGGCGAAAACGCATTACGGCGACAGGCTTCCAGCTCCTTCTTTTGCCGAACTATTCTCTTCTCTAAATCCCCCAAACAGCAGCTACTCCAATCAATCAAGTCCCGCGCCACACCTTTCATTGCTTCCGCCACATTGCTGCCCTTCCCAAACACTTCTCTCCTCCAAGCATTCTCCACTACCGTACCACATTGCTCCTCCTCCAACCACTTAGCTTCAAAGCGAAACTGACCGCCTCCTCTACACCTTCTCCCTTGCCTTACTTCAGCTTCAGCATAAATGATTAACGGTCGATGATCCGAATGTCTGGGGTCCCCATGGACCACCCTATAATTAGGAAACCGCTGACACCAACTCGCCGACGCCACAGCTCTATCCAAACGTTCACGAATGTAATTGTTCGGATCATGGTTATTATTCCTCCACGTAAAAGGATCCCCTGCAAAACCTAGGTCATGAAGAGCACAATCCTCCAAAGCACTCCTGAAGCCATCCATCGCCGGTTGGGGCCGAGCCGCCCCTCCCTCCTTCTCACACTGTAGCAAGATCTCATTAAAGTCACCTGCAATCATCCACGGTTTATCACTATGACTCCGTAGCGTCCGCAATAAACGCCAAGTCGTATCCCTCTCCTCCGTCCTCGGTTCCCCATATATACCGGTGAACCGCCACACAAAGCCATCCTCCTCCGTAATCTCCGTGTCAATGTGGTACCTCGAGCTCCATCCCCCTTTCACACTCACCCCCCGCCGCCAAAACACTGCAAGCCCTCCGCTCCGCCCTCGACTGTTCTGAACCAACATATTCGGCAAACCTAACTTCCAACGCAACCACTCCAACCCCTTCTTATCCGTCTTCGTTTCAGATAAGAAGAGTACATCAGGGTCCTCCTTCTCCCGGACATCCAGGAGTCCCCGAACTGCCGGGCCGTTCCCCAACCCCCGACAGTTCCATGCCACTATCTTTATATCTCCGCGCAGGGCTGTTCGGACAGCCCCGCTTCCAACTCGGTGTTGTGTGCACTCTCCACCAAAACTCTCCCTCTCTTCGCTGCTATATCTTCGCCCTCATTGTCTATCTCCATATCCTTGGCATTCCGCTTCCCTCCCAACAACGAGGCCTGTTCTCCTCTCGTCCCTGAAATCCCTCTTCCTGTCCGCTTAAAAGTTCCTCCTCTCTTCGCTCTACTTTTATTATTTTTGCTGCTTCCCCGACCTGACAGCACACTAGGCTCTATTAGAAGGTTTTGTTCCAGTACAGAAGTTTCATTTGAAATATTTAAAAAATGTGTTTCCAGCTATAGAATATAAATGTTGCAGCTCTTTGTTTATATTAGTTTTTGTGTTCATTCTGATTTATAATAGATGGATGACCAAGACTAAAGAGGAAACAGAGGCTTGCAAGGCTCAGTTGGCTTTTCCTGCTTTATGCGCTGAGCCTGTCAATTGTATTGTAATTTGTAACGTTATCATGTATGCTCCTCCCTTGTTTGTTGTTTATCAAGTATAGTGTACTCTGTTTATCATTGGTTCAGTTACGGAACTCTAGCTCTAAGAAGCCTTTCCATTCATGAACTGTTAGCGACTGCATCATCTAAAATGAAAATGCCTTTTCCCCTTTACTTATACAGATTGACATAGACAGAGATCAATCACTAAGGCAAAACCCTGGTGCTTATACACAATCCTTGGACCTTGCAGTTCGTGGTCTTCACAGGTGCTTAACATTTTTAGTTCTTGTATTCTTGCATGTTTGCTTTGGTGTTCTTTTTAGTTTTCACTAGAAACGATACTTCGTGCATTCGCCACACTTTGTGGCGACCCTGCTAGCAATTTGATGGATTAATTTAAGCATGGTCCAGTTATGGCAGAACGAGTTCCTTTGTAGTTTCAAAAAACAAGACAATATTTTTTTGACTCTAAAGAAAAATAAATCATATTTATATGGGTATGATGCTTTTGCATCAACAAATTACAGACCATTGAACTTGAGCTATGCAAAAGTCACATGTTGTTGATATCTGATCGAAAACATTTTCCACCCCTTGGATGTAGGGGAAATATATGGTAGTTTCACTTAATATGCAACATCGTGAACAGTGGTGTGTAGGTAAAGGAGTATATGTGATCTTGCAATCATCAAAAGAATGTCAACTAAATAGATTGTTTCTTTGAAGCTAAATAAATTGAACAAATAGTAGAACCCAATCTTATTACTGGTATAACTCCAGTAAAAGCTGTGCAGACATTGCTAACTAAATTGTAGCCAATAGATATGAAAGCAATGGCATGTATAATCAATTATGAGGAAGACAAATGACTGTAGAAATGAGGTCAAATTTGTTTATCGAAACTAAAAGCAATGGAGATTAACAAACGATGAGCATAACAAGAAAGTGGAAGGACAAAAGCATGGTGGCAGGCATCTCCTGTTTCTCAGTGTGCTAATCACTGACCATAGATGCACCACTAGCTGAGGATTTCCTTCTCCCTCACAAGCATTGATTGGCAGAGAAAAAAGGAAAGTAGACTCTCCTCTCATGACCATAGTTCGATTTGGGATCTTGGAAAAAGTGGGCATCCTTCCCACATTCGATCATTGATGGCCAGCTACCAAAGACAATATGATACGATTTGATAAGGGTTATTAAAGTCGACGTTGCTTGCTACTAATCTCACAACTGGTGATACTTTTTATTTTCATTTTTTGGGATTACGTATATCAATGGCAGTCTGCCTTGATTTTCTTTGGGATATTTGCATGTCAGAAGAAAATATAAATTAGAAATTCGATGTGATCTACAGTATAAGCAAATGCAGCTTTGTTTTTCAGAATGGGTGCTTTGTTCGGTTATTTGGCCACCTCAATTACATCTGGTCTGATTGATGATGATACAATTTTGGTTCTTCTCGGTATATTCTGGCCACTCCTTGAGAAACTTTCCCAGTCATCTCATATGGAGAATACTAGCTTGTCTGCAGCTGCTTGTCGTTCTCTTTCTTCGGCCATACATTCTTGTGGTAAGTTTAACTGATTTCTAAAATGCAAAATTCCAACCTTTATGGCAAATAAATCATTGTGCTGATCAAGATTTGCATTTTACAGGACAACACTTCCAAATTTTGTTACCTAAAATTCTGGAATGCTTATCTACAAATTTCTTGCTGCATCAGAGACATGACTGCTTCTTACGAACAGGTAATGAGTGATATTTTATGCACAATTAAGTTTTGCTTGCTGTTATTCAACTAATGAATAGTATCTACACCTTTTATTAACAAGGGAGTAATAGTTGATGTACATATAAGGTTTGGTTTGCAGTTTGCTGTTACACATATACTAGTACCTACAAGCATAAACTAAGCTCACTTGTAGAATTCTGTCTTTAGTTAGAGCAACCTGAAAGATCAGCGGTTACCATGTACTGCCTCACCGAGTTACAATATTACTTGATTCCTTTTGAACCACCATGCCATGCTCCTAGGATACCATTTTTTGAAGTACTTTGTATTCTTACATTTAAAAGAATGATGCCATTCCATAGGCCGATAGCGCGAAGATACTACTTACTACTGCACCATCTTTTTTGGGGTCTAGAATACACATGATTCTTGCATGTCTTTTCGTTCATAGAAAGAAAGTGTTTTACAACTGCAGCCAAGTGGCTCAACGCACAGCTGACAGGAGGCACTAAATTAGAAAACAAAGAAGCACACAAAAAAGGTCTGCAGTCAACTAAAGGAGAACACCTATTCAGCTATCTCCCTTATAAACAAAATATCAAACGGCCTACAGCCTGCCAATTTCCACAGCCTGCACTCTCGATCTTGATTGTTAAGACTCTGAACCAAAGGACGAGCACCGTTGAACACAGTCACTGCGGTGTTTCCAGATAGACCACATAGAAAGCAGGGCCAAAGTTACCAACCTGTTTTTCCTGGATGCTTGAACCATGTGTCACATGGATGACCACCAATCTACTGTTGCTCTCAGGTCCAATATAAAATCTCCCACCAATCTGTCTTGCGAACATGTATGAGCACAACTTGTTTCAATATGTTTTGAAGTCTACTCTACCTTGACATCATTGACATTTTCAGCTGCCAATGTAATTGAAGAATTTGGCCACAAGGAAGAATATAGTGCTGTATGTGTCAGAACTTTTGAAACATTTAGCTCTGCAACTTCAGTATCAAATTTGAATTCTTCTTACACATGTGATCAAGAACCTGATCTAGTTGAAGCCTATGCAAACTTCACATCTGCATTTATCCGCTGCTGTCCAAAGGTTCTTATTTTTCGCACGACTTGTTTGTTAAGGTGTTTAGTTCATTATTGTCGCATGATATGGATTGACAGTTTGACACTAGTTCTCTACGTTCGTTGCATGATTGATAAGGAAGCTATTGTCGCATCTGGCTCGCTGCTTGAGTCGTCATTTCAAAAGGCAGCTATATGCTCTACAGCAATGCACCGAGGAGCAGCACTTGCAGCAATGTCGTATGTGTCATGTGAGTGCTACTTATCCACTTCTGTATATAGCCTTTTTCTATAAAAGAGTAATGCGATGATTACTCCCAGTGTTGTTTGGATAGGCATGCTATGAGTAAACTTGCCTGTTGCATTCTGTTGAAAAGAGTAAGAGAGGAGGGAGGGAGGGCGAATGCTTTGTGCACAATAAACTAGTGCGTGGGCTGTGGACTGCTGTATAGAAGCATAACCGTTTCAAGTAGTGTTTTCACTGCAAATGCACGAATGTAAGAGAGGGAGGGAGGGAGCGAGAATGCTTTGTTTGCAATAAAATAGTCTGAGGCCATGGAATGCTGGTAGAAGCATAATCGTGTCAAGTTAGTGTTTTTACTGCAAATGCACAAACGTATTTGTCTAGTTTTTGCCTTTCTTATAGCAAAGCAATTTGTATAGCAACATTAGAACATCACTTTATCACATACAGCGATCCTTTTTAGTACTTTCTGACTGTAATTTTGAAAGCAAGTTGGTATATCACTGAAAGCAACTTGAAATGTTTCTAATGTTTGGGAGAACTTTTAAAATCTATTTGTACTTGCTGCATTGTTCTTTTTATCTGACGATCATGCACTCATGGAGGCCTTATAACCTGCCATGTGTGCATGCTTCAGCTTAAGCTTTTGTGCCTAACATGGTGTAACACCTATTGTTGTGCTCATTTGATCATTTCGAACTAATAGTTGAAAAGTTACATGACACCTGTAGGTTTTCTTGATGTTAGCCTCGGTGCTGTGCTAGAATCTCAGGAATGCCCATCTGATGGATCACGTGGTGTGGTGCTGGTTCAAATTTTGGCACGCCATGGTGAAGGTCTTCTGTCTAATGTACTTTATGCTCTAATTGGTGTATCAGCCTTGTCAAGGGTAGGTACAATTTGAAGAGTACTTTTCATAGCCGCTTTCTTGTCACGATTGGTTCTCACACTCGGTATAAAAAATTATATACTCACCAGTTCGATATGTTAGACATCAGTGCTGGCCAGGCATTATGCTTGTACCTCAAAGCCTTTGAATAAGCTCTGGACCTCGTCTGCATTTCCCTCTGGCAAAAGCTAGCGTACTGATGATCATACTATTATTGAGTTAATCCTAAGCTAGATGATGATACTACTTATAGAAATTAGTTTCTGTTCATAATCCATTTTAGTACTAGAGTCATATTTATGATTTTGATTTTCGCTCTACGAAGGGCATAATTTTTTAAATTATGGTCTGTTCCTTTTCGAGAAAATAATTATGGTCTATTCAGAGGGCAAGTTCGTAATCATAGAGATGTTGGAGAATATTCATATTTTTTTTCCAACAGGTGCATAAATCTGCAACAGTATTGCAGCAATTGGCTGCATTGTGTAGCTTCTGTGAGAGAACAGCGTGGAAGGCTATTCTCTGTTGGGATTCCCTTTGCAGGTGGCTGCAATCAACGGTATTGCATGTACACAATCACTTTTTGCTGTAATTGGGGCAGGCATGCCAATTTTTTCTTCTTCGTTTTGGTGTTCAGCAAACTTTGGAAGCATTAACGTCTACATACTCTAGTCTATATCATCCAATTATCTTCCATTTATCTCTTCCAGATGCGTGACATTGTGTTGTCATGGAGTGATTGGTGAAAGGTTTAGCCATGCTTGAGGAATATATTCTTGCTGACTTTTTTGCATAGTTCTAGTGTTGAAACTTGGAACAATCAAGATGGATTGGAAATATCATTTGAAAATCACCTATATGATATTTCCCTTCATATGCTTAAATGCTAGTTTTTTTTGTAATAGCTAGAATTCATGACTTGGCATATCATGCCAGTCATGAACCCATAGATGTAGACAGAGAATGTAGTTAGACTAGTATCAGGCTGCTACTTCTTGAGACCGAAGATTCTTAGCTACCTTCTTGAGTTCTTGTGTAGGCTCATATGTTGTAATGATACCTCATGAATTTTGCTGCTGAAAGCTTACCCTGCATTATACTCCATCCAGTTCTAAATGTAGGGCGTATTTTGACTGTCCAAATTTGAACTTTGACTGTAAATTTCTTGTATAATATTTTGTTAATAGTTACAAGAGCACAATCATAAGAAAATGCTTTTGAATAAATCCAATGATATCAAATTTGTGTAACATAACCCACATATTATTGGATTAATTGTTGGTCAAAGCATGCAGTCAAAATACGCCCTATATTTTGAAACGGATGGAGTATTTCTTTCTCATCTTGGCTGAAATGTTTCAAATCTTGATCAGGTGAAATCTTTGCCCTCAGAGTACCTCAGGCAAGGGGAAGCCAAGATTATAATTCCATTATGGCTCAAGGTGCTTCAGGATGCAGCCTCAGACTATCTTCACAGTATGACTGGCAATAATGGCAGAAATCATCCAGGTTACATGCAAGGGAAAGGCGGAAGAAACCCTTAAACGCATAATTCGAGATTTTGCAGAAAGTCATCGGAATGTTCCAACCCCCTGTCTTTCATGATATGCGTATGGAGCTGCCTTCATCAGTCCTGTTGATTCTGTTGAAGTTCATGATAGCCGCTTGCAATAACTTACATGAGGCTCTAAAGAGGGTTGGTGACTCCATGTGGAACGTGGCAGCTGGCTTTGCTGGTACGGTACATAATGTTGATCCCAAGGTTTTTTCTCGGTATTATCCATTTATTATCTTTAAGCTGGACAAGGAGGATATTTATTTCTTCGCATGTGAAGACCGGCTTTGGAGCTTTGACCTGGTTTATATACCAACGTACTGAAGACACAGAGGTTGTCAACCAAGAGACATTGCTCCGCTGACTATTCTTGATTAAGTAGATCAGTAGCCTCATGCAACCCAAATGCTGATGGCCGTTCTGAAATATGGAATGGTACTTCCGGAAGGAGATATATGGTTTTCGGGAGGCTACTGCCACACTTGTTATGCTGGGAAGCTTGGAAAGAAGAAAATGGAGGTAAATGTGATAGCTGTGCATATTATTCTTTCGCAATTAGGGCGCTGTACAAAACATTCGTCTGCAGCTGGATGTGACGGATAAGACCTATCTCCCCACACTTTAAAAATTATAGAAGTGAGACTCGAACCTTAGTGGGTGGGTTCGAAACCATGTGTGCCCACCGGGAGAGTTCTCAAAACATTCTTCTATATTACAGCTCGAATTTTGAGTTTCCATAGGCAAAATGGCATTTACTTATTTAGTCAAATCACTACATGGTCAAGTGAAGTTTTGAAGGGAACGTGTTGAGGAATGCATATGTTTGTTCATCTGCGTCTCCCATTTAAGTTGTCACGCAAGTGAATTTACTAATCAATTTCTTGTTAACTGATAAAAGTGGCCTTATTCGTCTAATGGTAGCATTTCAGTATCTTCCATGTTGATTGAAGAAACATATGCTGCTGAAATACAATAATTGATCTATGTGAAATCGTGGATGAAATATTGTCTCTGTGCATCTAGGTATCACAAAGTTTCACTAAGCACCACCAATCTTACCATCTCCACCATGCATGAGATTTGTACATCTTCATGAATCCATTGTCAACATGCTGTGCAAAGGAAAAGGCTATACGTTTAGCTGACCAGCGTGAGGACCCGAAATCAGAGTCTCGGGCCTCGTGTGCTTTAGAGTGTACTAGTCCAGGATCGAGATAGCACGCACTATTTGCACTGGTTAAGCATCGCAGGCAAACTGCTCGCAGGCAAACTCATGGATAAACGATGAATAACTCAATTTAACAAATAGAGTTGACCATGCGGTCGGGGTTTACACTTATTGAGCCACGCAGGGTTTTGGAGCATCTCATCTCAGAGTAAAAATAGCGGAAAAGAAGCAGCGGTGGCAGTCCCTTGCCACGGGCATTCAATTGAGGCACCTGATCATAGTTCGCTTGATCTCCTCCTTGAAGAGTTGGTTGCCTCCATGATCTCCATCTTTGGTGTTTGTTTGTTATAGTAAAGTGAGTATATGACATACTTCACAAGTGAACATAGGGAATATACAACAGATACATATGTATTCAAGGCTTTAATCAAAGGAAGACTTATGGCTTAATGCATGGTGCGGTTAATCAAAAGAAGACTTATGGCTCAATGCACGGCGCAGATTCGTAAAGATAAAAGAAAGTATGCACTTAAAACACATAATTTAGTAGACAAACAAAGAATAAGGAGTAGCCATCATCCTAAACACTTTCAATCCCAACCATCCCAAACTGGTTTATAAGTTTGAACTATCTATGGTGTGAGATCCACGAGCCGTCCTTGACCGTGGACATGGCTATTCGAACAATTCGTTAAACGACGTTATCCATATGACATGATCTCATTTGATTGCTGAGACATGCATACTCCGTAGCACACTTCCTAAGGTGTGTCAGCAGAGGGACCGTCACAAGGGAGTTCATAGACATCCCCTCATAAGACCAGGACCTACCCGTGGTGCAATATGCATCCCCCGCAGAGACCACACCCCTTCCCGCACATGTCTGGGAAGGTGACGTACACCACGTTGGATAAGTACAACTGCAACTGACTTAAGTAGAGTTCGCAACACTTGCTTCCTCAGGCCAACCCAATGGCCGCTTCTAGGCACCGTCTCCAAAGGTTGAAATACTACTAAACCAGGCTGTACCCATTTAAGTGTGTGGTCGTACCGTTGTCTCAGTTCAATGATGCACCTGCTAGGATCTTTAATTGACCAGCATAGTGGTTTCTTACTCCTCTATCATCTCAATACCATTGATGACAACATCGACAACAACAACAACATCTCCAAACAACATCTTTTCACACATTTACTCTAACCCACCCCGCCTCCCCTGTTGCTAATGGTGCAACCGTATTGCCATCCAATGACAACACTTCAACACCTTTCCCACCATTCATCTTCGCATTGTTCCATTTCTCATTTAGTCAAGTTATGCTTATGACATGTGCTGATTGCAGGGCTAAGAATATCTACTCTACCATGATGATTCTATTTGTGATCATCTAACGCATAGCCTAGGATGATAAGGTACAGGGAAAACAGGTAAACAAGGAAGTGCTTGAAGTAGTCATGGACAAGCGTAGGTATAACTAATCACAACTACAAGCATTTAATAAACATAAAGCATGCATGTTTGAATAAAGGGAGAAATGAAGGAATGTAGGTTTAGCATGATCAAATTGTCCAATTGCCTTGACCTTGATCTTGGATCTTGACTTTGGCTTCAAGTGCTTCCACTCCCTCCAGCTCCGGGACAACATACTCTACGTGACTGGAAAGAAAGGGAAAAACAAAAGATGACATGAACAAAAAAATAACACTAAATTAAAGCTAAAATAAAATACATATATAGTTAGGGCTTGAAGAGAGGAACGCGTGACGCAAGAATCGTCCAAAACAGACTTCATATGCGGAAGATATGGCCTTTGGGAGGGTTGAAGGATTTTTTGAAATTTCCTATAATAAATAAATCTACAGGAAAAGGATCACTGCATAGTGCTTACATCAGCGGAGGAATAAAAGAAAAAGAAAAAATGGACCCCGGTCATGCGGGGCTTGCATGTCAGGGGCTCAGCTTATGGTGGACTGGGTTCACTGAGCCGGTCTACGATCCATCATGGCATGGGTTTATTAAAATTTTGGATTTTCGTTATCTTCTCATTTGGATCTTTTCCCCGTGTTTATGTTGAGCTTTGCTTAATTATGGAATTAGTATCTACGATACTAAACCTTCTCTCCACCCTAGAATTTGGATAAATCTTTCACCATCAACAAGTGAGCAAGCCTCACATCCTTTTCCCTCTTTAATTCTTCCCTTTTCCCATTTTCTATATTCCATACCTTTTCCCAAAATATCTAATTCCTAAATATTTCTATTAAATAATTGAGAAAATATTCTTAAAACAGTGGAATATGAATATTTAAATATTTAAAAAGTTTTCATCTCATCTCAGAACAGTACATGCACTTTTGAATCAATTTTCATTTTTAAGTTAAAAAATGGGAATGCCGCTTATTCAAAAATCTATTATCAAAAGCTCGATATTTTACAATAGAAAGCTCTAAGCTCCTAGTGGAAAGCTTGAGGTTTATGAGTACATAATTTGATGTTCTTGACAACAAGATTGTTATTATTTTCTTAAAAAAAGTGCGAACATTACTTTTACATTTTGTTTACGAGAGGCCATTTTAAGAATTCAAAAGCCTAACATTTTTCTTCTTTATTTCAGATGTTAGATAAATGAGCAAACCTAAGTTCATTTACTCACGTGCTAGGCGAGGGGTAAAAAGGCCGAAACAAAAATTTTATAATTGGTATGCATCACTACAATAGAAATCATTTGTACAGACGGTTCGGAACCCCCGTGCGGGACGGTTTTTCGAACCGTCTGCACGAAAGAGTCTGTACAAATCAGGTTTGTACAGACGGTTTTTGAACCATCTGTACAAATCGATTAGTACAGACGGTTCCAAACTAGAACCGTCTGTACAAAGTTTGGAACCGTCTAGACCACTCGATTTATACAGACGGTTCTAGTTTGGAACCGTCTGCACTAATCAATTAGCACAGACGGTTCTAGTTTGGAACCGTCTGTACTACTCGATTAGCACCCGTCTGTGATGTCGTGTTAGAAAAAAATATGGTCCCACGCGCCATGTGCCTAGTCTTCAACCGCGTCTCATCCGGCCGTCCGTGTCGTCCTATCCAACCATTGGAATTAAATCACACAATATGCTTCCAGCAGGATTCGATTCCGCAACCTCGCGTTGTCCAAGCAAGAGGAGTTGCCAGCTGACCTAGACTAAGTACGCGATACAAACTGAGTAGCTTTCCTCTTAACTAATCCCTACGAGTAAGCGGGACGCTTCTAGTACAGACGGTTCTAAATTTGGAACCGTCTGTACAAATAGCACAGACGGTTCTAAACACCGTCTGTACTGTTAGATTTGTACAGACGGCTCCAATTTGGACCCGTCTGTGCTATTTGTACAGACGGTTTCAAATTGGAGCCGTCTGTAATGTAGCACCGAATGCTAGTTTTAGAGTCCAGATCCAACTCTAGTTTGAGAGGTTTTAGTAAAACGGCCGTAACTTTCTCATACGGAGTCCGTTTTAGGTCCACGACTACTCAAATCGAAGCTAACGACGAGACGCATCCGAAAATTCTACACGTGTATACACTTGTACAAATCTTGACCCTCAAAATTCGGCTTCTAAGTAGGACTTTTTCGCTCCGGAAGTTTTTCCGTTACTTTTTTTGATCTTGCGGAGGGCATATCTCCTACACCCGGACTTCGAATTGTGTGATTCTTGTTTCTCTGGTTAGCTTGAGCTGAGGACTTGCTTTCCACCTTGATCCCAGCTTCTGCCGAGCACTTTCGTCGAGGTGCCGTTTTCAAAATCTTCGATTTCGGGCCGGGATTTCCACTAGTCGTTTCGTTGACTTTCTCGGAATTGGCTCAAAATTTGTGGAGACGTAGAGTTTGGCCTCCCGCTCACAGCCGTGAAAACTGTTCGACAATCGGAGCTGTCAAACTCCCTCCCCGACGCTGCCACTTTCCTACCGCGGCAAGGAAATTTGCAGTTTTTGCTACCGCGGCAGCAGCCTATCAACCAGCCTTGCTTATCTATTTGTACAGACGGTTCTAGTTTAGAACCGTCTGTACTGTTTACAGATGGTTCCGAACTTAGAATCGTCTGTACTGTTCGATTTGTACAGACGGTTCCAAGTTTAGAACCGTCTGTACTGTTCACAGATTTGTACAGACGGTTCCGAACTTAGAACCGTCTGTACTGTTTGATTTGTACAGATGGTTCCAGTTTGGACCCGTCTGTGCTATTTATACAGTTTGGAACCGTCTGTACTGTAGCGTCCCGCTTGTTGGGAACCGCTTTACTCATTTTCTCAGACAGTTTTCTTTTGGAACCGTCTGTAATATTATTTGTACAGACGGTTTAAAAAATCCGTCTGTACAGGGGCGTCCCGTTAAATCGTTTTTGTGGTAGTGCATGCTAGATAGAGAAAGAGAAAAAAAAAGGGCAAGGTGGAGAGTTGTCCCTGTTCACGGATACCTAGACACCATGTGCCTCGGATGAATTGCATCCGCATGCATTCCACCTAGCTAGGGGAAAGGGTAACAAGACACTGCGCGCCGCTGCGTGTATCAAGCGGAAGCCAGGTTGTCCGATCGACCGCGCGTGGGGCGAGACGCGGTCGATCATCAGTTACTCGTCCCCGAAAACTACATTTTAAACTAAATTCCGTTCTAGGTAGCGGCCATGGCATGTTCTTTTTCCTGGTGGACCCATGTTATTACTGTTCTTTAGAATGGAGTTTGGTTCGAATGTAGTTTTTTTTGGGTACATTCTTCGCAAACTAAAGGCATAGTTTTGCCATAGTTTGCATGAAAATACGTGTATTTGTGCTTTTGAAAAAAAGGGAGTACTAGAGTTATTACTTGAATCATCTAAAGTACAGCGACGGGAACAAATACAATTTCTCCAAGTACAAGCAGGGACGGGGAACCTTATATAATCAACACACTCAAGTAAACTAAACTCTCCCCTCACTTGATTGAACATATGGCTCGCATGATCTCCATGCACCATCCTACATCTTTTTTACCTTTTGAACATACGGCCCCCATGATGTCGTTCTTGCATGCATCATGATTCTGGGTTTTTGGGATGTTCGTAGGTCTTGACGGCGTAGACTGTCTGGATGATGTCGGTTGCGACCAATAAGATAGCCGCGAGAAGCGCAATGGTCGTCCATGGGCTCCGAAAGTACTTGTTCTTGAGGGTGGCCCACGGCTTGTACACCAGCTTGCGCATCCTGCTGTTTTCGTAGTAACTTTCCATCCTGTCGCGGACGTAGCACAGATCGCTGTCCCAGGTCTTGGACACGTCCTTGGTGAGGGTGTTGAACAGCTCCACCACCGCCTTGTTGGCGTCGGCGAGTTCGTGGTCGACGATCCCTTTCCAATTCAGCAGGGTCACGTCGTCGGCCGAGTCGATGATGTCCTTCATGAACAGCACGAACGCCGTTATGTCGTTGCGGGTGCCGACGTGCATCGCCTCGAACGCCATCATGTTGCGGTACTTGTACGCGGTGGAGTAGTCCAGGAAGACCGTCGGCATCTCCAGCTTGCGCGTGTCCTTGTCGAAACGGATGTCGTTGAGAGGGGGCCTTTGCCCGCCGACCTGAACCGGATGCCAGCAGCGGCCAGCTTCTGCGCCGAGCGGGGAGCTTTCCACCTGGCGGGATCCACCGTTTCCGCATCTGCAACTCCACGGTCATGAGCCACAGTAGGCTCATCACCATGGAGTTGCACCCCGGGCCGCTTGAGTAGGCTCGTGCGGTAGACGTCCAGAGGATGGAGCCCCAGCCCACTGCCGGCAGCATCGTGGCAGTGGCGGCGATATCGATGATCCAAACCATAGGAAGGCCAGTACCCTCTCGTTGATGTCACCGTTGCTCTGGCCATCCATGAATGGTCCGATAATGTGCTTCGTTGTCAGCTCAAATTTACACAAGGATTATCGCATGCATGCAGAGAAAGAGGGGAAATGCGAGTAGCTACCGGAAGATGACCAGTCTGGACGGCAACGATCCTCTCAAGCACCCTCAGCGGGAGCTGGTTCTCGATCATGAGCATGCATTACTACAGAACACATAATTACAGCCGACAGAAAATTGCTTTCTCAGTCGGTTTACTGTCTGGCTATAGAGAAAGGGTGCTAATAATACGAATTATCTCAGCCGGTTATAAAACCGAATGAGATAATAACGCTTCAGCCGGTTATAAAAAAAAACGACTAAGATATGATATAATCTCAGTTGGTTTCCCACAAAGAACCATCAGCCATATTCAACTTCCTCAGTCGGTTCAAACTTCTGAACCGACTGGGATGCTAATTAATGAATTAAAAAAATACGTCCCTGTTCTGTGAAGAGTACATCTGCAGCAAGATCAGGAAAAATGGTGGCTAATAAGTCTCAATTGGTATAGATACAAATAGCTCTATTAAGTGCCCTTCTAAAAGAAAATACAACAAGCAATTGACAACCGACAAAACAATCTCAGTTAGGATGGGTCGGTCTTTAGCATCTGCTGCCCTAGGTTGGAAACCCCACTACCATACTTGTAAAATTGGAAATGCCTGACAGAGGTTCACAAAGCACTAGAATCCTCCTAAGTAAAGTAATTGCAGAACCTAAAGAAACACGAATTGAACACTCAATATATGGTTTAGAAAAGAGACTAGTAAGGGCATACTAACGATAAAAGCTCGTAGCTTCCTTGATGCAGCAAGAAGAGGGTTTTGCTGAGGGCATTTGCAGCTGAGCTCTGGCAATCCCCTTCGAGCACGCAGGGACGAAGCTGATGGTTTGGATGGGTGCAGCTGCGTCGTTGCAGCCACCTTCTTCACGATCACAGCAGCAGGGGCATGCAGGCCTAGTGCAGAGCAAGTCTTGGAAGCCAAAGGATGATAGGTGGCCATCGTGCGCTTGTGATGGTGGCACCAAGCGGCCGCAAGATCGGCACGGGCAGCGGCGGCAACATCAGAGCGCGTAGCGGCGCGGGCGGGGGAGGCGCTGGCCGCCGAGCGACGCCTTCCATGGTGGTCACCGTTGAGGTGGAGCTGTTGGACGGGGCGGGGGCGGCACCAGACACGGACGGGATCAGCACCGACAGTGGCGCCGACATCAGAAGGTGCAGCGGTGGCCAGATCAGCATGCGCAGTGGCGGCGGCATCAACGGGTGGCGCGGTACTAGGACGGGAGGCGTTGGATACCGCCGGGGGACATCCTCCAAGGCGAACACCATTGAAGCGGAGCTGTCTGACGGCCGTGGTGGCCTCCGTGGAGATGGAAGATCGGGTGGATTGGGGATCTGGAGGACGAGTCGGTCGGGTAGCTAGGTCTACGGTGTTGGGCCTAGGCTCAGTTGGTTTTTATTTTTGAACTGATTGGGTTTTTTTCTCATCGGTTTTTATTTTAAACCGACTGAGATAGACTATTATTATAGTTGGTTTTAAGAAAAAATCGACTGAGCTATTTTTAACCGGCTGAGATGTCTTTAATACAGTCGGTTTGTGCAAAAATATCTCAGCCAAAATATCTCAGCCGGTTTATGCAAAAAACCGACTGAAATATTTACAATATTTCAGTCGGTTTTTATCTTTGAACCGATTGAGATATCTTTTCAGTCTGTTTTCTTTTCTAACCGACTGAGTTAGATATTATTTCAGCCTACTTTCTTTTTCTAACCGATTGAGATATATTTAACCGACTGTGATTCCTCTAACGTAATCGGTTTCACTAAAACCGGCTAAGATGAGGGGTCCAAACAAGCCTGTTTTGTAATAGTGATGTCGCGCTGGATGACATGCCAGCTGAAGATGGGGTCGTGGTGCTCGTCGTAGGCGGGATCGAAATGCTTCGCAGCGGCCTTACTCATCACCTGTTGAGCAGTCAAGGCCACATGGAGTTAGTTTACTTGTGCACGTTTGAGTTGGTCATGGTGTTAGTGGCGTGCGCTGAGGGAATCAACTGCAACATCACCTCTAGCAGGAAGCAGCCATCCGTGATCATCATCTCCAGGAACCTTCCCCTATTCTCGTCGCGCCACTCGCCGCCGAGGTCCATGTACGCGTCCTCCAGCTCGTCAGCCACCAATTCCACGGCCGCGACGAGGGTTACGGAACGACTTGCCGGCCCGTCTGAGGAGGTGGTGGACGGCCCTACGCTTGTGCTCCTCCATGAGTTTCAGTTCGGGGTCGTCGTGGTGAAATGGACCGAGAGCCACCGTCTTCGGCTTGTAGACGATGCAGTCGGCCATCTTGAAGCGCGGCGGCACCCGGAAGATGCAGTGCTTCGGCCATTTCTCCACCTTCGCTGATGGCTCAGCGTCCTCGAGCTTCTTCTCCATGTTCACCACCCACAACCTGCAATTAATACCTTCTCCTGTTTACCTAGCTACTCTTGCTCTTGTGCTTCTGAGAATTCATGTATGAATGAACAAGTATATGTAGGCAAGGGCACAGATGCAGCTTTTCATCCACATTGCTTTCGTGCTGTATATAAATCGCGTGATTTTTCAGATGTTCCTTAACCTAGCTGCTGGAGTCTCCGTCTGCGATCTGCGATCTCCTCGTCGTAGCGCCGGCGGGAAGGAGTCCGGCGGCGGATCGAGCGATGGGGTTTCTCCGAGGGCTTGGATGTAATTTTGGTTTTTCTTAGGGTCCTTTTCGTATATGTACGGGACAGCTGTTACTATTTTCCTTATCTTAATATTATGCAGATATTTCCTAAAAAAAAAGAACGGATATAATTAAGCCTATGTTTAAAGGATAGTGTTACTTGCCTTGTTGCCTAGGTTAGGTTTAAATATACAAAGGTATCAGTGGATAATGTTACTTACTCCCACCTTGCATGGATATAGCCGCTAATGTGCTTTCACTAATTTCGTGCAAGTATATGTAGGACAAGAACACAGATGCTGCTTTTCATCCACATTCCTTTCGTGCTGTATATAAATCACGTGATTTTTCACATGGACCTTGAACTTATAGTGGCCCAGGTTAAAGCGAACAGAACGGAGATAATTAAGCCTGTTTAAAGGACAGTGTTACTTGCCTTGTTGCCTAGGTTAGGTTTAAAGATACAAAGGTACCAGTGGATAATAATGTTACTTACTCCCATGGATATGGCCGCTAACATGCTTTCACTACTATAAAAACAACCACCTAAGATGTTTTATCACAGATAGATGATAAAAACCGTCTATCATGAGACTAATCATAGATATTCTTTTATCCAAATACACGTCACAGATGTTTTTTGCCAAACAGTCTTTAATGTATCAAAGAAGGTTTTTTTTAGCAAAAACCGTCTGTAATTATCACGGATTGCTAAAAAGAACCTTCTTTGATACATCAACAATAATTTTTTAGGAAAATCATTTTCGACGTGGCCAAGCCACGTAGGCCTAAGAAAGAGTCAAATATATACCGCACATCTCCCCCTCTAACCCTAATCCGCAGTGTTCCCCTATCCCCTCCAAATCCATCCTGCATCTACCACTCGCCGCTGCCTCTCACACTCAGATCGAGCTCTACCTCTTCATCTCCTTGCAGATCCGGCCGCCGCCTCCCCTTCCAGATTTGGTGCCCTCTCCATCTCCTTTCCTCTTCGCCTCTCTCCCTCCTCTAGATCCGGATTGAGTAGTACCGATGGAGGCCATGGAGTTCGCGAAGGAACGCGAGGGGAAGCACCCCGTTGCCTCCTACGCGGGTATGCCAACATGTCTGGAGGAGGAGGACCTTGAGGCGATCGTGGTGCTGAAGCAATGGGCGTTCTGGTACGTGGTGCTAGCTGTGGCTACGGGTAACCCCGTCTACTAGGGCCGCTCGATGACCGCCGCGAGGTGGCTATCAAGTGATTTGGCATCGAGTCTAGGCATGGAGGGGAGTTCCGTAACGAGGCCATGGTGCCCATGGCACAGACGAAAGCACCTCGACTACGAGTACGTCTACAACAAGAGGCTCTACAAGATCCTCTTCTCCACCTCCTCGCCGTCCACCACCCACTGTGAGTCCCGTCTGCCTTCTCTTAATTTCTCATTGCCATTTTGTTGATTTTGAATGTTAATTTGTTGATTACAAAGTGAACTTTGCACATTTGAGCCATGAATTGCAAGCCTGTCTGATCAGAGATGGAACAACCTTGCACAGATGATATAGATGGTACACCAGCTTATAGTATCTGGATTCTTACATGGTGAGAGTTATTAAACTTTTTCGTTTGAATTGAAACACTTCAGTTGTGAGTTCTGGCATTTGTTGATGCTTGTTCTTTTTGTGCCAGGTGTTGTGGAGCTATAGAAGAAGGAGGGATGGCATGGTGCCCTGCCATATCATCTCCGCCACCATCGGCGGGAGAAACCGCGAGCACATCATCTCCATGTGGTGCCCAACCACATCCTAGTCTGAATTTGTCCAAGTGCCGCACTAGGGGGATTTGCACGGGCGACTTAAGATCGGTATAACTCATTTTTGTTAAGTAGTGTACCTTTGCTTTGTGTTCTTATCTTGGCATCTTTGAATTTTGAATCTCGATCGGTACTGTTAAATGATGCATGTGGTTATCCGAAACTATTTTCTGTTTTAGTGGCAAACATTTCATTAGACTAGCCATTAAAATAATTTTTTTGGTTTGCGATAATAGATAAATCATAGACGGTGACGATTCTGTTCTAAACCATTTGTGATTTTTTTTCATGGACAGTTCAGAACTCATTTGTGATAAGGTGACCTCGTTACGTACCCTTGTGTTTAGGCGGTTCCAAAAACCGTCTACGATAAGGTTTTAAAACCGTTTAAGATATTACTTTCTGTAGCAATGTTTATAGATACTGGCAGGTTGGATGTTCTCCAAAATGCATTCAGGCTTTACCAAAAGGATCTAATTATGCTAATTAAGAGAACATGCATGAGTGAGACTACCTTTATATATACCTAGCTTCCAAGGGTGGGTGAGTTGCTGCTTTTCCTTGTAATTAACAATATTAGGGCTAAGATCAGTTAAGCTAGCTAGAGCTCCAGCCAAAACGTGCGATATCTCATAATAATTAATGAGAAGAATATGTACTATACCGCTCGCCCACGTCTCACCGTCTGAGACGCTGCCGCTGCCTCCCTGTCCAACGGGCTCGTGGTTGGCGGCGCCGATGCAGCGGCCCCATAACCAAGTCGGCTGGCCTCCTCGCTGGGATTAACTGTGCCTCCGGCTACACGCCCCACGCCCCGCCTCATCGCTTGTGGCTCGCGTGGGGCGACGCAACTCACGCGAGGCACCGTCTGACTGGGCTGTCCGAGGAAAGGTCACCGGATTTAGGAAAATTCGAGAGGAGGCCGGTTAATTCGTTAACCGTGGTTACCACAAGATACCGGTGATATACGGCCAGAAGTTTTTGAATTTCAAATGATTGATGAAATTAGTCAATTTTTTTTCTGGTATAGACCTTTTCTCGGGAGAGGAGGTATCCGGTACGGCGCATAACCAAAAAATTGAAGGCATGCAACTAGAAAACAGAGGAACTGGTGGGAGAAAGCGAATTGAGAGGGAAGGAACAAGGAAGACAGGAGTGGGGGTGGGACATCTCGCGTGTTACGAGCACATGCTCGCTCATGTAGTTTTGACCAGCGCACATCCACGTGCCTGCATCCGGATCAATTGCTCAGATCCCGCCTTGTAAGACAGAGAGGGGGAGGACGACCAAACTCTGAACTTTTTTTTAAATATTATTTTTAAAATCAAATATTCGAGTTCTATATGTCTGGTACCGAAAATTACAAAAATATACCCCTGTCGGCCAACCGTCAACCGACTGGAGGCCTGTCGGCCAACGGTCGACCGACAGCTCGGTATCGGTTCACCGAGGGACGATTGGGCGCCGAAAGCGGTCGACAGCGACGTGACCGGGCGATTTGACGCGGCGGGACCCGTGGGGGGGCCTGTCGTCCGACGGTTGGACGACAGGCTCCCAGTCGTCCGACGGTGGACCGACTGGAGCCCAGTCATCCAACTGTCGACCGACAGAGCTCAGCAGTCTTTGCACCCGACAATGTAAGCAGTGCCTGCTTTTTGCACCGTCTTTTTGCACCCGACAATGTAAGCAGTGCCTGCTTTTTGCACTTCCTGCGTTGGTCGGCCGTGATTGCAGAGTAAGCAGTGCCTGCTCTTTTTCACTTCCTGCGTTGGTCGGCCCTGATTGAAGGATTCTACAGTACATCACCCAGCCTACAGTACATCACCCAGCGCATCATTTCTCTATTTATACATCTCTTGCCTGTCTCTCCTTCTTCACCCATGCACGAAAAATTTATAAGCTGAGGGGAGGAGTTAGGATTTGGGAGCAAGGTGAGAAGAAATAAATTTTCGGAAAGGATTAGGGTTCGGGAGGGATCTCGGCTGTGGGGCACGTGTGAGGTAAATAGTAGGGAAATATTTTTTAGTTTCCTCGAAGTAGTAACTATGACCGTATTGCAAAATGGTAGGAATGGCTTCATCTGGTGATGACGAGATGCTGAAGAAGAAGATGGTTGCCGACGTGCCCGCAGGTGTCGAAGTTCCCCTTTGCTGGTGCCAAGATCCGTGCAGACTAATGGAGTCGCAAGAGTTCTCGTACACGTACGGAAGAAGGTTCTTCATGTGTGCTAACTACGACGAAGAGCCACCGAAGTTTGGCATGTCCAGACGGCGTGAAAGGGTAAAACTCGTACATACCCGTATTTCTAACACGATGCAATACTATGGTAACAGTCGTTTACTTGCAGTCTCCACCTACTATATGTGACTACATACAGTGGCTGGACGTTACCCAATCGAAAGAGGCTGAGGAAGAACTCATGTGGAAGGTTAGCTGTGCTCGAGGTCGGATTCAGGAACGCATGCACGAGGAAGTGGAGGAGGAGAAGAGAAAGCGTTGGCAGGAGATGCAACGCAAAGAAAAGGAGGAGGCGGAACGTCGAGCTGCCGAGGCACGTGAGGCCAAAAGGGCGAGGAAGCGCGAGATGGCGCGTCGCGCGAAGGAAGAAGGGGAGGAAGCTCACGCTCGTCGTATGAGGAAGGGAAAATATCCTAAAGGCGCTGAGTAGTTATTTCAATATTGTATTAGGTTGTTCGACTGTACGTGCATGTTATCGTACCGTGTTGTCACGCCCTGACGATGTTTCGAAGTTTTCGAATAAATAAACGAAGTGTTCCATGCAATTCAGTACAACTAAAGATAGTCAAAATGCAAAAGAAAATGGTGCGAGTGTACGGCTAAAAAAGAACTAGTCCTGCTCGTCTCCCTGCTCATGTCCTCCTGGGCCTCCCCGTGGTGCGGCGGGTGGGGCGGCTCTACGAGTACGAGGACGTGGTCTCTTGCGAGGGCCGGACAGTGTCAAGGGCTGTACCGGCTGTGGCCGACGGTGACCCCTGCCGTAAATCGGCTGATCCGGCTGACGAGGCGGCGACTGCGTGACTTGCGTGGGTGGTGGCGGTGGAGTCTGAAATCCCAGGGAAGTGAGGAACAATCCCAGAAGCGTCCGCTTGGCTCCACATGTCGCCGTACTCAACAGTATCTGGTGAACCCGCAAACGCCAAAATGGGAACCGCGTCACCTATATTAACCAATCGTATTTAGTAATACAATCCAAGAAAATACTAAGACCATATTAGTAATACGGTTTTACCTGTGGCGTGGAGCATCATGGACTGGTGATGCCACGACGAGCCACCCGCCTGTGTCGGGAGAGGTGGTGCTGGCTGGGGTGTCGAGTATGCCTGGTGATGCCATGACGAGCCACCCGCCTGCGTCGGGAGAGGTGGTGTAGGCTGCGGTGACGACTGTGGTTGTTGATGCCACGACGAGCCTCGCGCCTGCGTCGGGAGAGGAGGACGTGGCTGCACTTGCGGGTGCGGCTGCCACGACGACGAGGAGTGCCGTGGGGGACGGTGCGCATGACGAGTAGACCGTCCTGGAGCGACGTCTGAAGCGCGCGCACAGGTCAAAGTCTCGTAGATCTTTCTAAGCTTGTCGTTCAGACGTCGCCACGCGGATCGATGATCCGATGGACTGATGTCAACCCCCATGTCAAGTCGGTTAAGAAGTGCGGCAACCTCCTCCTGAGCCTCAAGCGTCATTTGCGCCTGTAAATGCGAAAGGATTATTGTTACTTGCTCAGGACTTCTGCAAATACGAAACAATGAAAATCGTGACACTTACCGCGTGGTGCCTGACGCCAACAACAGAAGCAGCCGGGTAGTGATCCGACGTGCGGCCCCTGCTGCATCTCATCTGGGTCGGCACGTGGTACGTAGAACAACCGCGTACCGGGCCGGTACCACCGGAGGTACACATCGTACTCGGCTGGGTCGAAGGCCGTGTCCTCGTGCCAGAGATCTGCGCTTGCCGTCGTCCACCGTTCGACAAACGGCGCAAGGTTTCGTGCCCACGTTGTTGCCGTCTTGTTTCCACCTTTACGGCTGTACCTACATTTTCATGATTATTGGTACGAAGTGAGCAAAACTTATTTCAATACTATTATCTGACATTAAAACCTTCTGTGCTCTTACCTGTGGATGTGAGGCTGAAGCAAGGGCGGTTCTGGGGGAGGACACATTTGGCGTTTCCCGAATTGACGCATCACTCGGTGCACAGCGGTTATCTCCACAGTGACGTCGAACACTACGGTAGCCTTCGTCATCCAGTAGTCGAGGTCTCTAGTACACAACAATGAAATCCCGCCAGGCGCTCGTCGCGTCAACGCCTCGACAGTGTACGGCTCCCAGATCACCTGACTATGGTGCAACGTATCGAACTGCGATGTGAAGGCTGGGTAGCAGTTCCTGACCTGTTCGCTAGCATACCGTACCTGTCGGGATTAAAAATAATTAATAAGGAAACACATGAAGTATTTATGTTAGAAACCATATTTTGTATAAAACTAACCCGTCTCCGTGTCCAGAGTGTCCCAAAAGTAGGCATGTCGATAAGGTCCCCGTGGTACGCCGTATCGTCATACGGTACGTCGAACTGCACGTCTGGCCGTCCGACCGGGAATCGCTCGTATGACCAAAGCTGCAGCAAGAGTGGGCAACCCAGTACCGCCGACTTCTCGGCGCGCCTGCTGCAAGCATTGCACATGCCTCTCAAAGTGGCTGCCAGGACCGCTGAACCCCAACTCCTCTGAACTATGTCCTCGCGGCAACGTGCGTCCGCGATCTCCCGCGCTATTCCGATGTAGCGAGCGTCCACAGTGTTCACGTGATTGGACGTGAACATCACCTTGTCGAAGAGCCACAGGATATACGCCTCTAGACAACGGTCAACCTGCTGCTCCGTAAGCGCGACACCAGGGTAACCAAGCGCGCCGATCTACACGCGAAAAATAACATCAGCAAGGTAATAGCATTTTAAAAGTTGGTTCGCAATGAATAATAAAGGCAAGCGACGTTACCTGAAAGTTGCGCAACCACCGCCACATAGGCCCGTTTGTATCTCGGACCAACTCCCCGACGCCCTGAGCAACACCTGCGAAACGGGCCACTATGTCCTCGTGCCAACCTACCTGAGGCTCCAACGGTCCAACTGCGGCTCCAGCCAACGGTAGGCCCAGCAAGAACGAGACGTCCTGGAGAGTAGGCGCCATCTCTCCCCAAGGAAAGTGCAGTGTGTGGGTCTCAGGCCTCCAACGGTCCACTAAGCAGGTGATCAGTGACCGGTCGTAACCAAAACGACGAGACCGCTCGTTGTACTGCTCTCTAGGCTCGTCGTCGTCGTCATCCTGCGGCATGAGCCTCCACTCTGCCGCAGTAGCCTCAACCATCCGTGCCAGCGGTAAGAGACCCGCCCAAGCCAACCTGCCAAACAAGTACAGTATAGCAAAATTAGTGTGACGTTTCATAATAAAGAGTAGTTCGAAGAACGTACGTAACTACGAAACCCACCGGTCAACCCAGTCTGGGTGTATCATCCAATCCTCCTGAGGCGTGCGAGTGATGAGCACAGGGAGCTTTTCGCCCTCCTCCAGTAGCCTCCCCCGGTGTCGTATGTCAACCGTAGGGTCCAGATGACGATACGTCGTCATACATAGCCCTAATAATATTACTAACTTTTTTATACATACATAACCATACTAATTATACTAAATAAGTACAAAACATCATAATTAAACTATGATAACAAGTACAATCATAATAATTTATATTTACATACACACACCGACAATGAGCATAATAATCGTACTAACGATTATACTAAATGTGTTTTAAGAATTAACTGTGGATTCTACTTATTCTATTCGACCTAACTAAACTATAAATTTAAACTTATTCAAAACATCGTAATTAAAAATCTACATAGCCCTAATAATCTTACTAACTTTTTTATACGTACATAACCATACTAATTATACTAAATAAGTACGAAACATCGTAATTAAACTATGATAACAAATACAATCATAATAATTTATATTTACATACAAACACCGGCAATGAGCATAATAATCATACTAATAATTATACTAAATATGTTTTAAAAATTAACCGTGGATTTAGCGAGCTCACCTCCTGTCACACCCCGATTTTCCAAAACCCGAAAATTAGGGCCAACAAAAACTTTTTGCGTTAATAATGGTAACCGCTTAAACGAACCTATTTAAAACCTCGTCGTCCCCCTCGTAACCCTAGCGTTGATTGGTTCATCCTTCCCTTCTGACGCGTGTCCATCTCCCCACCGATCCCAATCCTATGACCCCTGATGTAAGGCGACACCGTCTCTCCTTCCCCGTCAGACTTCCGGCATAAACGCACACGCACCGTATACGCAAGCCCTAACTGTCGCCTCCTCCCGTCGGCCCGACCGAAACACTAATTGGCAACATATGCGCCCATAACCCTTCCACCCTGGCCGTGCTCCGAAACCCTAACTCCGAATTCCCTCATCCCTATCTAATCCAAGAGCCTTGAACTCTAATTCATTAACTCTCGTTAAACATGAGAACCCTAAGTTTTACACTTCGGGGAACTTCCTTAAAATGTCGGGGGATGTCACTCTATGTATGTATACTCCCGTCTATACCCAGGGACCCTGGACATTTCCAAACATTTCAAACACTTCGGAAATCACTTCCTAACTTTCTTGAGGATAGTTCATAGCCAGCTGATTTAAGCTCCCAAGAACTTCCACAGTTTTCGTGGGATATCTCGCAAGCATGCCGAATCCAAATAAATCATAAAGCTCCACCCATAATACACAATTTCCTTTTTCTCCGTTGAAGATCAACGAAAGTTCAGAGAAAATAACTCTGCTATTTCCCTAATCTCCTCTGTTCTAACTCCCTCTTTCTTTTGGTTCTGCTAAACAACCCCGGAATTGTACCAACCGACCTACTAGCCCTGTCTCTACCTGGTTTCTATTGCTGTCATTCCCACTTCTCTGCTAGGTGCACCTCTAGTGTACCAACCGAAAAGGCAGCCACTCCATTCCACGTGGGCCCACGGCCCACCTGCCATCCCTCTCCTTCCCACCTCCTCCTTTCTCAAGCCGGATGGCCGACCAGTACTTCCACTGTAGAGCTGCGCCACGCCTTCCCTTTCCTACAGCACAGCGGAGATATTTCCTCACCACCCTTCTTCCCAAGCCGAGCTACCCATTTTCTCTCCCAGGTTCCTCCTCCTCCCCAATTTCTTCTCCCACTGAGTACCAGCTTCACTCCCGAACTCAATCCCGAGCTCTAACACCCCCTGCTGCTGATCTTCCCCACTGCCATTGACGCCACACTCCCCTTTCTTCTACAAACTCCCATACTCGAGCTCCCTTTTCGCTCCATTTTCCTGCTCCAAGCATCCCCAAGCTCTGCTTCCCCGGCGCCGGACCTCCACGCCACCTACCCTTGCCCCAAGCGCCGCCGTGCTCCGACCCCGGCAGTACTCCGTTGACGACGAGCCGAGCACCGCCGAGTCCGCCGCTCGCCACCAAGACGTTCCAGATCCACGCCGCCCCGGAGGTCATCGCTGCGAGTCCCCGTACCACCGCCGGTGAGCACCGGCCGCCTTCCCGTCGCGCCCCACGGTCGCCGCCGGCGTCCCTCTCGCCGCCAGTGAGTTTCCCCGCGCAGCGTCGCAAGACTGCGCCGCCACCGCCTTGCTCCGGAGCATCGGCCGAATCTGCGCCGCCGCTAGCTCCGCACCTCCTCCGCCCCCAGGTTCCTCTGTTCCGAGATCTGGTCCCGGCGCCTCACCGGACGCCCACACCGCCGCCGCCTTGAGCTTCCTCTGCCCCGGTGCTCCCCTCTGCTGCCGTCGCCGCCTCCCCTTCCCACGCGCGCCCCTTGCTGCTTCTCAAGCCGCCGGTGAACTCGCCCCGGTCGGCCGCCCCTCTTCCCCAAGGAGTACCACCGCCGCTCCAAGCCCGCCGCCGGCCACCCCCCACGAACCTCTCCTTGTCTCCCCTGTTCTCTTTCTTTTTTTTTCTATTTAATGAGCTGAGTACCGTGGACTTGAGTAGCTCATACATGCATCCTGGTAGTTAAATATCTGCTAAACCAGTAGCTGTGACTAATGTGCTAGCTAAGTATGGTAATTAGACTATAAAAACTAACGTAGGTTTTGAGCTTAGTTAATTAGTTAGTTAGTAGTTAATTAGTGAACTAGTTAGCTATTTAATTAATTAGTTAATCGGTTAGCTAGTCAGTTAGTGCATTAGTTAGTTAATTAGTTAACTAATTAGTTAGTTATTTAGTTAGTAGTTAGTTAGTTAATCGGTTAGCTCCCGTTGTTTTTATTTCAGAACCGTGAGCCTTCGGTTCGTTGACCGGTTCCTACAAAATCCCACCCCGGTTCCTGAGAGCTAAGGAGAGATGCAAACCTTGGTTCAAAAGAATATAAAGTTCGAAGCACTTTTAACAACTTAACAGAAGGGGAAATTGATTTAGTTCTTCTCTTATTTTCTTTAAATCAGCGGGTACACTATGTATGCCCCCTTGGAGCAGCCCAAAACCCAAAACTTCTCACTCCGCCAGCATAGCTAGATGCCCCTGGTGTTCAAGGGTACATAAGGAAAACGATATAGGAAGTACAACCTCAATAGCATGTTTTCCCTGATCAAAAACACTGTCATTTCATGCAGCATATATGTATACTAATTGCATAGGTAACCAGAACCTTCCCAGAAGCGGGCACAAGAGCATATAACCCTCGACAACCCTAAGGTGATGTCCAGAACCTTAATGGCAAAACCCTAGTGCTCCTATCGAGGACCAATGCCTCAGTACACTAATCGTATAGAAGATCGAAACCCTGAAATCCTATGCACGGCTATAAAGCATAAAACCTCCGAGAACCCCGAAACCCTGAAACCTAACGCGATAAAAACTTAAGGTAGATGTGATGACAGGATAACCTAAAGCCCAATTCTATTAATCTATAGCCCTGCCGCTACGGCAGCTATTTCTTCGGTCGCGGCAATCTTCTGTCGCAATTTCCTTGCCCTGCCGTGGCAACCTCTTTCCCCACCGTGGCAGTACCGCGCCACAGCCCCTGCCCCACCGCGGTAACCCTTTTGTCCACCGCGACAGCACCGCGGCAAGCCATTCGCTGCCGCGACAAGCCAGTTCCCCGCCGCGGCAAGCTATGCCCTACCGTGGCAGTGCCGCGACAGCCTCTCTCCCGCTGCGGCAACTGCCTTTGTCTTTTCCCTCTGCCTCGGCAAGTCTCTACCATCGCCGCATTGTTTCTACCGCGGCAAAACCTTGTCGTTGCTACCTATCTCCTGCCACGCCAGGCCACCGCCGCTTGCCACCTTGCTCCTGCCGCGGCAGCAAGCTATCTCTGCACCCCTTTTCATTTCTTATAGCTCTTTAGAACCAAATAGCTAACCAAGCACGTTATGATTTCATGTGCTGCAGTTTCTGATTCGATGTTATTTGGTTCTTCCTTGCACCGTTGATTTATTCGCCGTTCTTTTCGACGTGTAGATACAACGTTAGGAATTATCGCGCGAAGGAACTCGGACGACTGCCGGATCGAATTCAAGACCGAGCCGGACAACTCGCCAGGCAAGCTCCTCTTCTTTGATCATGTTGAATCCCCTGATTGTGAACTATTTATTTTGTTTACAAAACATGCATGCTATGTGGTAATAATCAGTATTTTATGTAGCAATAGTTACATCCGATGTGGTAGAAACCCTAGACCGATTCCGTTCCTTGTCGCCCTAAGGAATACATATGTTCCGAAGGAAATATCGGAAACCTAGATGTAGAGTATATACATATATTGCTTAGCCCTGCAGTAGTAAATCTAGGTTTTGCAAAAATAAACGGATCCCGGAATTTCTCGTATGAGATAAACTTGGGATGGATCGCTGTGACCGATGGAGGAGAGGTCACGGTATAATCCACGGGTTGGATGTTCGAAGGGTAGTTTTTGTAGAGCAACAACAAAATGGAGATGTTTTGGATCCGGGTTAGAAATGAAGGGCGTGAGCAGGAAGGAATAAAAGCGAGCTAAGACCCAGTGAGGCACTCGCGGTCCGCGCGACGGACGAGATGTGGAGTCTTACTCGGATCACTTAAGGACCGAGCCTACCGTGCCGCTAAACCAGATTCACCCCGTACGTCCACATGTCCTTTATGGGAAGGACTTGACTTGGTACCCCGGCAAGTATTAGGGTTTGGACCCGTAGGAAGTTAGGAGTCGTGGCTAGGTGCTTGAAAGTCCTAGAGATCCACTGCCGCGTAGCGTTTGGGTGTTGATCGACACAAAGGTGGAGAGCCCCAATTTGGTGTCTAGGGGCACGCAAACTTGGGTATTCATCTAGCGGGTCCAACCCTAGTATGTAAGCGGGCGACGGTCTCGTTGTACTAGCTCTGGTAGTATACTGGGCCCGGTATGCCCAGGGTGAACTACATCTTGTGGGTAAAGTCGTACAACCTCTGCAGAGTGTTAAAATCTATTCGAATAGTCGCGTCCTCGGTCATGGACACAATCTGGCAAGGCCACACAACCGGTTAGACTATATGATGACATGTGGGTCATGGGTTTAAGGACGCATTCGCCTGATGGGCATGCAGAGTGAGCTGGGAGAGCCTCGTGTAACGCGGTTACACGGGAGGTGTGGTAATGAGTGGGACGCTGTTCTACCGGAGTGTAGGAACAGCTATCTGAGGAGAAATGAGGTACTGTTGGACGTCGTTCTACCTGAGGGTAGGAACGGCTATCTAATGCAGATGAATGGCCGATCCCGTAGTGGACGGCCGAATTGCAGGTATGTTATTATGACTGGCTGATTGGTATGACTCGGCAAGGCCGAGGTTGTTTTCGAAAATGAGCTTTTATTATCTATTTAATTATTTCAAAGGGAAACTTGCATTTCCGCACAAATATGAAACATAGGTTAGAGCCTCTTTATTGAATTCCCCTGTGCATGCATATATCTGTGATATTCCCCCTGAAGGGAGCTTGTGAGTACATTCAATGTACTCACCTGGCTTGTTGATTTGGCCAGACGAAGAAGACAGCAGTCCCGAAGATACGATCACGATCGCGAAAGTTAGGGCGTAACCCCAGTCAGTTGCCTGTCGGGTATGGCATATTGATGGGCCACCTCACCGTTGAATTCCGCTGCAGATTTATAGCCGTTGGGCTACAGGTATCAAATTATCGACCTTAGCGGTCTATTTAATTGTTTACGCATGTATATCGATGATATACAGGTTAACTCGTGTGTATCGGCTACTGATCCAGGGACCGGTACAGTGATCACGAGGGAGTTCCCGGCTTAAAATCCGGGGGCGCCACACCTCCTCTTCTTTCCCGCGGGCACACCTCCTCTCCCTTCTTCCTTTCTTCCTCTTCTTCCTCCCTTTCTTCCTTTATATTTACATACAGACACCGGCAATGAGCATAATAATCATACTAATAATTATACTAAATGTGTTTTAAAAATTAACCGTGGATTTAGCGAGCTCACCTCCTCTTCTTTCCCGCGGGCACACCTCCTCTCCCTTCTTCCTTTCTTCCTCTTCTTCCTCCCTTTCTTCCTTTCTTCCTCTTCTTCCTCCCTTTCTTCCTCTTCTCCTCTTCTTCCTCTCCTCTCTTCTCTTCTTCCTCCCTTTCTTCCTCTTCTTCCTCTGTTCTTCCTCCCTTTCTTCCCCTTCTCCTCTTTCTCTTTTCTCTGTCGACTGGCTGCGGGATGGCTGCGGGATGGAATCGAATGCTGCGGGAGGGAGGGAATAAATCGCGCTGGAGTCACGGGCGCACTGATTAGGCCCTGTCGGTCGACAGTTGGACGACTGGGCTCCAGTCGGTCCACCGTCGGACGACTGGGAGCCTGTCGTCCAACCGTCGGATGACAGGCCCCCACGGGTCCCGCCGCGTCAAATCGCCCGGTCGCGTCGCTGTCGACCGCTTTCGGCGCCCAATCGTCCCCCGGTGGACCGATACCGAGCTGTCGGTCGACCGTTGGCCGACAAGCCTCCAGTCGGTTGACGGTTAGCCGACAGGGGTATATTTTTGCAATTTTCGGTACCAGACATATAGAACTCGAATATTTGATTTTAAAAATAATATTTAAAAAAAAGTTCAACTCTGAACTTTTTTTTAAAAAAGTTCACCAAACTCTTGCTTTATAATGAAAAGAGGATACATAAAGTATAATGTCTATTTTTCACTTTCAGTTCTTGCCGAAGTACTTCATGCTGTAACTGTGAAGCTGGACAAATCACATACCTACTATGAAAGTATGATAGATTTACACTTTAAGACTATTCCAAAGTAGTTTTGGATGGTATGGATGTGGTTTTCACAATTGTGTCAGTCCAATCAGTACAGTCAGCAAATAAACTTTAAAATATAGAAAATTCAAAAGTAAAAAATCAAGTAATTAGAAAAGGGAAGTACCTACCTGTTTTGTTGGTTGACTAAAAGATATTTTAGTCATCAGTCAATTTTCCTTCCCACCTTAAGATTCAAATCTCACGGGTAAGAAAGAACAGATAAAATGTAAAGGAAAACCACGCTTCCGGCTTCTACTCTGCTTAGCATGTCGACCCTGGGCTGGGCCTTCTCATTGTTTTGGGTCATTTGAGTGTCCTCTTCAGTTTTTTTTGGTAGCGGCCGGAAACAAACAAGCCGACAAGACCGTACCAGCGACTTACACGCGATTCCTTATGAAAAAGCGACTCGCACACGAAATTTTGCTGCTGGAACTCTTATTAGAACCTGTTGCATAGAAAAAGAGTAAAAAAAGACAAACGATATAGGCTTAGACAAAAGGGTATTCTACAAAAGACAGAGAAATTAGAAGACATATATGTAGGTGTGGAGTATTATTTTCAGTAGCGTAGGTGAGACATCATATGGGCCAGGTAGAACCTCTAGTATTTTTCTAAGGTGTGTTGCAGAGACATAAGCATTTGTGTCTTTACAATAGCGTGGGTGGTATGTGGGTTGAGTCTTTATCTCTCGCAAAAAAGAGACAAAAAAATATAGATAAAAATTAAAATAATATATTTTTAAAAAATATATTGGACATTGACATAGACCGGTAAGACAAGAAATAAACAGGGACTAACAAACGAAACTAAAAAAAAACTAAATTTGGATAGAGACTAATATGTAGACAGAGCCCAAAAGAACAAATACTTAAAAAGTCTAGACATAGACATAGTTTAAGGAAAGCATCACTAATAGCGCAATATTAAACCCAACAAATGATATATACCTAGACAGAAAGATTTAGATAAAAAGTTGATTAATGCATGCACCCGCAAATGATAATAACATTGAAAGTTTCTCCCGCTTGAGAGATATATATATATCCTCTAGCTACATCTAGCAAGCATCAACTACGACAAACACATGCAGCACACGAGACAGCCATTGACTGTCTGCGCTGCTATACTCTTCCTTCTCGCTGTGTGTGCTCACTTGACGGACACGACTACGCATGGATCCCGATGAAAAGATCGACGAATGGAAAACAAAATGCTAAGGACACGGAAATAAATAACGGGTGGCAGAGCAAAAACCGGTCGAGCAAACATCGCGCCCGAGAGAAACCGTTCGGAATAATGAGCAGTTCTATGTACTCGCTTCCTTCCAAAACAAAATGAGTATCTGAGTATGTAAGTCTCTGATACGTAACTTTAATCATTAATTTTAGATGAATATATAAATAAAATATTATAAAATCTATATTATGAAATGATTTTTACTGTTTGTATCTAACAAATCTAAGTTGTTTTTAAATAATTAGTGATAAGAAATAAATAAGTTTGATGGTAGACTTTTCTAAAATGACATCTATTTGAAATGAAGGGAGTATAATTAATTTTAAGATAAGTCATGACAATATTAATCACAGCCTATATCACGTACATACTAGACATAAATATAAACAATAAAACAATATAACTTATATCTAGACAATATGTACGTACGAGCATGTCATAGAAAAAATATAGTAGTGGTATGGATATGACGTCGATGGCAATACCTTTTGGTTAGAGTTGATGGTGAAAAAGCCGACTATGACGAGTCTGGAGAAGCCGTCTCGCAGCCGTGGATGAACTCCATAGTCGTGTAGAGGAATTAGACAAAACGAGAAGTCGCACCAAGATGCTTCCCAAAAACCTTATTCGTCCTTTCCTGGTCAGGATTCCAAGGACGAACGGTTCTGTCTCCCAAATTCCGGTGCACGCCGAGGCTTCGGGCTGGACGGAGTAGCTCTAGAGACAACTCAGCACACGAGGGAGGAAGAGAGAATGAGAAATGAGAAGACTCTCTTGTTGTGCTGTGAGGATGGTGAAGGTGCCCCTTATATAGGCTTCTGATGGAGGTAATATTCTTCCTCCACATGCTGACCTATGCTGGAACACGTCTACTCATGCTGGCATGTGCCCCCTACGCTCTCACACATATGGCATGTGTCAGCACATGCCCTGCACATACTGACATATGCCCTCGCACACTCACACATATGACATATGCCGGCATACGCACTAAACATGCTGACATTTGCCCCCTCACACTCTCACAAACATGGTATGTCCCGGCACATGCTCTACGCTTGCTAACATGTGCTCTCACATAATTGTGGGTCTTGGGATTAATTGTGATTATTATTATGGGGTAGACCTAAATATGTAACAATCTCCCACTAGATCCCAGAGGCACCATGAAGTTTTTCTCTATCCTAGTGTACTGTTAATATTTTTACCAGCTTTCCAAGGAGACCTTGAATATCCATCTAGATCACAAAGGTTTCTCGAGTCCCCATCAAGAATTTGAATTTCTCATACTCCCGTGTATCATGGTTCCCTTCTACATGGAGCAATTTCTCATCCAGATGGTCACGATTGACCGACTTCATCCGCCATATAGTTCTTTTCTACCGTGATGTCGTCATTACCACCTTCATGTATTATCTTGTCTAACATGTGTACTGCTCTTTGAAACCCCTACGAATCAAATAGTTTTGGATTTGCTCTAAGTTGTCGAACATATGTAGGTTCTCGTAGTCTTTGCTTGGACAACAAATATATTGTTCTCCCTATTCAATCTATTCTCTTCCGCAGCTCTTATGAACTCTAACACACTGTTATGGTATTCTTCACGTAATCTCTTATACATCCAACTTCGGTCCATCTATGCTATGCATAAAAAAATTTAATTCATGTTAAATGTCGAGGGTTACTATATGTGCATGACACAAAGTAGCTACGAAGAGTAAACTAATTATTGTAATATTAATTAATTATGTCATTAAATTCTATTTAATCAACAAGGTTGCTATTTACCAAACATATGAGCTACTAATAATTACAAAATTTATTTATGAAAAGTACAACTTAATAAGACTAAATTAATAAATACAATATTAATTAAATATGTCATTAATGTGTGGGTTTTGACTATATTTGAAGATTCTTAATATTTCATTTCATTAACAAGGTTAATTGCTATCTAAAAAGTATACAAAATGACAAGAATTACAAATTTTTATTTATGAGAAGCACAACTTAAATAATGAACAAGATAAATCAAATCTAAAATAATCACTTTTAATAATATATGGTATATTTTTATTTTTCATAATATCTAAACCATCCTAAGTTCTCTTTTTACCACCCTAATTAGCTACCAATATGTTCAATATAGTGCAATACAATCGACTAATAGCCTTAAGATCAACAAGAACAAATAGATTTTTCCTTATACTAAGCTCTAGATGTATATTCTCTCTCTTCACAAAGTAAATCTTTAAAATTATTCAATTTTTTGAACCAATCACTAATTTTAGATCATCATTAACAAGTGGATATACAATATCTCCCCCAAATCCATGATTCTTTTGGACCAATTGGACTCCAAGCCGCAAAATCACCTAAGCTGCCGCTGCCACTTTGTAAGAATTGAGAATTTAAGACAAAGCTCAGGTTGGGGAAAGCTGTTGACTGGTAATGTCGTGGAGATTTCGCGGCAATATACATTTCTAGTAGGATTTGGGGGGTGCAAGAGGATGATCCAGGAGCGGGTTCACACGAGAGATTTACCCAGGTTCAGGCCCTCTACGGAAGAGGTAATACCCTACTCCTGTTGGATTGTTTAGCTAGCCTCGTGTGAGGAAAGATTTGAGTACAATGGATGGCGTGATTGTTCAAAGAAGAAGAAGAAGATCCTCCCCTGCGTGGGGTCCTGGCCTTGCCTTATATAGACCCGGCAAGGCCTGGAGTTACAACTGCCGAGTCGCGATAACGACACTCTTAATTGGTGCCTTAACTCTACTTAACGTGCCGGGATAACGTCTGTCTTCAAGCCTTGGTAACGTCTGATCTTAATTGGCACCCGGCAGTTACTTCCAAGTGGATCTCGCAGGCCACATCTAACCGAGTGGGCCTCTTGTAGCAGCTTTGGGCCACCCTGAACTTTGTTGGGCTGATTCTCTGTCTTGGGCCTATCCCCTGTGGATCCCGTCGTCAGGTAATAAATGAGCGTCTTATCACAAACGGTTTTAAAATAAAATCATCTGTGATATCCCCCTATACGTAGATGGTTCTTTTAAAAAACTCTCTGTGATGTGGTAGTCCGATATCGTAGGCGGTTCTTTAGAAGAATAGCAAGAACGGTTCATCACAGACAAGTCGCATTGCTGAAAGTTAACTCAAAAGATATCTTGTGCGAACCGTCTATGATATACTTTACCACATGCGGTTCCAAAAACCCCTGTGATGAGAGATCCTGGATGATCTATTCCGTAGTAATGCTAAGAATGGAATATTCTCAGTTAACTCATTTTATAAGGTTATTCTTTTAGTGGGGTTGGTTAGTTCTCCTCATAAATTTATGTCAAAAACAAAAATTCCTTCAAGGATTTGAGTTTTTCTTTGGCTGGTGGTTCAGAAACTCATACAGACAAAACATAATTTACTCCATCGAGTGTGGAAGGGATCGAAGAATTGTCTGTATGATGGTGGTAGGCTAGATAATTGAGGCCTACAAATTGCAGTGTCAAGCCTGCACAAAATGACGGCGTAGGCTCATATTGCTTTTGCTAAACTGCACTATGCTAAATTTATTTTATAATCTCCTGCAAGAAAGTATCCGTGGAAACAGAAAAAAAAGTTGTTTAATCGAATAATAAATTAAAAAAAGTTGATTAGCAAACAAGACAATCATAGTTCAGCATAATGCCAAACGCACGCTTAAACAACCACGGATAATCTAGATTCAATCAAGCTAGTATCTTAATTTATAACTACAGTTCTCACCATATTAATCATCAACCCGTGCACCGCACGAGCTACATATATATCATAGACTATTTAATCATTATTAATGTAAAATAAAGTGAATTTTATCTGCACATCTGGTACATATGTAGAGCAAATTGAGAAGTGTATACATCTTTGCCTTTCTGGAACTTCTCGTATTTGCTTTATTTTTTTCTGCTAAATCTGAAAATGAGTGTCCACGTTTCACTTTTTTGTTAGGAAAATACTATACGTTGATGGTCTGATTTTTGCATTTTATAGGACAAATTTCTATTGAATGAAAAAACTGTTGCACATTTTTTTTATATACGAAATTTATCACATAAAAATATCATATTGCATTGGTTAAAACTAATTGTTGAATATCTTGGCAAGTCTCTAGTCCTCCCTTTTTTATTAACGCATTAAGCATGTGCCTTAGTGTATGGAAGTTTTTCCGTCAAATTAACCTTTTATTATTACCTGCATATTCCTTGCATGTGGCATGAAATACAATCTGTACGCTCTAATTTACTCGAAATATTGACTAATTAGATCTTCTCCTTTTCTCAATGAGAGAATTTCAAACATTTTGTATTTTGCTGATTAGTACGAGAATTTATAGCTATATTCTCTTAGAAATAAGGTGGAGGCTTGTACGAGTATTACATTGTCGGAAAAAGTGACCACATGTGCATGCACGCACGGGCTACTTTTGATTATATTGTCGGAAAATCGACCACGTGTATATGCACGCACGGGCAACTTGTCCTTTACAAATGCACATAGAAATTCGTTTGAACTCATCTAACATAGACTTGTATGTGTGTGTGTCTAATGTACTTGCAACTTATCTCTAACATGCCCATGGTCAGAGGAGTTTCTTTTTATAAATATTATTTTTAAAACTAAAAATTCGAGATATATGTGTCTGGTTTCAGAAATTTCAAAACTAACACCCTGTCAGCCGTCGGTGAGCCGACAGAGGACTTATCGTTCCACCGTCAGCCGACAGGGGGCTTATCGTCCCACCGTAGACCGACAGGCGCCTGTCGTCCGCCCGGGCAACGATTTGCTCCCTGTCGTCCCACCGTGGACTGACATGCTTCCCGACCGTGCAACGATAAGTCTTCTGTCGTCCAACAATTAAACGACTGGGACATATTTTTTATAAATGTTAGTTTTGAAACAGTAAAATCGAGATATCTGCGTCTAGTTTGCGTAATTACGAAAATAGCACCCTGTTAGTCAGATGACAAAGGGAGATTGTCATCCCATCGTGTAGCGACTAGCCCCTGTCGTTCGACCGGCCACCAAGCGCGCGCCGAAAGCAGCTGACACAATGCCAGTCGTCCGACGGTCGAATGACAAGCCCTTTCGTCCAACGGGTACTCTCCCCTGCTTGCCGATATGGCCTCACACGATGGTTGTCGTCCTACCGTCGACAGACAACCCCATGTCATTCGACCGGCCACCGACAGCGCACCGAAATAGCCTGACACGATGCCTGTCATGCAACGGTCGAATGACAAGCCCACTGTCGTCCAATGGTCGGACGACAGGGCCTTTATCCCTCCCGCTGCTGTAACATCACAATTTTAAAATTTTGTTAATTGTGCATCATGGCATGAAATGCATGAATTAAACTTGGGGAATTTTGAAGGTTGAAGAAATTTGGTTTGAAAACTTATTTGAAATGGAGCAAAACATTATAAAGATGTTTTGAAATTGAATTCTAAATTTGTGAAAAACTTTGAAATAGTTCCAAAGGTTTTAAAATGGGATTCAAGTTTGTTTTAGGGTTTAATTAAAAACCAAAACAGAAAATCAAACAAAACAAAAAGGAAAAAGAAAAACCTAATCTAAAAATCCCCCCCCGGATGGGCCACCCGAGGCCCATCTTTTCCTCTTTTCCCCTCTGGCCTGCTAGCCCATCTCCCCAGCCCGCTTGCCCGCGCGGCCCGTTCCCTTTTCTTCTTCCTTAAGCCAGCCCCCCCGTTCTTATCTCCCCGCCGCCGCCTCTCTCTCTCTCCTCGCGCTACCGCCGCGCCACGCCACCTCCTGCTCGCATGGCAGCACCCGCGCCTCCCTTGGCCACCTCCTGCTTCGGCCTCCCCAGTACACCCCCCGGCCAAAGCCTTCTCCCCCCTTCTCCTTCCGAGCGCCGCTCCCTCCTCCGTTTTTCTCTGCTGCACGCCCCAGCTCGCCACACCGCCGCTCCGTCTCGGCTCCGCCGCTTCGCTCCTTCACGGTCGCCGCCTCGCCGCACTGCCTCATCACCGAGTCGCCGCGCCGCTGCTCCGCCGCTTCCCATCGCCGTCCGACCCGAGCTCCGGTGCCACCGAGCTCACCACCGCCGTCGCTCCCGATCACCGTTCCACCCCGCCTCCGGTGCCGCTCGCCGCTTCCGTCGCCGTTGCTTTGCTACCCTCCTCGGAGCTCCGCCCCCGCCGCCGAGCCTCGCCGCCCGGGTTCCGAGCTCCCCGCCCCACCACCCAAGCCGCTGCCCAGCTCGGCCACTCCATCACGTCGCCGCGCTGCTTCTCGCCGTGCCGCCGCCCCTCTGCACCCCTCCGGTAAGCACCGCCGCCGTCGCTCCCTTTCCCGCTCCTCCTCGCCACCGGCAGCGGTGCCGCCACGGCCGGACCGAGCGCACGGCCGAGCACCGGACCGAGCTCCCGACCGGGCTCAGTTAGGCCACTAATGGCCTATTTAATGTGCTGCTAAGACACATTTAATACTAATAAATGTGTATTAATTGTTAACCGTGATTAAAACTATAATTAATACCCATCAGTACTGTTTGGACACATTAATCACTAATGATTGCAAATTAGTGTTAACCGGCATATCGATGACTGTCATTAGTAACTTACAGTGCAATTAATGAGTATAGTTAATATGTCTGAATGACATGTGGGACCCACCCGGTAGAAAATTAAAATAAAAGGTTAAAGAAAAGGGAAATTATGACAAGTGGGCCTCACTTGTCATTGACTCAAGTCAACCTTGGTCAACGTTGACCATGGGACCCACATGTCAGCCTCTGCAGGCTATTTTCGAAATAAATAATGAAATTTAATATAAAATTGTTTGTTTTATTATTTACTAAGAAAAATACAAAAAAAATCTAAAAATTGATTAAATCTTAGAAAATTCATAGAAAATTTATTTTAATCAGAAAAATACAAATAATATATCAAAATGTTCAGAAAAATGAGAGCTATTCAAATATGTCATTTTCATCCATGTTTGCATGCTAGGAAAAATATAATTGGCTAAAAACTCAAATTAGAGTTTCCTGGTTAGCCGGAGAATTTCGGATCGTGATATTTCGAGCATCTGGACCCCGATTAAATCGATTCCACTTGCATTAGTCTCTATTTTGCATCCTCTATGCCATGGCTTGCATTTCATCTCATATCGATGTTCAGCATTTTGGTATTTATGACTATGCCCTTTCTTTTTTGGTGTTTTCGTTCTTCTCCGTTAGAGACGGAAGGTCCGCAGGACGATCCCGATCACGAACAGAGTTTAGTTGCAAAGCAACAAGGCAAGCAGCCCCTTTGATCACATTGTAAACACCTACTATCTGCAAAGTATTAGTTGTTTTAAATTCATTATCACATGCGTTCAAATTCTATTTTCCGCTAAGCAAAAACCTTATTCCTGTGCATAAAACTTACTTTGTCGCTCAATCAACTCCACTACCATCCCAACCTGTCTAGAGTAGCATAGTGTGCACCTTTACCTTGCTTACTATGTTGATTATGCTTAGACATGCTTAGACATGTAAAAGTCATAATTCCTGGGATGGCAGATGAATCAACACCATTGGATGGGTTACGTGGTAGGTGGGTGTTCACCGGGAGGTGTCTAATGAACTTGACTAATAATCATTGGGTTAGACGAGAGGCCATGGCTGGGAGCATGGTGGGTTGTCTCGTTTTTCCGCAAGGACTAGTTCCCGGTGTCCTTTCGAACCAAGATTTGCGTACTTCTACACGGGTGGGATAATGGACCACGCACGACTGAATAATTTGCCTAGACTTAGAGTATGAGCTGCATAGTTTGCCGTTTCTGTTCACTGGGTGAGTGAAAAATGATGTGGTGTGGTGCTTCAATATAGGTGTAAGGGTTACACACGGTCGAGGACCGGGGATGTATCACCTGCCACAACTTATGGGACCGTGTCGTAGTTACGGCCGGACTGATGTACATGGACTGGCCCATAAGGGTGGCTCATACCTAGGTCGAAAGCATTGTAAAGGTCGTGTTTGATCACCCTCCGTTAGCACGCCTCGTGAAAGTGTGTAAATTGTCGATGGCATTAGGAGTCGATCGATACGTGTAGGGAAAGATGTACACCCCTACAGGGTTTGAACTGTTTGAACAACGGTGTCCGCAGTTATGGACAACTTGGTAAGAATCCGCAACGAATTAGACAACTACAACAAAGTCTAAAACTTGCCAACTCTAAGGTTGTGGTGTTAGCGATTGCTTCCTCCCAGGGTGGTCGAGGAAGAATCGGGGTATCTAAGGTGTGGTGTTCTGCAGTAGGAAATGTTCGTGAAGTGTTCGACTCGTCTCCTTTTGAAAGTATTCTGGTAGTCGGTTTTCATCTACTTAACTTCTATTGACAAAGGGAAAATTAGCTTTCCACAAAATAGTCCACAATTACTTTTTTTTATAACTGTTACATCTATTACTAATTTCCCACTGTAAGTCTTGCTGAGTATAATTTTTGTACTCACCCTGCTATCGTTGACATTTTTCTTGCAGAGGAAACTACCCCTTCCGAGGGTGGTTTCTACGTAGAGATCAACACCAATGACGACTGGTCGCTGGGAATCCTAGGCAGTGGTCCTGCCCCGGGGTTTGGCAGCTTGGTTTGTTCTACTGCCACTTTTGGCTCGACCTTTTGGCTTCGTAGCCATATATACTCTTCCGCTGTGCATTTGAATTTGGATCTTCGGATCCCTTGTATGAATATGTTGTTAAGTTTCAAGAACTTATAATATCGCATCTTGAGTCGTAGAGTTGCTATTGTGATACCGGTTCGTTCTCACCTGCCTCATGTGCCCTGCGTGTATGTTATTGAAGCACATGATGCGGGTAGGGTTTCAGAGTCTATATCATAGAGTTGTTAGGTTTAATCACCCCTGTGAAGTGACTCTTCTACTGAGAGTTTGGGAGCTATATCATCCTACTTCAGCCGAGCATTAATTTGCCGGGATGAGTTTGGGATTGATGTTCCGACTCAGTAGCAAAAGAGTGAGGAGACCATATCACCCTACTTAATCTGCGCATTCATTTGCTAGAGCAAGTTCGGGGTTGACGTCTCGGGCTATTCGAAGCCATATCACTCCACTCCTCTTGGAATTGATACCCAAGGGTTGAGGTCGGGGTTGATGTTTCAACTTAGCGGGTGATTCTATCTAAAGCTCTCTATTATGGATTTTGGGTCCCGATAGCTGCCTTGTTTATTCACCCCCTGATAGCCGATATGCTTCACCACCCGCGCCGCCCTATTTATTCACCCCCCACCTGTCTCTGCCTCCCATCCACCCACAAAAAATTCAGAAATCGATAGAGAGGAGAGGGGTCAAGGGTTTGAGAGTGAGGTGAGAAGAAAGAAGCTCTCGGAAGTGGCAAGGGGGAGAGAGGGGACATTAGGGTTCGGGAGGTGAGGCGGAAGAGGGATCTCGGCAGCGGGGTGCGTGTGAGGTAAATTGTTGCGTTAATTTTTTGTTTAGTTTCCTGGAAATAGTAACTATGCCCGTATTGCAAAATGGTAGGAATGGCTTCATCTGGTGCTGACGAGATGCCGAAGGAGAAGGTGTATGCCGACATGCCCACAGGTGTCGAAGTTCCCCTTTACTGGTGCCAAGATCCGTGCAAACTGATGAAGTCGCAAGAGTTCTCGTACACGTACGGAAGAAGATTCTTCATGTGTGCTAACTACGATGAAGAGACACCAAAGATTGGCGTGTTCAGATGGCGTGAAAGAGTAAAACTCGCACATAACCGCATTTGTAACACGATGCAATACTATGGTAACAGTCGTTTGCTTGCAGTCTCCACCTACTATATGTGACTACATACAGTGGCTGGACAGTATCCAATCGAAAGAGGCTGAGGAAGAACTCATGCAGAAGGTTGATTGTATTCGAGATTACCTTCTGTAATGCATGCATGAGGAAGAGGAGGAGGAGAAGAGAAAGCGTTGGCAGGAGACGCAACGCAAAGAAAAGGAGGAGGCGGAACGTCGAGCTACGGAGGCACGTGAGGCCGAAAGGGCGAGGAGGCACGAGATGGCATGTCATGCAAAGGAAGAAGGAGAGGAAGCCCACGCTCGTCGTATGAGGAAGGGAAAATATCCGAAAGGCCCTGAATAGTTATTTCAATGTTCTATTAGGTTGTTCGGCTGTATGCGAATGTTATCGTACCGTGTTGTCACGCCATGTGTAGTGCTGACGATGTTTCGAACTCTAGATTTCTAAGAAATAAACAAAGTGTTCCATGCAATTCAGTAGAACTAACGATAGACAAAATGCAAAAGGAAATGGTGCGAATGTACGGCTAAAAAAACTAATCCTGCTCGTCTCCCTGGTCAGGTCCTCCTGGGCCTCCCTGTGGTGCGGTGGCTCTACGAGTACGACGACGTGGTCTCTTGCGAGGACCGGACAGTGTCAAGGGCTGTGTCGGCTGTGGCTGACGGTGGCCCCTGCCGTAAATCAGCTCATCCGGCTGAGGAGGCGGCGACTGTGTGACCTGCGTGGGTGGTGGTGGTGGAGTCTGAAATGCCAGGAAGTGAGGAACAACCCTTGAAGCGTCCACTTGGTTCCACAGGTCACTGTAGTCAACAGTATCTGATGAACCCCTAAACGCCAAAACGGGAACCGTGTCACCTATAGTAAACAATTGTATTTAGTAATATAATCCAAGAAAAATAATAAGACCATATTAGTAATACGGCTTTACTTGTAGTGTGGACCATCACAGACTGGGGATTGTACCAGTACGAGCCACCCGCCTGTGTTGGGAAAGGTGGTGCTGGCTGGGATGTCAACTGTGGCTGCTGATGCCACGACGAGCCACCCACCTGCGTCGGGAGAGGTGGTGCTGGCTAGGGTGTCGACTGTGGTTGGTGATGCCACAACGAGCCACCCGCCTGCGTCGGGAGAGGTGGTGCTAGCTGGGGTGTCGACTGTGGCTGGTGATGCCATGACGAGCCACCCGCCTGTGTTGGGAAAGGAGGAGGTGGCTGACTTGCGGCTGCGGCTGATGATGCCACGATGAGCCAGGCTATGATTGCTGCTGCCACGACGAGCCAGGCTGTGACTGCTGCTGCCACGACGATGAGGAGTTCCATGGGGGACGGTGTGCATGACGACTAGACCGTTCAGCCGCGACGTCTGAAGTGCGTGCACAGGTCAAAGTCTCGAAGATCTTCCGGAGCTTGCCGTTGAGACGCTCCCAGCGGATCGATGATCAGATGGACTCATCTGAATCCCCATGTCAAGTCGGTTAATAAGTGCGGCAACCTCCTCCTGAGCCTCAAGCATCATCTGTGCCTGCAAATGTGAAAAGAATTATCTCTGGTTCATTATTTATGTTTTCGAATTTTGATAGCAAATAATGGAAATCATAGTACTTACCGCGTGGTGCCTAACGCCAACAACTGAAGCAGTGGGGTAGTGATCCGACGTGCGGGCCTACTGCATCTCATCTGGGTCGGCACGCGATATGTAGAACAACCTCGTACTGGACCGGTACCACTAGAGGTACACCTCGTACTTGGCTGGATCGAACGGCGTGTCCTCGTGCCAGAGATCTGCGCTTGCCACCGTCCATCATTCAACAAACGGCACCAAGTTTCGTGCCCAAGTGGATGCTGTCTTGTTTCCACCCTTACGGCTATACCTACATTTCATGATTATTCATAGAAAGTGAGCAAAACGTATTACAATCCTATTATGTGACAATGAAACCTTTCATGCTCTTACCTGTGGATGTGAGGCTGAAGCGTGGGTGGTGGTGGGGGAGGACACAGCTGCCGTTTGCCGAATTGATGCATCACTCGGTTCACAGCGGTTACCTCCACAGTGACATCGAATAGTACAGTGGCCTTCGTCATCCAGTAGTCGAGGTCTCTGATACACAATAATGAAATCCCCACTAGCGCTCGTTGCGTCAATGACTCATACTGTATGGCTCTCAAATCACTTGACTAGGGTGCAAGGTATCAAACTGTGCTGTGAAGGCTGGTAGCAGTTCCTGACTTATTCGCTAGCATATCGTACCTGTCCGGAATGAAAATAATTAATAAGAAGGCAAAAAACGGAAGCATTTTTGTAAGAAACTATATGTAGTACAAAACTAACCCGTCTCCGTGTCCAGAGGGTCCCAAAAGTAGGCATGTCGATGAGGTCCCCGTCCCCATGGTATACTCTCTCATCATACGGTACGTCGAACTGCACGTCTGGCCGTCTGATCGGGAATCGCTCGTACGACCACAGCTGCAACAAAAGTGGGCAACCTAGTACCGCCGACTTCTCGGTGCGCCTCCTGCAAGCATTGCACATGGCTCTCAAAGTGGCGGCCAGGACGGCTGAACCCCAACTCCTCTGAACTATGACCTCACGGCAACGTGCGTCTGCGATCTCCCGCGCTATTCCGATGTAGCGAGCGTCCACAGTGTTCACGTGATTGGACGTGAACATCACCTTGTTACCTGAAAATAAGTTTGCAATGAATAATAAAGGCAAGCGGAGTTACCTGAAAATTGCACAACCACCGCCACATAGGCCCATTTGCATCTCGGACCAAATCCCTAACCCCGTGAGCAATACCAACGAAACAGAACACTATGTCCTCGTGCCAACCTACTGGAGGCTCCAACGGTCCAACTGCGGCTCCAGCCAACGGTAGGCCCAACAAGAACGAGACGTCCTAGAGAGTAGGCGCCATCTCTCCCCAAGGAAAGTGTAGTGTGTGGGTCTCAGGCCTCCAACGGTCCACTAAACAGGTAATCAGTGACCGGTCGTAACAAAAACGATGAGACTGCTCATTGTACTGCCCTCGTGGCTCTGCATCATCGTCATCTTGTGGCATGAGCCTCCACTCTCCCGCAGTAGCCTCAACCATCCGTGGCAAGGGTAGGAGACCCGCCCAAGCCAACCTGTGAATCAAGTACATAACAATAAATTAGCGTGAAGTTATATAGTACATATTAGTTCGAACAATGTACATAACAACGAGACCCACCTGTCAACCCAGTCTGGGTGTATCATCCAATCCTCCTGAGGCGTGCGAGTGATGAGCACATGGAGCTTCTGGCCCTCCTCCAGTAGCCTCTCCCGGTGTTGTATGTCAACCGTATGGTCCAGAAGACGATATGTGGCCATACCTGCGGTAATAATGGATTCATGCAAATAGAAACTTATGGATTCATACAAATATAAACGTACGGAATCACACGAAGGGATATAAACTTATGGAAACATACCGAAATTACAAACTTAAGGATTCTTGCAAGAAATACGAACTTATAGGAAATACAAACTTACAGGAATACAAACACAATTTTAATTCAACACAACACCAAATGGAAACTAAGTTGTACGGAACAAACTAATTTGAAAGTACGAATTCCTAAATAGCATTTGAACGTTCTCCTGCTGCGCTTCCACGTGCCGATGTGGTAGCGCCAGTAGAAGTATCCCCTTGGGCTTGTTTCTGTAAGTCAGGACAATATTTCTTTCTATGCCCATACTTAGAGCAATGCATGCACCGTCTAGTTGGACCACCAGCCTCAGATTGGTCCATGTCATTACGAATACGATGTACCTGCCATCGACCTCATCTTACCCGGAGTAGCCTTAAATCTGGGATTTATTCCCTTTGAGCCTCATTTACCTTGTTGAAGTTGCCAACCGCACGGAATCCACTTATCTCCCTGCTCCACGTATGGAGCACAGACTGCTTCAGATAATACTGTGACACGAACGAGATTGACTCCATCCTATTTGGCCACATGCAGCCAGCACATGAGAGCAAGGCAAGTGTAGTAGCTTCGGTTTGTTGCATGTGCACCTGCAAGTGGGCGTGCCTTCCATTCCAATTATAACCTCATGCGTCTTCGTCTCGTTTGCAGCCCCAAAATCAGATTTATCCCTCAGACGTATCTCATACCTCTTTTCTAGATTCCCAATGCTGTAGACTGTGTGCCCCAATTCCTTTTGAATCTTATCCTCCATGTACTTCATGACCTTTGCACAGTACGGGGTCGCAGGAAAATTGTTCATATGCAGTGCAGCATTTCTGTACCTCTCTTGAAAGTACCTCATGGTGCCATACATCACACCCTCCACGATAGCAGTTAGAGGTAAAACCCCGCTGACCTCTAAGCACAAAGTTGTACACCTCCGCAAGGTTTGTCATCATGATGCCATACCTGGCACCATGAGTGTCATGAAGCAAAGACTACTTCTCAGCCGGCTCTTTCTCTATCCATTGAGAGAAACTCTTTATTTGTTTCCCCTTCCTCCTCCTCACACTAGGAGGGTCAATTGTTGGAATTGCGCAGAGGTCCCGTGGCTCTTCTTCCAGGCTAAGTTCCAATTTTTTTCTTGCGATCATTGATCTCGTGCTTAGTGAAGTCATCGAGCTTCGCCCACAAAGTTTTGTACTTCTTCTCCTGGTTCTGCTTGGACAACCTCTTGAACAGATTAGAGGCACTTATGTCTGAACTGGCTGAAGAAATTAGCCCCTAGATGGCGCATGCACCAACGGCTTTGTAAGTTTGGCCAAGGTTGAGCTTCATCCGCCGTTGGTTCTTGCAATGTCTTCACAGCTTTCAATATGCCAGAGTGCCTATCGTGAATAACACATACGTTCTCCTGATTCTTTACTACTCCATGTTTAAGCTGCCTGAAGGACCATAACCAACTCGAGAAGTTCTCACCCTCAACGAACGCCATCGCCAATGGCAGGATCTGATTGTTGCTGTTCACACCAATCGCCGTGAGGATCTGCCCCTTCTACTTGCCTTTAGAAATGTCCCATCCACGTACAGTAGTGGACGACAATGTCTGAAAGCTTCAATGCATGCACCGAAAGAGATGAAAGCTCGGTTCAGCACTTTATAGGTTGGAAAATGCGGGTTTATCGAGTGCTGGATGTCAACATGTGTCCCTGGGTTCCGGAGGAGGAGTGTATAAAGCAGACAGAGCAGGTTGTCATAGGAGTCATAGAAAGTGCCAAAGTGCATCTCCATGGCCTTCTGCTTAGCCCTCTAAGCCTTCACATATGGGATTTCGTACCTGTACCTGCTCTTTACTGCAATTTGTATGTGGTTTGCTTCCATGTCTTTCTTCTCCACTATCTCGCTGTACATCAGTTCTACAATGAGAGTGGATGTCAAATTGGGGTGGCGTACTAGGACATTGCTTCTGACGCAAGTGTGCGGCACGACGTTGGTCACGACCCAATTCACTTCATACTTGGGCACATGGGCGTGCATCTTGTTTTCACAGCCATTTGCAGTACATGTTAAAGTTAAATTATTTGGGAAAGATATGTTAGTGCTAAAAATCCTCTGCGTGGACATGGCCCATTGCATGACGACATGCTTCAATTCTTTCTTGGTAGCATACATCGAACCAATTTAGATCTGGTTCTTGTTATATTCCCAACCAGAATCATGGCCATCATTCACACTCATTCCACCAAGAAGTTCCTGATTCCATGCACTTGGAATCGGGGACGCACGAATGTTATCTTCGTCACCGCTATCTTCATCAACATTTTCAGCCATTCTATCTTCATCTTCCTGTTCCATTACCTCTTGCATGGACTCAAAATCCTCTTCTTCATCCGCCTGCCTCGTGGGAACTCTTTCTGCCGGTTTACTGCTCTGCCCAGCTTGCCTAGCTTGCCAAGCGGAATGAACTACCTCGTCCACTTGTGATTCTGGATTGTTCTGCTCCGCTTCATACCCACCGCCTTCTGACTCGGCACCCTTCATGATGGCTTACACTAGTGCGACCGAAGGACTTTTTCTAGCATTGCAAACCGCATCCACGATCACCAGTCTCTAGTACTCTCAATCGGCAACAAGTCCCATTTAATATTAGTGCAGACTTGGTAAGACTACCTGAATGGTCACATCATATAGTGTAGGATCCATCGAGAAGGTACGTGTAAGACAATGATTGGCTTCCTTAAAATTCAGCCTCCCCGGATCGGATATAGGCAAATCAACATGGCTGAATTCACTAAGATCAACCCCACTATGATTTGATCGAACAGCCCCAGAACCATAGTACACCGTCATATTTACTAACTCCGACATACCTATAGTAACATAAATTTATATGTTCATCACATACTTAGTAAGACATGTAGTTCTATTACGTCACGCGACCGCTAAATTCTTTCGTGCTAAATGTAGGTCGAGTACACGCTTACGGCGTGTACAAGGGTGATCCGGAACACAGCAGGGTTATCAACCGACAAATCGGGATAGAACTTTTAGCACGATCGAATGCAACGGTCAACACAAAAACGTAATAATTAACCTAAATAAACAACAACATTCTACATGCCTAATAATTCTTAATTAGTTCAATCTAAATTAAGCAAATTTCTTTTTTGGCCATCTAAACAATTGTCCTTATTCTATTCAACGAGACCTAACTAAACTATGAAATTAAACTAGTTTAAAACATCCTAATTAAATAGCGCACATAACCACAATAATCTATATTTGCATACATAACATATAATAATCGTACTAACTATTTTATACTACTGAAATACAAACTAATACGTACTAAACAACCTAAATAATATATTTACTTAACTAATATAATCTACAAAAATTTTACCGTAGATGCGGAGTTCGGCCTCTCACTTTACTCCCCCGAGCTCACCTCCTCTTCTCTCTTTTCTTTGTCCCCTTCTTTCTCTCCTCTCTTCTTTCTCCCCTTCTTCCTCTCCTCTCTTCTTTCTCTCCTTCTTCCTCTCCTCTCTTCTTTCTTGTCAGGGTTTAATTCTGGCAATACTGAATATGGGGCGGTGTGAGCACAGCAGATCCAGATGGGTGCACACGGGAGACAAGTTTAGGCAGGTTCAGGCCCTCACGGAGAGGTAATACCCTACGTCCTGTGTTTGGTGGATGATATTGCTTGTATCCCGAGTGCCACAAGCCTTCAAGAATAGATCTCAAAGTTGCTAGGGCTAAGTGTGTACGAGGATATGAGTGTCTATCAGAGCAGGGTTACAAGAGTCCAGATCGGTTTACAGATTGGTTTTCTAATTGGTTACAACAGAATCCGAGATTGCCGGTTTAGTATTTATCCATATCTTGTACTCTAAGTAGATGAGGCACCCCCGTGTAGAAGTCAGACTCCGAGCAGTCGGGCCCGGCCCACCCTATGTCCAGAGGGCCGGTTTTGTCCTCCTTGATAATAACTGGTGCCATACCATCGTCAGTAGCCCCCGAGTTCCTTACGATCTTGCTGCCTACTGATTTTTCTCTTTTAGAAGGTTTCCCGAGTGGTATTCGCTTGAGCGCACTCTCTGTTGCCTGTAGGGAGATTGTGAGGGACTTCAAAAAACTTGTGTAGAATAAGAATATTAAGCCGAGTAATATTCACCCGAAGGGCAGGAATATCATGGCGGTTGAGCTAATAATGGGTAAATCCTGGTGATATCCAGTCAAATCCAACGGATGGATACCGGGTGATAGCCCAGCGTGGGACATACCATAAATCCCGACTGAATTCCTGAGTAGCACCTGGCACCCCGAGTAGCTCGAGTTCAGCTAGTGTCCCTTTGAGGGAATGCCTCTGAAATTCGTGTCAGAACCAGAATACAAGTTGCGGTGCATAGGTTCCCGAGTGACGAAGCTTGATTCCTGGATGTTCCACTGAATCTAGAAATTCCAGATCTCGGATACTCCGGAACAAATTTCACGAAAGATTCGGGTGAAGAAACCGGTGGCTCTAAGTTGCTCGGCATCCGACTAGTGGCCCGCGGAAGGCACACCTTAACTGCCCTTCACTCGGGTGTATTCAAGTGATTGCGTTCTTGCTGGAGGCCAATCCTTGAAACCCTTCAAAACTGTAATGTTTAGTTCCGAGCCGTTCGGTAACTGACTAGCGACCCATTATGGTGCGTTACAGTTGCTTTTTATATGGGATGTACTCCAAACGGCTATTTAACCCTAGAAGGCCAACCGTTGGAGACCCCTAATTGAATCTGTGTTGAAGACGGTAACGGCAGATCGTGGCGCGGTTAATTCGCCGCACGTCCCATCATGTCGCGTAACGGGAGCCAGGAAAAAACGCCCCGCGAAAGTCGAAAGGGCGCCACGTGCGTGCGAGAAAGCCGTGGTCGTGGAAGCGAAGGAGTCGCGCCGGCCAAACCGTTCCCCTTTATAAGACCGGGGATAGCGGCGGGGTCCACTCATGCCTTACAGCATACGCTTCGTCTCCCTCGCGCCCAAAGCCCCTTCGCCTTCCTCGCGCCCAATTGATTCGAGAGCGCCGCCACACACCAAAACCCTAGCTCCGTCCCGTCGGTGTTGAATGCACGCCCCCGAGTGGGAAGCAGATCCATCCGAAGCGAAGGGGGACGCATTGGTGTGGGAGCTGCTGAGCGAGAAGAACTCCTCCATTGATCCGATGGCTCCCTGGATGAAGTCGACAGCGACCGAGCTCCGGTTGAGGACTTTTGTGAGGTCGGGAGTGCTGCCGCTGAAAGAATTGGTCGAGTGGTGCGCCGCTGGAGGGGAGGACTTCCTGACCCCGAATACGGGCGAGATAGTCATCCACGGCTCCTTCTTCCAGTGGGCTTCTCCATGCCCGTCCACCCTTTCTTACGGGGGCTGCTCTACTTCTACGGTTTTAGAGCTCCACAACCTCAACCCCAACAGTATGCTCCATGTCGCGTGCTTCATCATGCTGTGCAAATGCTTCCTCGGCACTGAGCCGCACTTCGCGCTGTGGAAGCACCTCTTCGTTGTGAAGCCGCAACCGAGCAAGGACAACCCGGCTGTGGTGGGAGGCGCCGGGTTCCAGTTGAGGTCCGGAGTGGCGAAGAATTACCTGAGCCTGCCGCTGCAGACATCCAACAAGGGGTGGCATGCAAATTGGTTCTACTGTGCTAACCCCGAGCCGTCACTCCCGGCGTTCACGGGTCAGCCCCCGGAAGTCAAACCAAGCTGGTCCGAGCCGCCGCAGGACTAGGAGCAGGATGGCGTTACGGTTGTCCTGTCGCAGCTCGCGGAGGAGATAAAGGCCGGGGTCACCGGGGTCCTCGTCGTCTCCACTTTCATCCGGTGGTGAGTGCAGCCCATGAAGCTCAGGGCTCACCCGATGTTCAAGTGCACTGGCGAGCAGGACGCGACTCAAGAGTCTGCCGAGGAGCTCTCGGAGGAGGAGGTCCGCCGCCGGGCTCAGGGGACGAATCTGGATGTCTCCGGGCGGCCGCCGCCCTTTAATAGGTTGAATCCCCCGAGCCAGGTAAGCAATCAACTTCCCAACTTCTCTTGTTTGTCGTGTTGCCGAGTTTGCTTCGGGGTACATCTTGTGATCTCTGATCTTGCAGGTCTTGTTCGGCTTTTGTTCCAATGCTCCTCTTTCAGAGAAGGAGATCTGGAACTAGCCGCAGTATGCCGATGTCTCCAGCGGCAGGCCACCGCCGCAGGGGGCAGCCGGTGCATCCTCCTCTGGAGCCGGTTCCTCAAGGAGAGCCGTGCCCGTCGCGGCAACACCCAGCAGCACCCCTATGCCGAGTGCCCTGGCTCCGGAGGAAGAGGAAGATGACGAGGATGACGCTCCGCTCATCTGGCGGAGGGGTCAGAGGTCATCCGCTAGCGCCAATCCAGGGGGACCGGGCAGCTCTTCCGCCTGTCAGGTCCCGGCAGCGCCAGTTGCTGCTCCCGAGGCGGCTCCTCAAGGGGCCGCGAGCGAGGTTCCCCTCAGCCGGGTGGAGAAGAGGACTGCCGATGCTGCCTTGGGGGAGCAGGGCAGCTCCACGGCGGCGCTGACCCCTGCAGTCGGCACATCGAAGCAGCAAGCCCCGGGGTCTAGGAGACGTATTCCTGTTCCCCGATCTGCTAATTAAGTTATCTTGGTGAATGTTACGTTGCCTGTTCTTTATCTTCTGAGATAATGTATCTGAGTGCTTCTTGTAGGACGCAGAGGACGGGGGACGTCCCGAAGGCGTCATCGAGTGCTCCAGGATCTGGCCAAGGTGGGAGCTAGCCAGAGCCGGATGTCCGGCCTTCGTCTCCAACACAGGCGGCTGCAACTCCGTCCCCCCGGCCATCTCCTGGGCGTGGCGGCGCGTCTTCGGCCCCGCCCTCAGCTCCTCAGCCCACGGGGTCGCCTGGTGGAGCACCGGTCCCGGCTGGGTCAAGAGACTCAGGTCCGAGTTCGGGGGCGTCAGAGGGAACGGGTTCGAGCACGGCAGGAACCGCCCCACCGGACCGCCGCGTTAAGTGTTCGACCAACGGGACGGTACTGGCCACCCGGGAAGTTGCTGCAATGTAAAGGAGCAGCGGTTCATTGGGCATTGGGGAAACCAGCACCAGAGGGGTTGTCAGGAACTTCTTCAAGCCGTCGAGAGCGTCCTGGGCCTCAGATGTCCAGGTGAAGGTGTCTGACTTCTTCATGAGCTTATACAGGGGCAAGGCCTTCTCGCCGAGTCAGGAAATGAATCGGCTGAGAGCTGCCATGCACCCGGTTAGCTGTTGAACATCCTTGAGGCTTTTTGGTGGTCCCATCTTGATGATGGCATCGATCTTCTATGGGTTAACCTCGATTCCTCATTCTAAAATGATGAAGCCGAGTAGCTTTCCCGAAGGAACTCCAAACACGTATTTTTTCAGGTTGAGCTTCATGTTGAATCGCCTGAGATTGGAGAAGGTTTCTCCTAAGCCTGTTAGGAGATCCTCTTTTTTCTCAGACTTGACCACCACATCGTCGACGTAGGCCTGCACGTTCCTGCCGATTTGTTCTTGAAGGCAGCGCTGCATGCACCGTTGGTACGTGGCACCGGCGTTCTTAAGGCCGAAAGGCATGGAGACGTACAGAAAGCCCTGAATGGAGTGATGAATGATGTCTTGATCTCATTGTCCTCCTTCATCTTGATTTGATGGTAGCCCGAGTAGGCGTTGAGAAAACACAAAATCTCGCAGCCGACAGCGGAGTCAATTACCTGATCAATGCGAGGTAATGTGAATGGATCTTTGGGACATGCCTTGTTAAGGCTCGTGTAATCAACGCATATCCTCCACTTTCTATTATTTTTGTGAACAAGAACTGGGTTCGCTAATCAGTCGGGATGATACACTTCCTTAATAAAGCTAGCTGCTAGGAGCTTGGCTATCTCCTCTCCTATTGCTCTACGCCTATCCTCAATGAAGTGGCGCAGGTGTTGCTTGATCGGTTTGGCGTCTGGTCGGATGTTGAGAGAGTGCTCAGCAGCCTCCCTTGGCACTCCGGGCATGTCAGAAGATGTCCATGTGAAGATGTCCCGGTTGCCACGGAGAAAGTTGACGAGTGCGTCTTTCTATTTGCTGCTGAGCACAGTCCCGATCTCCGTCATCTTGGAGGAGTCTTCTAGATCCAGCTGGATCGACTTGGTGTCCCGCGCTGACTAGAACGATGTCGATGCTGAAGCTTTTGTGGTCGGGGGTGCTTCCTCAACCGCGGCCGACTTGAGGATGTCAAGCTCGGCTGCAGCGATTTGAGCCGCGACAAGGTTGCAATTTCCCAGGTCACACGTGTAAGCGTGCTGGAAACTGCTCTGCACCATTATTATCCCGTGGGGACCCGGCATCTTGAGCTTCAAGTTGACATAGCTCGGAACAGCCATGAATTTGGCGTAGCAGGGACGCCCCAGGATGGCATGATATGAACCTGGGAAGTCGACGACCTCGAAGGTGAGGATCTCAGTCCGGAAATTATCCGAAGTGCCGAAAGTGACGGGCAGGCTGACCTACCCGAATGGACTTGCCATCTTTCCGGGTACAACCCCATGGAACGGGGCTCCGGTAGGCTTGATCTCAGAGCGTGAGATCTTCATGTCATCCAGAGTCGACGTAAAGAATGTTCAGACCACTCCCACCATCCATGAGGACCTTGGTGAGGTGGATGCCGCAGACGATTGGGTCCACCACCAAGGGAACCTTCCCGGGTGAGGTATGTAGTCGGGATGATCCGAGCGGCCGAAAGAAATCACAGATTTGGACCATCGCAGGTACTGGGGCACGGCCGGTTCCACTGCGTTGACCTCGCGATCTGTGAGCTTCTGGCAGCACTTGGACTCGTAGCTGTTAGGGTCGCCGAAAATCATCAGACGAGCGGTTTCCTTCGGGAACTCGTCACATTCGTCCGAAGGAGGCTTGTTCCGGTTGTGGACGAAAGGCTTGTTCAAGTTCTTTAGAAGGTTGCAATCGCGCCTGATGTGATTGGACTTTGGCCCATGGAAGTGACAAGGCTGACTCATCAGTTCTTCAAAAGTGGCGTTGCTGCGTGGAGGTCGACACTGTGGAGCGCAGTCGGCCGGCGGCAGCAACGAGATCGCCGCTTTTGCACTTCTGGTGTTTCTTCCTGGGTGACCTGTGACGCTCCCTTGCCTCGGGGGACTCGAGTCTTGCCCTTGCCGTTGTCGTCTTTAGTCACGCTGCGGACATCTTCTTCACCGGTCGCGAAGTTGTTGGCGATGTTGAAGAGTTCGCGTGTAGTTTGAGGGTTTTTACGTGCGATCTTGTGGATGAGGTCGGTGCTCCGAACACCTTTGGAGAAAACGGTAATGACGTCACCTTCTCTGACCTCGAGTAGAGAATTCTTCTTTTTAGAGAAGCGTTGGATGTACTCTCTGAGAGTCTCTCCTGCCTCCTGAGTGCAACTGTGAAGATCCCACGTGTTTCCAGCAAGATTGTAGGTGCCCTGGAAGTTGTTTACGAAGAGGGTCTCGAGGTCGGACCATGATTGGATGCAGTCCAGAGGCAAGCTGGTAAGCTAGGCTCGGGCTGAGTCGGCTAAGAACTAGGGCAAATAATGAATCGCAACATAGTCGTGTCCTGTAAGCTGTGTGGTAATCGGCCAGCCAGATATCTGGCTGAGTTTTGCCCGTGTATTTGTCGATGCCAGTGACCCGGAATCGTGACGGGAAGATGATGCTGTGGATGCAAGAACCAAACACCTTCGGACCGACGTACCCCATGCCAGAGGGGGCGGGGCGGCCATGACTAGAAGCGCTGCGTTCACCGCTATCGCCATGGTGATCGCTGCGGTTGTCCCTTTCTGGATCCCGACGAGCGTTCCGTCCGGCGTCGGGGGGGTTCCGCAGAACGCGGTCTGATCCGAGTCGGCTATGGACTGACCCAGTTTGGTGAGCATTTCTGTCTGCACCCTTCGGACATGGTTTCTGGCAGCAATGGTATCCCGAGCATCACGATTCGGCCCGAGTCGGTTGTGAACCGCTCCGGCTGGTCGGTGATGGTCGGTGCTGGCATGGTGAGCCTCCACGGCTGGCAGGTCCCTTGGAGGGGGAGAGCGCCGGCTCCTGGCGCTTGCCAAAGAGCCTGCGCGGTCCCCGGAGATATTGGCCTACTGAAGGGCAGCTTCCTCCATCAGGATCCGAAGCCGTCGGAGCTCGTCAAGACCCGGGGTGCCTTCAGGAATATTGATGGCGTGCGCAGCCATCGTGGCGGCAATGATGTTGTGACTAGAAAGTGGGAATATCGGGACGCTGTCCTTTTCCCGCATGCGGAGTGCGTTATGGACCTGGCGCTTTCGATCCCGCATGTCGTCATTGCGTTCTCTCTCTGCACGCTGATGAGCCAGCGTGGTTAGTTGTCTAGTCAACTCCTCCTCCTTGGCGAGAAGGCGGAGCCTAGTGGCTGCTAGCTGATCGGGAGTGTACTCTTCAATGGGGATGGGACGGGCATCGTTGTCGGCCGGTGCATCCTGGTTGGCATGAAGACCTCCCGGATAGGATGGTGGCTTCTCGAGCTCTCAAAACCATCCGAGTCATACTTGAGGACGGGTAAAAGAGAGTCGATTGCACCAACCAATCGCGATCCCTGCCCGATGGGTGGAAACCCGTACTCGAGCAGCAGATCCGACTTCAACGTGACCTCGTCCCTAGGAAGAGGTGCCGAAGGCGTGGACTCGAGGGCGAGTCCGAGTGAAGGTGTTGACGAAGCCTCCGTTGATCGGAGAGGAGCCAAGTCGCAGAGGTGAAGCTTGCCGATCTGGTCGGCGATGAAGTTCAGCTTTCCAAATCGGAAAGCTGACCTGGATCAGGGACAACGTTCAGGGAAGCGAATCTCATGATACTGCCCGGAACGAAGCCGCCATTTTCGACGAAGAAACCCATCTGGACCTGATCAGATGAATCTATGCGCACAGCCCCTACCTGGTGCGCCAACTGTCGGGGTTTAATTCCGGCAATACTGAATATGGGGCGGTGTGAGCACAGCAGATCCAGATGGGTGCACAAGGGAGACAAAGTTTAGGCAGGTTCAGGCCCTCACGGAGAGGTAATACCCTACGTCCTGTGTTTGGTGGATGATATTGCTTGTATCCCGAGTGCCGCAAGCCTTCGAGAATATATCTCAAAGTTGCTAGGGCTAAGTGTGTACGAGGATATGAGTGTCTATCAGAGCGTACCGGTCAGAGGATCCCTACCAGGCCTTATATAGGCGACCGGGGCAGGGTTACAAGAGTCCAAATCGGTTTATAGATTGGTTTTCTAATTAGTTACAACAGAATCCGGGATTGCCGATTTAGTATTTATCCATATCTTGTGCTCCAAGTAGATGAGGCACCCCCGTGTAGAAGTCGGACTCCGAGCAGTCGGCCCGGCCCACCCTATGTACAGAGGGCCGGTTTTGTCCTCCTCGATAATAACTGGGTGCCATACCATCGTCATTTCTCCCTCTGGAATGGTTTCTGCGCTCAGATGATGGAATTGGCGGCGCTGGAGGCGACGTAATGGGGGAGAAGGGGCACTGGAGGCGATCACGGGCGTAATAAAACCCCTATCGTCCGACCGTTGGACGACTGGAGCGCTTGTCGTTCAACCGTCCGACGACAGGTGCTGACAGGGGCCCTTGTCAGTGCTTTCAGCGCGCGGTCGTTGCCGGGGGGAACGACAGGGGCTTGTCAGTCCCACGGTTGGCCGACAAGCCCCTTGTCTGTCGGCCGTAGGCTGACAAGCCCATTGTCGGTGCACGGTGGGCCGACAGGGTGATATTTTTGCCAATTCTGCAGCGTCACCTATAGAACTCGAATTCTTGATTTTAAAAATTATATTTATAAAAAAAATCATGGTCAGAGTGTAGATGACTGGCGCTGGTGTTCTGGCAGTAACCGTTGTCAAACTCGAGGGCTGAGCGAGTCGAGCGGTGCAAGGCTGCCATCGCTGTCGGAGGCCGGCCACTCCCTGTTTGCATCGCAATAAACTTGAGTGCTCTTCACCTCAATTATGATTAATAGAATCTAATCTCTTGATCTAAAGAAGGAGCCCGATGATGAATCGTTCGTGAATGAAGAAAAAGCCTCCTCGTTCTTGTCATAAGCACACTGGTAGAATGCTTCATGTGCATGCATAGTACTGGTACGCGAGCTTATCATCGTCTATTGGTTGACAGTAAAAAGAATATTCTTTCATTTATGTTCTCTTCGTCTCATAATATAAAATATATTTTGATTGTTTAAGATAAGATTTTAACTAATAATTACTCTATTAATATGTTATTTATGTAACATAAAATTGATATCATTAGATTTATAGTTAAAAGTACTTACTTATAATTATGACTCTATATCACATAAACCTCATATTAGTGAGTTTTTTTTGCTAATTAATCTTTTTAATTATATTTTAAAGTTAACCCCTCTAGAAAAATATTTTTAAATCTGACCCTTTTGGCGGCGTCACGACGCATGGTGCCGCAGGAACACTCTGCGGCGCCGCGGTCCACGGTGCCGCGGTCCACGGGTATGTGGCACCGCATAACCGTGTGTCGGACCCCAGATTCCATAACGGAGAGCTTTAGGAATAATCACCCGTTAAGTTGGAGCTTCAACCCCGACCTCAACTCTCCGGAATTAATCCCGAGAGGAGTAGAGTGATATGGCTTCGAATAGCCCGAGACGTCAACCCCAAGCTTACTCTGGCAAACTGATGCACTGAGCAGTAGGGTGATATAGTCTCCTCACTCTTTCCCACTGAGCAGTAGGGTGATATAGTCTCCTCACTCAACCCCGAACTCGTCCCGGCAAATAATGCACAGCTGGAGTAGGGTGATATAGCTCCCAACATCTCAGTGGAGAGTCGCTTCACAGGGGTGACTAAACTTAATAGCTGTACGATATAGAACCTGAAATCCTCCCTGCATCGCGCACTTCAGTCATACACGCATTGCACATGACACAGGGGAGAACAAACCAGTACCATCACAGAGACTCTACGACCGAAACTGCAATAATACTAGTTGTTCGGAAACTTAACAACACATACACATACCAAAAGGTATTCACACAGCAGAAGGTTAAGTTGGCTGAGAAGCCTAAAGGTAGGGCCGAAAGCGGCGGCAGCACAAACCAACTACCGAACCCAGGGCAGGACCACTGCCCGGGATCACCAGCGACTAGACGACGTCGGAGTCGTTTTCAACGTAGAAACCATCCATTGCAGGAGTGGTCTCCTCTGCACACAAATTATCAACGAATGCAAGGTGAGTACAAAAATGTACTCCGTAAGACTTACAAGGGGAAAGTAGTATTAGATGCATCAGGTATCAAGAAGGGGCTATTTGTGGACTATTTTGTAGAAAGCTAATTTAATCTTTCACAATACCTGTAATTAGATTGAAATCCGTCTACTGGAGTATTTTGTAAACGAGATGAGCTGAAACTGCATAGCAACACCTAAAGCAGACCACCGAACACAGCAAACCCTCGATCCTTTCTCGACCACCAGGGAGAAATCGATCGCTAACCCACGTCCTTAGAGTTGGCAAGTTTTAGATTAGGGTTGCACTTGTCTAATTCGATGCGGATTCTTACCAAGCTGTCCATAACCGCGGACACGGCTATTCGAATAGTTTAAACCCTGCAGGGGTGTACATCTTTACCTACACGTATCAACCGACTCCTAATGCCATCGACGATTTACACACTTTCACGAGGTGTGCTGGCGGAGGGTGGTTGAACACGACCTTTACAATGTTTTCGACCTAGGTATGAGCCGCCCTAATAGGCTAGTCCGCGAACGACGGTTCGGCCGCTACTTCGACGCGGTCCTACTAGTTGTGGCAGGTGATACATCCCCGGTCCCGGACCGTGTGTAACCCTCACTCCTATATTGTTGCATCACACCACCTCCTCATTTTTCACGCACCCAAGTCACGAAAACGGCAAACTATGCGGCTCATATCCTAAGCCTAGACAGATTATTCGGTCGTGGGTGGCCCATTATACCACCCGCGTAGAAGTACGCAAATCTTGGTTCGAAAGGACACCGGGAACCGGTCCTTGTGGGATTAACGAGACAACCCACCATGCTCCCAGCATGGCCTCTCGTCGATGCCCGATTTGAGATTAGTCAGGTTTATTAAGCACATTCCGGTGAACACCCACCTAATCCGCTAACCCATCCAGAGTGTGTTTTGTCTGCCATCCCAGGAATTACGACGTTTGCCCAACTAAGCAGGTCTAAGCATCGTGAGCTATAATAGTTATATTACAACAAGTAATTCTCTCTAAATAGGTTGGGAGGGTCGGTGGTGTTGATTGAGCGATAAGGTAAGTTTTCATGCAAGGATAGGGTTCACACTTAGCATAAAATATCAGTGGAACGCATGCAATACGATTTTGAAAACAAATAGTAATTTTCAATAGTAGGTTATCCTCAAGATGGTCAAAGGGGGCTGCTTGCCTTGCGGTTCCGCTATTAGGTTCTATTCCTGCTCGGAAATACACTTGTCGCGGTCCTCCGGTCCTATCGGAAAGAACAAAAACACCCAACAAACAGGCAAAAGGATAAATACCATGATGCGGAGCATCGGCATGAAATGCAATGTATGCCATGCTCTAAAGGATGCAAAATCGAAGCTAATGCAAGTGGAATCAGGTTAATCGGAGTTCGGACGCTCAAATTATCGCGTTCCAAATTTCTCCGGCTATTCTGGAAACCCTAATTCAAGTTTTTAGTCAATTTCATCTTTTCTAGCATGCAAACATGGATGAATATGATGTTTTTGGGTAGCTTTCATTTTTCTGCACATTTTGGTATATTATTTGTATTTTTCTGACCTCCGATGGATTTTCTACGAATTTTAGAAGATTTAAACCCTTTGTTGTATTTTTCTCAGTAAAGAAATTAAATATTTAAATCCAGAATTACTTTTAATACTCAGCTGAGATTAACCCTAGAGGCTGACAGTGGGGCCCCTAGGTCAAATTGGATCAAAATTTGACTGAGTCTATGACAAGGGGGCCCACTTGTCATATCCCTTTTCTTTTTCTTTATCTTATTCTTAAATCTTGACACGTGGGGTCCGGCTGTCATTGAGACGAACTTAAGAACTGCCTTAATCACACTAGTTACTCATCAATGGCAGTCATTAACACTCGGTTAATTAATAAACAATGATTAGCAATTACTACACCTAGCTTTTAATACTTTACTAACTAACCCTAACTGATTTAACTACCCACTGACCTAGCTATCTAACTACCTAACTAACTCTACTAACCAACTAATTAACTAACTTAACTAATTAACTACCTAACTAACCTATGCCCTAACTAGCTACTGTTAGCATTAGGGCCCTACACGTCATATACAATATGTTAATTGAGCTTCATTGAGTGCACTGTTGAATACTAATGACGGTCATTAATTTGTCAGTTGTCATTAAGTACCAATGGTTAGGATTGATTATAGAAATTAATTCGTTGATTGGTATTAATAGAGCTCAATCATTATGATTAGCAAGGATTAATATAAATTACAGTGTTTACTCGGTCTGGACAGCACGGTTGGAAATTAATTACTACATTAATGGTGCTGAGCTATTAACTTACTTATTAATGACAGAGATTAATTTGGCGGTTAGCATTAATGAAGTTCAAAACTCATGTCGGAACCGACACATCAGAGGCATTAAGACGACAGTTAGAATTAATTCCAGAAATTAACTCACTGGTTAACACTTAATGAAGCTTATTAATTGTGCTTAGCTTTTATTATACTTATAAACATGTCTCAACCGATTCATCAGTTAGCATTAAGTACACTTAGGTATTATGGTGCTCATAATTATGTCCTGACCGTGTTTATTTGCATTAATGTTACTTAGGCAATTAGTGAGTCATTAACTAAGTAGCTTAGCATTAAACAGCTCAATCATTATGCTTCACTGAGTTAATCGGTTGGCATTAACTATACTCAGCTAATAAATATGCTGAGGCATTAAGGTGTCCTAACCGTAATTAGAAGGGCATTAGGCCCTAGATTCACCGGTTGGGACGTCGGCCTCCTGGGTTCGGTCCGACGGTGTTGACGCCAACGCCGGCCGGCGGCGAGGTCTTCCCGAGGCGAGGCGGTGGAGGGACCCGGGGCGGCGCAGCACCGGGAGGAGCAAGGCCGGCGCGGCGAGGAGACACGGCGAGGGACCGGGGCGGTCGTGGTGAGGCGGCGCGGCGGGGAGCAACCCGGGTTCGGGAGCCTCGGTAGCGGGGGCTCCGGGGGAATGGGGCGTGGCCGAGTAGCAAGGCGGAGCCGGGGGCGACTTCAGAGCGTCGGCGGCGAGCTAGGGCGGCGTTGGGCACAGCGAAGCGGCAGCGGCGTTCCACGGGGAGGAGGCGACGGCGATGGAAGCTTGACCGGGCGGAGCTTGGGGGCGAGGTGGAGCTAGGGCGGCCGGCGGCGAGCTCAAGGGGAGGCGGGGCCGACGGGGAGAAGCCGGGGTGGCGAGGCGACCGGAAGCGGGGCGGGGCTCCAGGAGGGCGGAGGCCGAGCGGTGATTAGAGGAGGGTGGAGGCGGTAGCTAAGGACGGCGGAGGCGACGAGCGGCCACGGGGCGGTGAGCTCGGTGGAGGAGGGAGGCGAATGGCGCACGGGGCGGCGGGGGAAATCCTACCGACGACGGGGCGAGGGGCGTGGCGGAGGCGAGCGGCCAAGGCGGCGGGCTCGGGTGGAGAGGGGGGGAGAGCTGGCGGCGGAGCGGTGAACCGAGCGGGGCGGAGGAGAATGGCGCCGGCGGGATGCAAAATGGGGAAAGGGAGGGGCGCGGAGCGGCCGAGGCAGGGGGGTCTTAGGGGGAGGCCGGTGAGCGGGGTAGCCGAGGCAGGGGGGCGACAGGCGGCGCGCGCCACACGGCGAACGGAGCGGCCGGGAGGTGGCAGTCAGGTGAGAGAAGAAGGGAGGTGCGGGGAGAGAGAAGGGCACCGGGGGTAGCGTACGGGAGAAGGCACCGGGATTGGGGGGGGGGTGGCGTTCGGCGTGGGCCGGAGGGAAGCAGGCCGCGGGGAGGGGAAATGGGCCAGGGGAAGGGGAGAGGCCCGCCCGGGTAGGGTTAGGGTCGATCAGGTTTTTTTTTCTTTGATTTATTTACTTTCTTTGAATTCAATTAAATCCTGTTTGGCACATTCAAACTTAGCTTCAATTCAATGAATTTAAATTCAAGTTTTGCTCCAATCAACATTAGTTTCTTTTTATTTTTGCTTCCCATTTAAATTTTTCTCTAACTCAACACTTCCAAAGCTACTTTTGTTCAAGACCTTTTTAACCCAAAGTTTTGGAATTCCTCTTAAACCTCAAACATGAATTAGGGTTTGGTTCTCCTAGGTGAATATAGCTGAAAAGAAATTCGAAGTTCCTTAGTTTCAATGTCATGAATGCATGCCATGATGCGCAATCAACAAGAACTAAATGGGGACGTTACACCGTGGCCGCTGACGTGGCAGAGGCTATGGCACCAGGGATCTTGGCGCCACAGCTGTGGCACCATGACTTGTGGCACTGCAGCATGTTAACTCTATCGGGCCATTTTCTTTCCCGTGTCGCCACCTTCTCTTGCCGTCACCTCCCCGCCGCTGCGCCTCCCTCAGTGTCGCCGCCGCTGCACTGCGCCTCCCACCGCCCCCACCGGCCACTGCCGCCTCCCACCGCCCCCATCGCCACCAACCGCCGCTTCCCACCGCCCCCAACCACGCCCACCGTCCATCGCCGCCCCTGCCGTCACTAGCCACTGCCCCCACCGCCGCCGGCCACCTCCACCTCCACCTCCTCCTCTCCCTCCCCTCCACCACCACCTCCTCCTCCTCCTCCTCCACCTCCACCTCCACCTCCATATTCTTCATCACCTCCTCCACCACCTCCACCTCCACCACCCCCCGACCACCTCCTCCTCCACGCTGGCCACCGCAGCTTCACCTCCACGTGAACGAAAGGTATCTTCCTCTTCCTCTGGGTATATGAATTTCATCGGATATTTATTTTGGTATGTAGATAGTTTTCGTATATGTAATTTTAGCGAATTAGATCACATATTAGATCAAATATGAATTAGAAACAAATAAACATTTTGAGAATTGTACGACGTATACGTAATTTTATAAGTGTAAATTATCCAATAAGTCAATATCTTATTGATGAATTTCGTATACTATCTCACAATGTAGATGGATAGAATTGTCAGAGTATACAATTGTTCAAGAATATGGGAGAGAGACAGTAGGAACATTGATTTTTGAGTCTATGGCGGTGAGGGTAGTTATATTTGGGGAGGCACCGACCTTTAGTGAACTGTTAGGCAGGATTGATTGTGAACTTGGACTGTCAGCAATTTTGATTCAAGTGGAGGAAAGTTATGATGCCGGATTGGTTTGAAGAGGTACCCTCTGCTGATGCCTATTCGATCGGCTCATGATTGGGACACTTATTGGGACATTGTGTTTGGCATCGGACGTTAAATCACTGGAGTTATGCATGTGGGGAGAGCAACATTGTTGTGGCGATTCAATAAATGGTCCGGAGCCAGGTCGAAGTCAAGAGCAACAGTTTGTTGTGGACATGCCTGAACCGCCATTTAAACCCATATCTTAGACAACCCCTATTGAGCTAGCTTCGGAAGTCGGTACAGTTGATGTGATTTCGATCGGTTGGTTGGACTGTCCATACGTCCAATGAACCTGCCACGAGCTACGAGTTCAGCCCATCAGATTGGTGGAATATGTCGTTACACAGTCGCACGATAATTTTGATGCAGCAGTTATGAATAATTCAATAGATGGTGAACCTGGGTTGGATGACACTGATGACTACCTGAGCGACTCCGACAAGGAGTGGAGCTCGAGTGAGACGAAGGAATGGAAGATTGCTTAAATCCTGAACAAGCTGGAGTAGTCAGAGAGGTACTCGGGGAAGAGTTCACCGCCATGGTTTTGAGAATGTTACAAATTTTGGCAAAGCCATTTGTAATGATGGCTTGCTAGGCTGTTCCTCGGGCATCACACATATAAGGAGAGACGAGGACGAGAAGCCGATCCTTACCAAGGGAATGTGGTTCAGCACTCTTGCGGAGCTGAAGGACTTCATTGCCGATTACTCCGTGAGGCACCACCGTCCTTTTACCGTCTACCACTCTGACATTAATAAGAGGTACACGGTACAATGCCAGAGAGGTTGTCAATGGAAGGCGTGGGGAAGGTTGACTCGTGACAAGTTGTAGAAAATCTCTCGGGTGAAGGAACCTCACACATGTGGTAGGTCATAAATGTCCGGGCTGCACCTACAGGTCATGGCAAGGTACATAGCTACCCGCATCATTGGCGTGGTTTGCGTTGACCCGGATGTTTCCGTAGCTTCGTTAATTGAGATGATATTTGCGATGATTCGTTACCGAGTGAAGTACGGGAAGGCACGGAGAGCCTAGCAGTTGGCGATGGAAATATTATGGGGTGATTGGAAGGACGCTTACAGTTGGCTTCCAAGGATATTGATGGGTATGCTAGTGGCGAACCCCGGATTTGAGTACTATTTGTTCCACAGTAATCGCACAGTCGTTGAACAAGTTGTTGTCAAACATGTCCTACAACATTTGTACTGACACTTCCACAATGTAAGGCGGCCTTCCAACATTGCCGACCGGTTCTTATGGTGGACGCAACATTTCTAACCGGCAAGTACTATGGTTGCATCATGATAGCCATTGGTGTTGATGCCGAGGACCAGCTCATCCCACTTGCTTTCGCAATTACTGAGGGCGAGAACAATGACAGTTGGGAGTGGTTCCTATACATCGTTCGCACGTGGCTTGCGGACCCCTCCCGGGAGTTATGCATCATATCTGATCAGCATCAGGAGATTGTAAACGCTGTGATCGTAGGTATGAAGGAGTCCGAGACGTCCATCACCGTTGTGCATGCGCGACCTAGCCGCAAACTTCTATAGCAAGTGCAACCAACTCAAGCTATTCAAAAATTCAAGGTTCTGTGTAAAGTGCTGGAGAAGGATGATTTCAGGACCAAGTATAGAGAACTAGAGAGGCTGTGCAACACCGGGGGCGAAAACATGGCTGCAGGAGATGAAAACAAGGAGGCAACTCTGGGCTCAGGCATATGACAGCGCGGGGCGACAATACAGCATGATGACCACAAACATCTCCTAGGTGTTCAACTATGTGCTTAAGAGGATTAGGGCGATGCCAGTGTCATACAATTCTCAAGTTCACGTTCAGGAAGTGCAATGCCTATTTCGTTTGACCGATGGAAACTAGCTAATACTGTGGCCTGTAGGGGTGTGTTATGGGGTCGGGTTGCCCAGCAACAACTTACCCTCGTGGAGGAACAGTCCGCCTCTCAGGTCGCCGAGGAGTTCAACCCTGAGTTACACGTTTGGCAGTTAGAACGGCGGTGGGGACTTCATTGGTGGCGAGCGTATACGGCGGAAGAAACTATAGAGTTTAATTTAACCGACGGTACTTGTACTTGCCGTGTGCCCCAGCTCCTTCACTTGCCATGTAGCCACGTCGTAACAGCCTGTCATGCTAGAGGAGTGACACATGTTTCGCCATATACGTTGCTATTATTTTCTCCAAGGCAGCCACCCTTCAAACTTGGGCAGCTAGGTTTCGAGCCATACCTAGACCTGACGCAATGGCCACTGTACCACGGAGAAGAGTACGTTCCAGATGATGCCATGTTGAACAAAAAGAGGGGCCGTCGGAGGCGCAAAAGGTTATGCAACAACATGGATAAAGCACAGGTTCCAAAGATAAGTACAGCCTAGGTGATTTCGACAATTTCCCTTCTAGGAATCGCTGCTCGATTTGTCATGTATTTGGCCGCAGTAGAGGCAAGCATACTGAACAGGGAAAATAAGACATCTAGGCATATGGCACAGTTAGCACGTTGTTATTTCGTAGCTGCGATATGTTGCCTTCTTTTTGTTGATTGTTCAAGATTGTTAACACTCAGAACTGCGGGATGGCTCCGCACCCGCACTACTCCCTCCTTGACCTTCACTACGACAAGGACCACCATGCCTGCCGTCTCGTCGAGCTGAGAGAGGTACGCATGTAACCACGTGATTATGTCTCTTCTTTTCTTTAAAGACTTGTTCATTGGTTATGTTACTTAAGCATGTGCTATAATGCTCGTAGGCACTGCCACCTTTACGGCCGCGAGAGCACGTGCCTCTCCCGTGGGATGACCGGTACGGGCCGTATCTTCATCCCACTGGCTTCCTCCCTCTGGCGCGCATGCTCAACAAGGGTCAGGTGCAGATGGATGGCGCACTAGTCACAGGCTTTGGTTGTCCGTTGGAGGCCGGAGACGCACATGTTTCACCTGCCCTGTGGGGAGATTACCCTATAGGATGTTTCGATGATCCTAGGTTAGCCCATCGACGGGCAACCAGTCACCGTGACACTTCTAGTGACCGGTGGCGTGACCGGGTTGAGGTCTTTTATGGCCACCGTCTAGACGAGCCACAGCAGGGTGCTAGGGACCAGAGGACCGCTGGAGTCCTACGTTCTTGGATTGCCGATAGGTATGTGCACTTTCCGTTTGTCTATTTTTGAACATTAGTCCTGATGTATCAAATTAAGTAAGACAGTTTCAATTTAAGTTTCTTCAGGTTCAGTGGCTGCCCCCAGGAGGCAAATGCGGCCACCGTACAGATTTTTGCAAGAGTGCCACAGGTGATAGCATTTCTTGGATATGGATTGCCATGCTGGCTCAGTACGAGGCAATAGGGGGGTACAGCTAGGGGTTGGCAGTCCTCGCATGGCTATACAGAAAGCTGTGCGATGCCTGTAGGTAGTCAAGGAGGAACTCAAACTTTGGTGGCTGCACATTGCTACTGCAGGTGTGGATCTGGGAGCAGTTTCCCAATTGGACATCCGGACAGAGTTTTGCCACAGGTGAATGCAAATATTATGATTGAATGAGTAAACATGGACGGACTAAAAACTGGGTGCATTTACATCGCAGGTGGGACAAGCTTCCAACAAGTTTACTCCGGGTTCTGCTGGGCGCAAGAGGGCACGCTGAAGCTCGTAGTTTCCTATTGTTTTAGGGTTCAGCATGGATGACTCTATTCATTAGGAGGTGCAATGGTTAAGGCATTGCCGTTGTGCACAATGACAAGTAGGGTCAAGCTCGTATGGTCTATTTGACTACATGTTTACGAATTGCAACGGTTAAAACAATGCTTAGAGTATTATGCCATGTTTAGTACATGTCTATCCTGGTTTTGCCTTAGAATTCGACAAACGTAGACAATGCTCATTCTCGAACAAACATTTAGCTAAAGGTGAGTTTAAAACTCTGTGCTGGATACTGCGGCGCTATGGCTTACGGCGCTGCAGCCCACTCTTGGGGTGCCGCCAGGTTTGGTGCCGCAGTCTGGCTACGGTGCCATGGCTTCTGGCGCCGCAGAGGCCAGTTGCAGCGTCCCCAGGCTTGGTGCCGCAGTGCTGACTGCGGAGGAGGTAGGGCTACATTATGATCAGTGGGATCATGCAATATAATTCTATCACATTTGAGCTAACCCCCGAGTGTACGAGAGCATGTTCATATCCGAGCGTACCAAAAGAAGTCATAAATCAAAGTCAACAAGCTTGCTAGCATATTACAAAATGGATAAGTTTATGCCCAACTTACATACTGCGAGGTTCAAGGACAGTACATCCTAGTACATTACATATTACAATAAAAACATCAGTACTGAATGTCTTAGTCCGATCTAATGAAAGTTCTTGCACTTCAACATGCGTGGCACACGTAGCTCTACTACGTGCAATGTGGGCCACTTCCCCTTCCTAATAGCCTCTGGGTCGGCCTCCTTCGCACATCTTGCCCTCTCGCGCTTCCTCTCCCTCTCGGCTTCACGCTCTGCTCTCTTCAGGGCTTCCAAGGCACGGTCTCTCGTCCCATGTTCTTCTCGTTGCAACTGCTCCGCCTTAAGCTCCTCATTCTCCTCCCATTTCCTGCGGAGTGTGACAGTCTCTGTGTCACTTTCAGTCATCTCCGTGTCAATCCACGCTCCGAAATCACATAGTGGAGGCATAAATTTCTATAAAACTCGATTAGCATGGGCCCAAAATAATATGATTTCAATACCGCAGAATTTTAACTACACTTGCTACATAAAGTATGAAATTGCCGGAGCGCCGAATGGCTGCTAAAGGATCAAACTCAAAGTTCGCACACATCCAATACCTTCGACCATACGTATCATATGCCTCCGATTTGTCTATCTTGCACGGGTCACCACACCAACACATCGGCGCATACCCGGTTTAGCACGACACTACCACGGAACTCATCCATCTCTTTCCTTTGTTTCACACAACTTCATGATGAACCAAACGTAACAAATGACCAAAACACATGCAAGGCAATGTCAAGCATAAGAAAACTAATCAAATGCGCTAAATGATCGATACATCTTTACGAACTAGGGCGGAGGAAGAGGTCGGAGAAGAGAGCTCATCAGAGGTTCACCGGGGTGGGAGGGGTGGAAGGAGGGCGCTCAGCTGCGACAAGGTGGAGAGGGTCGAATGGAAGAGGAAAGAATGTCGGGGCCGGGGTGTATGGGGTATAGAGGCTGCGGCGCCACAGGTCATGGCGTCATAGCTGCGGCGCCAAGATGCCCGGCGCCGCAGCCTCTGCCATGTCAGTGGCCACGGCTCTGCGGCGCCACGTACCCATGGTCTGCGGCGCCGTGGACAGCGGCGCTGCAGAGTGTTCCTGCGGCGCCGTAGGTCATGACGCCTTTAAAAGGGTCAGATCTAAAAATAGTTTTATGGAGAGGTTAACTTTAAAATATAATTAAAAAGGATTCATTAGCAAAAAAATTCCATATTAATAGAGTAATTGATGATTAAAGCCTTATTTGAACCAATTAAAATATGTCTTATATTATGAAATAGAGGAAGTATTAGTCTAAAACTTGACACTTCAACGCATATGGATTCAACTCTTTCCCTACTATAATACATGACTTAACGATTTCTAACCTGTTACGAAATATGACATACGAGTTGCTCCAAGATAGAACAGCTATAGTATCAGATAGGAAACATTATAACTGACATGGACCGTTAGATCTAAGGTCAAATCAATATCCAACTGTCTAATTAATTTTGATTATGTGGTGCAATGTGGAGGCTTTAAAGGAGCCTCCAATTAGTAAATATAAAAAGATTACATTCCGTAACAAACTATGTGTACGTAGTCAGTCTGATCTTCAGTATACACTTAGGCAACGTGCCTGTTTTTTCAAAATATTACGAGTATTCAGTAGTTCGGTAGTAAAAAAGAAAAATTAACTTAAAAGTAGTACTCCCTCTTTTTCAAACTCAATATGTAAGACATCCACATATTTTAAGATTTTATTTTAACCAACATTTAGATCGAAAAAATATAGAGTATATAACATAAAAGTGATACCACTGAGTTTATACTTATAAATATTTCAATATCACTTTTGTGTCACATAACCCAGATTTTGTTGATCAAAATTAAATTTTCTAAAGAAAATACATGAACCCCTATATTTCGAAACGGAAGCACATGGGAATGATATGCCAATATCAAGATCTCCATAGAACATATGTCGTGGCAAGCAAAAGCTGTCGGGGGCTACCGAGAACAAGGCGACAGAGGGGATATTTGTGGTGGTAAACGATGTGGACGTGATTGCCCCTGTTAGAGCCAGATTTGCCGACAGCGTGAAGGATGACACGGCTGCAGGGAAGGCGAATGTGTCCGCAGAGACACGGTCTGCTGACCGTGAGAAGGAGATGCTTGGCGTCTGCCGCTGAGTCCACCACAGAGAAGACTTGGTGGCGGCCAGATAGGCTATTAAGGGCTTACTGATGGTGGGGGCGATACTTGTCTCCCTTTCGAGCCAATCCCCATGCCATCATCGCCAACCTCTAGTGAGCTTGGCATCTGCAAGGAAACCTCTCGGTCCAACATGTTGGAGGCAACGAGGACCACTTCCTTCTCACGTTCGATGTGGAGGGGGATCACTGCTTTGTGCTCAGGGGGGTTTGTGGATGTTTTTGTGGGGATGTCATGCTGTTAGCAGGGTTCGATGGCCACCTGCCGCGCTACTGATGTTCATCTAGATGTTCTTTGTATTTGGGTGCAGATCGGGGACCTTACTTTCCCTCTTATGATGAAGGACATGGGATATGCGCTTGGTGCCAAGCTTGGCGCTATGCTAGTTGTGTCCATTGATCACCCGGGAGCCATCGTTGACGAGCACCTGAATGTTCACATAGAGCTCCCGGTCAGCTCAGCCCTGCAACGTTGGCTCAAGATCAGGGCCAAGTAGGATGGAGAGGAGAAGTGGTATGTGTTCAAGTATGAAAAGTTGCCGAAGTTATGCTTCTTTTGTGGTTTTGTAGGGCACATCGAGAAGAACTGCATGCTGCCCTCTGATGAGCGTGTGGTGCGGTTCAACATCGATCTCCGCACCTCGCCCTACAAGATATTCGAATGCAAGACCTAGAGTTTTCTGGTTGAGACTGGGAGTGGGTTGGTTTCTAGCCCACCTTCTCTTCTTTCCTACTCCTATTTCTTTTCCTAACATGACTCGGACATCACTTTTCTTGCAACGTGATTAACTATATCATTCACCTCCTTAAGAACGTTGCTTCCTTCTCTTCACAGCTCGTACTCCGATCTTCTCACGCATCTCCACGAACTTTGGCTTGGCTAGAGACTTGGTGAGAATGTCTACAAGCTGGTCTTCCATTCGTACATGTTGGACGTCGATCATACCCGCCTCCACACACTCTTATGTAATGGAAACGAGTATCAATGTGTTTGCTCCTCTCATGATAAACTGGATTCTTGCACAAGGATATTGCAGATTGATTGTCGATTTTTAGCGTCACCTTCTCGACCTTCTTCTTCATTAAGTCAGCTAAGAGCCTTACCAGCCAAACTGCTTGGCATGCTGCAATACTTGCTGCAATGTATTTGGCTTCACACGATGAGAGAGCCACCACTCTTTGCTTCTGTGAGCACCAACTGATCAAGTAGTTGCCCAAGTAGAACACCATGCCCGAGGTGCCTTTTCTATCGTCCACATCACCTGCCATGTCGTTATCCGAGTAGCCGTGTAACCCTTCGTTGGATCCCTTCTCGTAGATGCACCCAAACTCCAATGTACCTTTGATATAACGCAGTATTTGTTTGACAACCGCCATATGTTCTGTAGTCGGTTCTTCCATATATCTACTCACTATCCTGACCGAGAAGGCTAGGTCTGGTCGGGTGTGGAGTAAATACCTCAAGCTACTAATGATGCTGCGGTATAGCGTGGAATCTACTGGAGGATTGGTGCTTTTCTTCCTTAATTTGACTCGCGGATCCATTGGAATCTGTGTGGGGTTGCAATCCTTTATCCCACACTTCTCCAGAATTCTTTCGGCGTAGGCTGATTGACACAAGGTGATATGGCCTGGTTCTTGTGTTACTTCTATGCCGAGGCAGTAGCTGAGCAGACCAAAGTCGCTCGTGCTAAACAACTCTTTCATCTGGTTCTTGAACATGGTGATCTCTTTGATGCTTCCGCCGGTGATGATTAGGTCATCGACGTACACGTCGACAAGCAAATCAACTCCCTGATAGCTTCTTTTGTACACCGTGTGTTCAAGTGGGCATCATTCAAAACCTAGCATGACAAGGGATCGATCAAACTTTGCGTACTAAGCCCTGGGAGCTTGTCGTAGACCGTAGAGTGCTTTGTGAAGCCGTAGTACTTTTCCTTCTTCGCCTTTGTTCTCGTAGCCGGGAGGTTGTGATACGTAGACTTCTTCTACTAAATCACCGTTGAGAAATGCCGTCTTCACATCTATGTGGTGCACTTTCCATCCTCCCTGTGCAGCCAAAGCGATCAATAGTCTCACGGTCTCAAGACGAGTCACTAGAGCAAACACCTCCTCAAAATCGATTCCTTGTTATTGCACATATCCTTTTGCCACCAACCGCGCCTTGTGCTTGATGATCGTCCCGTCTATGTCCTTCTTTAAATTGAACACCCACTTCAAGCCAATGGGTTTATGAGTTGGTGGTAATGTGGTAAGTGTCCATGTTTTGTTCTTCTTGATGGAACTGAGTTCATCTTCCATCGCTTGTTTCCACCGTGGATCAGTACAAGCTTCTCGAAAGCTTGCCGGTTCTTCCGTTCCGAGTAGACATAGTCCCCAGTACTCTATGTCAATCGGAGAGGTGGCGTCATAGACCTCGTTGAGGTTTCATACGCCTCGTGGCCCTATATGAATAGGTGATCCTGGTGATTGTGTTGAACTTGGGGTTGCTGCCTCGTACTCGTGGGGGACCGCTTGTGTAGACCTTGTCGGAACTGGTTACTCCGTCCCTTGTTTGACAGCGTTGTCGGGCTGCCTGACTCATGCGTCCGTCTCATCCCAGCTGATGTCTTCTGCAGGAATGTGAAGCACCGTAAAGGTGTCACTTTGCTGCTATTCGTTCACCGTGGGACTATCACTCCAGTCCCAAGCCTCTTCTTCATCAAAGACAGCATCCCGAGTCACCACAACTTGCTTTGTCGTTGGATTGTACATCCGGTAGCCCTTTGTCTTTGCGTCATAGCCGATGTGAACCATTTTCTTGCTGCGATCAGCAAGCTTGGAGAGATATGGTGTCACAATCTTCACATGTGCAACGCATCCGAAGATGCGAAGGTGACCCACACTAAGCTTGCGGCCGTAGTAGGCTTCGTAGGGAGTCTTGCCGATTACGCTTTTCGTCGGTGCTCTGTTGAGGAGGTAGACAGCGGTAGACACCGCTTCTCCCCAGAATGCACCCAGAAGTCCTTTGCTCTTCAACAAGCTCCTCGCCATCTCGATCACTGTTTGGTTCCTTCGCTCGACTACTCCATTCTGTTGTGGAGAGTAGGGCGCTGTAAGATAACACCTAATTCCCAAATGCTCGCAGTAGTCTGTGAACTCGTTTGAGGTGAACTCGCCCCCGCGGTCTGTGCGCAATGCCTTTAGTATTAGTTCCTTTTCCATCTCAGCTGTAGCCTTGATCTTCATGAAAGCCTCAAATGCTTCATCTTTGCTTTTGATCAGGGCAAGCCACATGTACCGAGAGTAGTCATCGACTAGTAGCAGGAAGTAACGATTTCCGCCATGTGTGGCAGGGGTGATTGGTCCACACAAGTCACCGTGCCACAACTCAAGAGGGGATTCTGTTCAGTACTTTGCTTCTGACGGGAAAGGTTTTCGGTGTTGCTTGCCAACCAAACAACTGTCACAGATGCGCTCCACATGATTGATTAATGGCATGCCATTCACCATCTTCTTGTGAGCTAAGTCCTTCAGGGCATGGAAGTTCACATGCCCGTACCTTGCATGTCATCTCCATGCATCTTCATTGCATCATGCTAGGAGACACTTTGGAAGGGCCGGCTTGATATTCAAAATATAGAGTCGGTTTCTTGACCTTTTCACCTTGGCCAATGTCTTGCGGGTTCTGTCTAGGATTGTCATCACGCCTTCTTCGATCGCAATCTTGCACCCATTCTTGTCGAGCTGACCGAGACTAATGATATTGCTTCTTAGCCTCGGGATGAAGTAGACGTTGGTGAGTATTCGGTGTTCTCCCGTGAGACACTCGAACAAGACAGAGCCCCTTCCTTTTATCTCCACAGCTGAGCCATATCCAAACTTGACAATTCCCATCACAGTCGTGTCAAACTTAAGAAACTTCTCCTTGCAACCAGTCATGTGATTACTTGCGCCGGTATCAAGGTACCAAGCCTTTATTTGTGAACCGCTGAGCTTCGGTATCACCTTATCTTCATGTAGAAACACCTCCTGAGTGGGTTCCCTCGTCATCAAATGTATTGTTGCTGTTGCGGCAGCCTGACTAGTTGTCGTGTCGACGCCTTCGACAAACTCGCAGACTTCAGCGAGGAGAAGCGTGGGCTCGTCGTCGTCTTTCTTTGCCAAGTTTGCTTTTTCTTGCCTATTCGGCTTTTTGCAATCTTTGGCGAAGTGCCCGTATTCATTGCAATTGAAACACTTGACTTTCGACTTGTCGAAGTCGCGTGGTCGTTTTTCATCGGGGAACTTCTCGTTGTTGCTGCGTTTGTTGCTACGACCTCCATCTTGGGAGCGACCACCTCCACGGCCTCTACCGTTGTAGCCACCCCTCTTGGAGCTTCCCCCACCGTCTCTTCTTGCCTTGGCGACGTATGCATCCAGTTCGGCTTTGGTGAACATCAGCTTCTCGCCATCTTCTTTTGGCTTGCGACGTGTCTTGCTATTTTCTTCGAAGGTTCTCAACCTACCGATAGCTTCGGACACCGTCATCTTTGAGACGTCTCCAAATTGTTCGATCATGCCGATGATGTCGGTATTCGACGTGACCGACCCAAACAATTTTTCAACGATCTTCGTTTTGCTGATCTTGCCACCAAATGACCGGAGCTCGCCCACAAGGTTTGTGAGCTTCTTGGAGTACTCGCTGATTGACTCGGAGTCCTCCATCTCCATTTTGTTGAGCTGGCGCTTCAACCCACGAGCTCTTACCCGTCTTACGTTGTCTTCACCGACCTCCATCTCCCGGAGAGCTTCCCAAGCCTCCTTCGCCGTCTCGTATTCGGCAAGTGATATCAGAACCGAGTCTGCGATAGCCTGCGTGATGGCGACCATTGCGTCTTGATCTTTCTCCACGTCGGCATCTTCTTTACCGCCTTCTATCACCGACCAAACACCCAAAGAGCGGAGAATCAACTTCATCTTCACGGCCCATATGCCGTAGTTTGATTCGCTCAACATCGGGTATTGGATCGGTATAGACTTTGACGATGATATCTTCTTGCTGCTGGAGTTTGCACTGCCGGAGCTTTCCTTCTTGCCGGTGGAGTCATTGTCGTTGTCGTTGTTGCCGACCATCCCTTACGATTGGTTAGCTCTGATACCAAATGTTGGTTTCTAGCCCAAGGATCACGATCGAGAGAACTAGTACGCGAGAAAAACAATTTAGAGCTAGAGGCTCATATCGCGCCTCCTTTCTTCCTTTCTTGTATTTGTTCTCCTTGGTTTTTGGTTGATTACAATATGCTACCTTCTACCTCCTTATATAGGTTAAAAAAACACCTCATAGAAACTAACTAGGACTAAGAGTCCTAATTCTATTCTAATTACTTATCTTCTTTCCTACTCCTATTTCTTTTCCTAACATGACTTGGACATCACTTTTCTTGCAACGTGATTAACTACATCAGAGTGCGTGGCATGGCCTAGCTTTCAGCTAGCCAGCAGCTCCAACCTCTGCTGTCTTGGTTGGTGAAGTTGAGGATGAATACATGGAGGACGGTGGCCACCACGAGCTAGCCGAAGTCATCGCTGACGGCGTGCACAACTTGCATGTCTTCGGTTCAGCTGCAGCTAAGTGACGACTTTGACAACAGCTACCCCGGGGGTGAAGTCACGTATGCACGGTGAGATGCCGCGCAAAAGGTGGCTTTGGTTGTGTCGTGAGCTGGCGGACGTCTATGAATCAGCGCAGGTCGTTGGTGTCAAGCATCTCATCAGCGAGCACTGCATTGTCCCACCTCTAGGAGCAGGGTTGGACCGATAAGAAGGTAGCAAAGAGCTACATAGCATTGATGCCTTGGCAGTCTCGTGCTAGGTGGTGAGAATTCCCTAATTACGGAGTTAAGGGCTGAGGAGCGCAAGTGCAGTAGGTTGAGGTCACATCGGTGTTAGGCAAGAGAGCTTCTACAAAGGGGAGGGAGTCCTTTGGTGATGGTGGTAGTGCCATCTTTGATGTGCCTGTGGGTTGTATGCATGTGTATGTTGCTGCTTTTCCAGAGGAGACGACCGATTTTGTTGGGGAAGAGGATGGAAAGGAAGCAATTGGTCTTGGGGCTACCGCAGAACTGATGAGCGGGTATGTGGATGCCTGTCAAGACCTATGAAGTACTTTAGTTGGAACTTTTGAGGCTTGGGGCAGTCTCAAACAGTCCAAGAGCTTGTGTGTCTCACACGGGTGCATCGCCCAAACATCAGCGTCCTCTCAGAGACTAGACAAAATAAGGTAAAATTTAGGGGTTGTGGTATCGTTTAGGTATGAATAATGTATTTTCTATTTCGGCTGATGGTAAAGGTGGACGCCTTGCTTTGTTTTGGGATGAGTGTGTTGAGGTGGAGGATAATAAGTTTGGTGAGCATTTTATTGATGTAAAAGTTTCCATTCCACCTTCTAAAATAATATGGAGATGCACCTTTGTTTATGGTGAGCCTCACGCTCAGTATAGGTAGTCGATGTGAGATCATTTGAGAAGGACTAAGCCTCTTGGTTCGGGTCCTGGTTGATGGTGGGGGGTTTTAGGCCCCCTTAGGATCAGCTTCTAAAGAGCTTATAGGTGAGAAAAAGCTCTAAGCCAAATCTAAGAGGTTTTTAAGTTGTGGCTTAAATTTTTAAGCTTGTTTCTTTTTCTATTGGTGGTAGGAATCTTCAAGTTTGAGGCTTCCCGAGCTTCTCCACCTCTTCACTTATTGTACCTAACTCTTTACCCTTGAAATTCAAATTATCTACAGAAAAACTACCACTCAAAACCTAAAACAAAAAAAATCCCTCTTCATCCTCACCCCCTTCCTCCCCTGCCCTCCCCTTGCCCGTGGATGCCGCCATCCATGTCCCTCAACCCCACGGCTGCTTCCCGCTCAGGCCGCCGGCAGCCTCCTTATGGCGCCCAAGCTCCGCACGCGGTCCCCAGCGGCGGCCGACCTCCCTCTCCCTCCCGGCCGCGCCCCCACCCTCTTCCTCCCGCCCGCACCCGTCGCCCCTCTTCCTCCCACTCATGCAGACCGCCTTCCTCCGCCGCGCCGCCAGATCCATCGGTGCACAGCCTTCCCGCTCGTTCGCAACAGCTGCCGGTCTCCCATCTGTCGAACTTCGCCACTCCCCCGTTTGCAGCAGCCGAGCGAGGTCGCTGCCGCCCCGTCCTCGCAGAGCAGCTCGCCGCTGCCTCCACCCCGCGCCGGCCTCCCCGACGGCAAGCTCAACCCCAACGCCGGTCGGCCAACAGAGCAGCTCGCGCGAGGTGCCATTTTTTTCTTTTTTTCTCATTTTCACTCAATTTCCTGATGACTTGGTCTCGATTGCTTACTTGTTCTTGTAGCTAGTTACACAACATGATGCATTCAAGATAATGACATTTTGTGTGTGCTTATGTAGTGCCTCATATATATACCCTAGTTTAGTACCTTCATGTGTGCCATTCATAACATTAGCAGGGAGACAAGACATGGTAACATCGGAGGATTTTTGTGTTGCTTTGTTAGTATTTAGAACCAACTTGTCTAGATGTTAGTTAGTGAATAAAGCTGCCATTATCCTTCTAAATTTAAAGTTCGATGGTTGAACAACATTTGTTGGACTCTAATATTCCATGGTTGAACAACACTTGTTTACAGTAAGCATACATATGAAAGAAAGATTTATCTTTTATGTATAGATGTTGCAATAAATTAAAGATTAGTTACATGAACATTAAAAAAATCTGACTAGTTATATGTTCACATGGTTTCCTTTTTCATGGTATAGTTATTATTTTAACATCTAGATATATTCATAGATGGAAAAAGGGAAGGCTATCGGCAAAGCAACTTGGGATGCCGTTGCTCGTAAAATATTTCTTGATATATGTGTTGAGGAAGTGAATGCAAATAACAGGCCAACTCAATGTTTGAACAACAAATGATACTCCAACTTAATTACCAAGTTTAATGAGCATACCAAGAGAGATTACACGTGCAAGCAATTCAAGAATAGGTGGGAGACACTGAAAAAAGGGTATAATATACGAAATCATTGAATCAACATGCCTCCGGCTTAGGAAGGGATTCTATCACCAGTACCATAGTGGCTAGTGATGATTGGTGGGAAAAAGAGATAGTGGTATGTCTCTCTTTATGTCATTTACTAGTGATATATGATTTTTCAAATGTCTTTGAAAGTAATAAGTTGCTCTCATGTTTGTATGCAGAAATGTCCTGATGCTGTGAAGTTTTGACTTGCTTCTCTTGATAATGAGGACAAAATAAAGATAATTTTTTATGCTCACAGTGTTACAAATGAGCATGCAATGGTTCTAGGTAAAACCTCCAAAGTTGGAGTGTCTCATGTTGACGTTGGAGAAGATGATTCTAGTTCGGGGTGTGAAGGTACACCTGTATGTGCCAAGGTAGCAAAGAAGAGAACCACAGGATACTCACCTAGTCCTACGACCTCGAAGAGAAGAACTGACAAAGATTCTAAAACACATAAATTTTTAGACTTTGTGGTGGAGAAGGAGTCAAGCAAATGTAGTGTGACATCTACGTCTGTTGATTTTGTGAGGGCTAAGATTGGAGAGATGATGGCCAAGGTGGTTGAGGCTAGTGCCGAGGAAGGGAGCGATGCACATTTCTATGCATCACAGCTGTTAATGAAAAAAGTATGCCATGATGTCTTCATCACTTTGAAGACACCAAATGGAAGACTTGGATGGATCAAGAGGACATGGGAGGAGAAAAAGAAGCGTTAGGCTTCTTTAGTTATCTTGTTATTTACTTTGTCAGTTATTAATTTACATTCGAACTTGTGGTGCTTTTAAATAAAACTTTTAAATAAAACATGTTGTGAAATTAGTTAATCCAAGTTAAAAATGACTAGAGATTACTTAATTAATGTCTTATACGTAACCTTAGTATTATGGAAAAGCTTAATTGTTTGATTGATAAATACAAGTAATTTGCAAGAGATTGAAGAATAATTATGGACTCTAGTTCTTGCAATTAAGATATATTTTCCATGCACGCATTGCCATGTCATTTGCATTTGTACTTGGAATTTTTCTAGAACAAGTCCTTGTTGGACTTTATTGTTTCTTCGTCAGAAGCCAGAGTTCAGCATGTAGACCAGTTGAACTCTACTACCTATCCGTCATCAAGTAAGTCCAGTTTCTTGTTCATATTCGTTGAGAACATTTTACAAAATTTCCTTCTTGTCTATAACATGCACAAAATAAAAACCTATTTTCTAAAGTAAATCAATTGTGAAATCGTTGATTGCCGGTTTTTGGGGTAGGTGGTGAAATTCTAGAAAGATGCCTAGGGCACATTGGAAGGCGGATTTCATCACACGGGTTTGTTCATATACGGTTAAAGCAACCAATAATCGATTGTGCTTAAGCGCTGTAGTGATCGTGCATACCATATACCTTGTATGGATGAGGTTGAGTTAAAGTACCTTTGCCATAGGTCATACTCCTCTGAGAAAGGAAGGCCTCAATAGTTGGATCTGTAGTATCAACTATTGGGAAGGTGGTGTTAGCCATGTGTGCTAACCACAATACGTTGGATCTTTTGTATTAACGTGAGACTGGTAGCTCTAGTCTGTTGTGCAGACTACGACGCGGGGTATGACTGAGCGGGTGGTGAAACAGCTTTGTGATCTTACGGTCTGGTTGTGCATGTGACGACATGAACACCGCGACTATTGGTCATTTGTGGGTACAGTTGCGTCCTCTATAAAGTGTAAGAAAGTGTGGCTTAGTCACTCCATATTCCTGGTTGAAACTGCGAAAGCGGCAGGGAAGGGATCCATCGGGGATCCTAGTAACCCGTAAGACATGAGTCATAGTCTCTTAGATTAAAACTTGACTCTCTTACCTTACAAAAATGTATTGCTTTTGGAGAGCATTGCTGTTTTCAGTAGTTAGTCCATCAAACACCTCTTTGCTATTCCTGAACTTGTTGAGTGCCTTTTGTACTCATCCATCTATTCTAATTCTTTTGATTAGACTGTGAGTCGATGGAGGAGCAGGAAGTCGTTTGCGTCGAAGTCAATGAGGGAGGAGCCGAAGAGCAAGCACTGATGAAGGAAGATGACGGTGTAGTTGCCAAACTAGCCTAGAACACAACATGATCACATGGAAATTGAGAACACAAAGGATTTGGTGCTGCGTGCAAAGTTGTAGCATTTTCTGTGGAGTTTATTCCTCTTATATGGTCTCTGATACGAGCTGTACGTGCAAGCTGAAAAATAGGGAAATCGTGGCCATGACCGAGTCCTACGGCTGCGCCATCCCACAGCGCTCAATCGTGCCCCGATATCGCTACCATGATTGCTTGGTTCATGCCATCCCATGAAGCAGTCAAGGCGGCAAGCTAAACTAGTTGAAACTACGGCCAAGTCGCGAACAGACTCGCGCTGCATGACCGGTTTATTCACTAAGTACAAAAACAAAGTAAATAACTAACTGACAATGCAACGGGATTATCCTATCAATTCACCCCCTAATCCTGTTGCATCGACTTCACCTCAACGACGCCAAAGCCTGCGCCTCAGCTCAATGAACTTCACGTGTCCCAACGCCTTGGTGAGTATGTCGATGAGCTGTCCATCCGTGCCGATATGATCGACATCCACCTTGCCATCCACAATGCATTCACGGATAAAATGAAAACGTGTATCAATGTGCATACTGCGCTCGTGATGCACTGGGTTCTTAGACAGAGCAATCACTGACTTGTTGTCCACAAGTAACTTGACCTTCGATGGAGCTGCACCCTGGATCTCCCCGAGTAGCTTGCTCAGCCAAACTGCTTGACATGCCATGGTTGATGTGGCTATGTATTCCGCCTCACAGGACAAAAGTGCAACAATCTTTTGCTTCTGTGATGTCCAGGTGATGATGCTGCCTCCAAGGAAGAAGACAATGCCGGAGGTGCTCTTGTGGTCATCAAGATCTCCCGCAAGCTCGCTATCGCTGTAGCTGATCAGCGCAGGCACCGCTGTGCCACTCTTTTAGCCGCACCCGTAGTCGAGGGTGCCTCGAACATAGCGAAGGATCTGCTTCAACACAGCCCAATGCTGCGTGCCTGGAGCTTCCATGAATTGGCTTGCTATCCCCACTGCGTATGCAATGTCTAGTCGAGTATTAACCAAGTACCGTAGGCTGCCAATGATGCTGCGATACCGGGTCACATCCACAGCCTCACCACCATTCTGCTTCTGTAGCTTGAGCCGCCCTTCCATCAGAGTGTTGCACGGGTTGCAGGAGCCCATGCCAGCAATGTCCAGTATCTTCGCCACATAGCCAGTCTGACAAAGCGTGATCTCGCCGCCGGCTTGCTTTACCTCGATCCCCAAGTAGTAGCTTAGGAGACCAAGGTCGCTCATCTAAAAGAGCTCATGCATTTGTGCCTTGAACAAGTCGATGTTGGTGACATAGGTGCCGGTGATGACCAGATCGTCGACATAGATGCCAACCAGCAGGAACGAGTCCGCATCACCCCTTCGGTACAAGGCGTGCTCCATCGGCACTTCTCGAAGCTGAGCGATGTCAGCGATGTGTCTAGCTTCGCGTTCCAGGCATGCGGTGCTTGGTGAAACCAGTACAGTGCCTTCCACAGCTTGAGCACCTTGTGCTCATTGTTGGTGTCGATGAACCCTGCCGGCTGGTGCACATACACCTCTTCCGCGAGTTCCCCATTAAGGAACGCGGACTTAACATCCATATGATGGACTTGCCAACCTTGGTGCGCGGCCAGAGCGAGCAGCAAATGCACTGTGTCCATCCTCACCACCGGAGTAAAGACCTCATCGAAGACACCCTGCTTCTGCACGTAGCCCTTTGCCACCAAGTGCGCCTTGTGCTTAATCACATTCCCTTCTAGGTCCTTCTTCACCATGAAGACCCACTTGAGCCTAATGGCTTGTGTCCAGCCAGGAGCGTGGCAAGCTCCCACGTGACATTGTAGCAGATCGAGTTCATCTCGTCCTCCATGGCGCCTCTTCGAGCGCTTCCTCAACCAATGCGGGCTCCTCTGCTGCAAGCAAGCATAGCCCACTGTACTCGATGTCGCACGGTGGCGCCTCTTCATAGATGTCGTTGAGTGACTTGTACCGAAGTGGCACCCCCTCGATGTCGTGCGACGCTTCCGTTGGTGGCGTCATAAAGCCGCCGCCCTGTGGTGATGCTAGCACCGGTGTAGCCGGTGATGCCGGAACCGGGGTGGCTGGAGACACGGGCTCGACCTGATCCTCAAGGTTCGCCGCGACCGGTTCTGGCACAGCGACGGGCTCAACAGCTGGTGCAGCAACAGGTTTGGTGGTGTAAACCACTAAGAACTCCCCTGTCAGCAACGTCCACCCAGTTCCAACACTGCTTCTCCTCGAAGATGACATCGCGAGTGATGTGGCCTCCATGTGACCGGATTGTACACGCGATATGCCTTGGCTCCATCCTCATAGCCCACGAACACCATTTGCGTCGCTCTGTCGGAGAGCTTGGTCACGCCGGGGCCGACATTCTTCACATGGACAACACAACCAAAAGTGCACAGATAGTGCACGTTCAGTTTGTGCTTCTTCCACGCTTGGTACAGTGTCATACCCTGGAGGCTACGCATCGGTGACCGGTTGAGGATGTGTACCACTGTCTTCACGGCCTCGCCCCAGAACGCACTGGAATAGACATTTCAGCAAGCTACGTGCCATCTCCATGACAGTCTGGTTGCGCCTCTCCACAATGCCATTTTGCTGCGGTAAATAGGGCGCGGTGGTGAAGTGCTTGACACCGTGCTCGTCACAGAATCTGGTGAACTCAGTTGAGTTGAATTTACCGCCTCGATCGGTGCGGAATGCCTTGAGCTTTAGGCTGCTCACGTTCTTGGCCAGCGCCTTGATCTTTTTGAAGAAGCAGAATGCTTCATCCTTCGATCTAGTCATCTCCACCCACATATATCTACTGTAATCATCAACAATTAACAAGAAATATTTGTTACCAGCGTGTGTTGCCGGTGTTATGGGGCCACACAAGTCATGGGGGACGAGCTCGAGCCCTTTCTCCGCATGATACATCGACGCGCGTGGGAACGGGGTCCTGTGCTGCTTGGCCAACGAGCAGCCATGTAGGGCATGCCGTTCACCATGTTCTTCGCCCTGAGGTCGTGCAGCGCGCGGAAACGCAGGTGCCTGAAGCGCCCATGCCACTTCCACGCCACGTCGCCGGCCTTTGTGAGTAGACACACAGGTGTATAACTAGTTGCTCATCCGCTGCACCCGTGCCAGGAGCAACCGTGACCTATCGAACAGGCACAACTCACCTCCCTCAATGGTCGTCTTCCATCCCACCTCATCGAGCTATCCCAAGCTCACGATGTTGGTGTGCATCTTCGGTATATAGTATACCTCAGTGAGCGCGCGATGCTCACCGTTCCGGTAGGTGAACAGTACCATGCCGTGCCCATGGATCTCCATGATAGACCCATCGCTGAACTTGACCGACCCCTTCACCATCTCGTCGATGGACGACAGCAATGCCTTGGACCCTGTCATGTGGTTGCTGGCCCCCGTATCAAGGTACCAGCGGTCGTTGTCCATGGCCACTGGGATCATGCGCACCTCATTGAGGGACACGCACTGCTCACCCGTGCTTGGCACGGCATGCACACCGTGCTTGTCGATGTTGAAGTTTGTTGCGGCCAGCAACAATGCCGGCTGCTGCTCCTCGGCCTGAGCAATGTGTGCATCCTCCATCATCTCACGATCGCGCTTTGCCTTACAGCATTCCTTCGCCCAGTGGCCGGTTATGCCACAGTAATGACACTCGCCCTTGCGCCATTCACCGAAGCCACCCCCGCCGCTGCTAGACAAGGGCTTGTCCGTGTTCTTGGCCTTCGCCTTGGTGTTGGCCTTGGGCTTCTTGTCGCCTCTGTTGGACAAACCTCTGCCTCGCTCCCGCTGCTTCTGCCGCACCATCCACTCCTCTTCGGTGAGAAGCAGGCGGCCGCCTACGGAGCCGGAGTCCTCGAGATCATCCCACTCCTCCACAACGAGCAGCTGACCGCAGAGCTCTTCGAGAGTCAAGGTCTTTGTATTGACCAACGACTCGATGGCGAGAGCCATCTGCTTGTACTGCCTGGGCACGCTCCTAAGCAGTTTCAGCACTGCCTTGTGCTTGGTGATGGGATCACCAAGTACCTCCAGGTCATTGCCGATGGCGCCCAACCGCATGGCGAACGACTCGATCCCCTCACCGTCCTTGAACTTGAGGTTGTCGAACAAGGTGCGGTGCATTTGCGCCTTCGCCTCCCGGACGCGCTCTACGCCAATGCACATCGTCTTGAGTGTGTCCCACGCAATCTTTGCCGTCGCCTTTGTTGCCAAGGTATGCACCAGTTCCGGTGGCACTCCACGAAGGATCACGGTGAGCGCGCACCAATCGTCGTGGTTCTCACCGACGCCGGTGTCCACCACCACATCCCACTGGCCTTGGGCCTACAGCTGCACCTTCATGATCAACGCCCAGTCAGAGTAGTTCATTCGCGTGAGCATGGGAGGATGCAACGATCCATCACCCTCACAGACAACCCTCTCGACCACGCGCTCGTCACTAGTAAGTCTCGCCATGGGCGGTGGTGTTGAAGGTGTGCTGACGTTCTTCACCTTTGTCGTCGTTGTCATCCCCTGGCATCAACTACAACGGATCGAACACCATCCACTGTAGTTGCCAAACTAGCCTAGAACACAGCATGATCACGTGGAAATTGAGAACACAAAGAATTTGGTGCTGCGTGCAAAGTTGCAGCATTTTCTATTGAGTTTATTCCTCTTACACAGTCTCTAACTGTACGTGCAAGCTGAAAAATAGGGAAATCGTGGCCATGACCGAGTCCTACGGCTGTGCCATCCCACAGCGCTCAATCGTGCCCCCATATGGCTACCATGATTGCTTGGTTCATGCCATCCCATGAAGCAGTCAAGGCGGCAAGCTATCACTACTACAAACAACGTCATCCAGGATCGGTATCATTGATGGGTAGCCCGTGCCCGTCATTGGTGAAATCACTTCACTGACGGGTAGGAAAACAACCCGTCAGTGACGAATATGCGAAGAGCTTCAATGCTATTATCAAAGATAACATCACGGACGGGTGGGAAAACAACCCGTCAGTGATGAGTTTCAGTGACGGGTAGATTTCTAGCCCGTCAGTGATGACATCATTTATCACAGACGGGTAGAAAAAATACCCGTCAGTGCTGACCTGCAGTGTAAGCACGGACGGGTAGAAAACTGGCCCGTCAACGATGACCAAACTAGCACTGGCGGGCATAATTTTGGCCCGTCCGTGATGACTTCTTCTATCTATAAATGTGGGACGGCCTAGTTATTTCCGCCGCATTGAAACCCTAGCTTTCTTTTGCACCGCGCTGTGGCCGCCGCCGGCCTAGTTATTTCTGCCGCGTTGAAACCCTAGCTTTCTTTCGCACCGTGCTGTGGCTACTGCCTCCTCCCCGAGCCCCTCCGAGCCCGGATCCGGTCGCCGCCTCTTCCTAGATGCGATCGCCGCCTCTTCGTCGAGCCCAGATCTGACCGCTACCTCCTCCCCGAGCCCCCCCCGAGCTCGGATCCCATCACCGCCTCTTCCTCGAGGCCGGCGACCGCTCGTCCGCCTTGTAGCTGCGCCGGCGCTGGTGGAGCCGCCGTTCTCCCCTCTCCGTCGTGTTTGTGACACTGCGCTGTACTGCACAACATACTTTTCTTGGAAAGAGTGTCTTGTGCAGTGTAACCACAATGTCACAATGGTGACAACGCTCTATTGCGGTTACACTGCACAAAAAAACTACGTACTGATATCACATTCTAATGCGTCTATCGCATTCTAGAGAGTCCATTTGTAGTCGAATGTATTGTACACACACACACACACACACAGACACACACGCACACATATATATATATATGAGATGTGGACTTGTCAAATTTGCGATGTGGAATTGAGATGCAGAAAATAGATTAATTTGTATATATTGTCCTACGCATGCTGGGGCTGTGCAGAGACTGTACATGCAGCTGGGATGTTATTCTGTTTTTCAGAGGTGGCAAGCAAAATGAACTGATGAGGCCAGGAAATTCATGCACGGAAAACATCTCATCACTGACGGGTAGAAATTTCACCCGTTTGTGATCACAGATCACAGATGGGTGAAAATACAACCCGTCTGTGATGAGGAATCATCATTGACGGGTTATTTTTTGGTCCGTCAGTGATGAAGTATCATCACAGACGGGTCGTTTCTTGACCCGTCAGTGATGAGTTATCACAGACGGGTGTAAAGACAACCCGTTTGTGATGATCCTGTTCTAGGCGAATGACTAAGAGTGTCATCACAGACGGGTCGTAATTCTATCCATCAATGATAAAAAGTGTGATGGGCAAATCGAACGAACAACTCACAATTTTTAGGACAACTACAGACCATCGAAAATGATTAAGATATATACAGACCATCGAAAATGATTAAGATATATATAGAATATTGTATTACATACATAATTTATAAAATAAAAATAGATAACTAAAAGTTCTCGAGCGGTAGATCTTCATCGACGGGCTCTGGCACCAGAGAGTGCACCTTATGGACCATGAAGAAGCTCACTCCGTCGACACCCCACTTGATGTACTTCGCGTGGAGGCGGTGGCACATGGTGCGGCGAGTGGTGCGCTTTGACCCACTGCAAGTATAGGAGACGAGGAATCACCCTGGCTCGTGGTGTGCTTCCACGTTGAACTTTGCTCGTGGGTACTTCTTGGCCAACACACAACGGACGACGAAGGCGCCGGAGTAGCGTACTCCTTGAATGTACGCACAGAGGAGGGTGCCCTCTGTGTTTCCATAGCCGCACCCGATGGCTTGAACTGTCTTGCGGGAGAGGTGCATCGTGATCTCGGTGCTTGTGTGGTTGATCGGGGATGGAGGAGGGGATGGAGGAGGGGACGGAGGCGGGGACGGCGAAGGGGACACCCTCTTGCGCTTCCCGGCCATGTGGGAGGAGATACCCGTAGACTCCATTGCAAAGCAGGTGGTGGTGAATACTTGGACGACGAAGAAGATGAGGACGTTATATAGAGGTCCTCGTCTGCCTCGTGTACCGGCGTGACCCTCGTCTTCGGGCGCGAAACAGAGAACAACTTTGGGCGCGAACAGTGATCACCACTGACGGGTTACTTTTCGGCCCGTCAGTGATGATGACTTATCATAGGCGGGTCAGAATATAACACGTCTGTGATGATTTATCATCACTGACGGCTCTGCATAATCGACCCGTCAGTGATGAAGTCCTTAAATCATCACTGATGGGTTTCGATTTGGCCTGTCCGTGATGAGCTGCTATATAGGTTTCTAACCGTGCGGCTTGTCATTTTCGCCACGCGTCGAACCCGAGTTTTGCCTCCTAAGTTCCGACCAGCGGCGGCGCCTCCTCGCGTCAAGAGCAACGTTGCAGCCGCCCAGAAGCGTGATTTGTGGGCAATTCGGTGAGAGGAGATCTAGGGACCAGGTCGCATTTTGAAGGGCCGGCCGGACAGTGCTATATTTTGAGTTGGAGACGAGAGGTTAGTAATTGTGCTCTCTCTATATTATGTATTAAGTGCGTACATCCCCTAAAGGACGTAGATTAAAGCCTTCGTGCTATCATTTATTACTATAGGATCGATGGATCGAAGTTGGATGTACGGGGATCGTGCTACCAAAGGGTACATAGATGCTTTATCTAGGTTTCTTCGAGCTGCCCGAGAAGATATGTTGAGGAAGAGAAAGAATGAAATGTGTTGTCCATGTCATAATTGCAATAACGTGGAGATGGTGCAAACGACAAAGGACTTGCAATTACACTTGCTTATAAAGGGTTTTATGGATGGTTATACCCGTTGGACAAGTCACGGCGAGGAGGAAGAAGTTGCCACTGGCGAAGAGGCAAAAGTCATTCCAAGTGGTGTAGACGTAGGAGTGGGGGTTGGTGAAGGGGTGGAAGTCGAGGCTGGACATGTTGCGTCGCTCGACGAACCGGTGGAAGAAGACAATTCAGAATCCTCAAATGAGGATACGGTTGATGTACACAACGATTTGGACCAAATGTTGTGTGACGCGGAAGGGATGAACCTTGGTGGAAGAGAGTACGACGACTTCTTAGGCTTGTTGGGAGACTCGGAACTACCCTTGTTTCCGGGATGCAAACCAAAGCACACGCGATTGTCTGTCGCGCTAGAACTGTTGAAGATCAAGGCAAGCAATAACTGGTCTTCACAAAGCTCTTGGTGCTCCTGGAGGACATTCTTCCAGCCGGGAACGTGTTGCCAACAACAACTTACAAGGCCAAGAAGGTTATATGCCCTCTTGGATTAGAAGTAAAAAATACACACATGTCCGAATGATTGTATTCTATATCACAAAGAGAACGCGAACCTGCATAGATGTCCGTCGTGCAAGACATCCCGATACAAGCGTATTAATGGAGAAATTTTCCATGAAGGTGGGGGTGTGGTGAAGGGGCCCACTGCAAAGGTGGCTTGGTATCTTCCGATCGTTCCCCGTTTGAAACGTTTGTTCGCAATAAGAAGGAGGCAAAGCTGATGCGTTGGCACTCAGAGGGGCGTAAGGAAGATGGAATAATGAGACACCCTGCCGACGCATGCCAGTGGAGGACTGTCGATAGGGTATTTCCGGAATTCGGTAAGGAACCGAGGAACATAAGGTTTGGGATGAGTACGGACGGAATCAATCCATTTGGTAACATGAGCAGCCGACACAGCACATGGCCGGTCCTCCTCAGTATTTACAACCTTCCTCCATGGTTGTGCATGAAGCGTAAGTACATACATCTCTCCGTACTCATTCAAGGGCCTAAGTAACCTGGAAATGATATTGATGTGTACGTACAACAACTAAAGGAAGATTTAGCAACACTTTGGCACGACGGGGTGGAAGTCTGGGACGCAGATAAACAAGAGAACTTCAACCTACGCGCCTTGTTGTTCACAACCGTGAATGATTATCCTGCTTATGGAAACTCGTCCGGCCAGACTGTGAAAGGCCACGAAGCATGTGTTGTGTGCCAAGAACAAATAGTGAGTCAGTTCTTGACACACTCGCGTAAAATCATATATATGGGTCACCGTCAGTTCCTTCCGAACGATCACATCTGGAGGAAGTGGAAGAAACAGTTCAATGGAGAATTCGAGATACGGGAGCGCCCCACACAAAAAAAGGGTGAAGAAATCTATGAAATTGTGAAAGATATCGATGTTGTGTTTGGAAAGCAACAGAAGCTGAGGTCGGGCATCTAGAAAAAGAAATCCGTATTTTGGGACTTGCCGTACTGGAAGGTGCTAAATGTCCATCACAGCATTTTGGGACAATCGGAAGGAAAGATTACCAACCTTCTGATACAAGGGAGTTCGAGAGAGCTCATTTCACAGTCTTGCAACACATGTTAGTGGTGGATCCGTATATCGAAATTCACAAGCAAGTGTTACGCCAACAGAACCCGAAAAAGTCTGAATTTTGGATCTCGAAAACACACAACATCGGGTTCAACCAGTGGTTAAAGAACTATTTTTACGATAAAAACCCTGCAACTGATGAAGAAGATGTAGCCGGATGGTTGGCAAGAGGACCCATCGCGAATGTCGTGACATGGCAAGGGTACGAGATCAACGGATATACATTTTACATGGACGCCCAAGACCGAAAAAGCACATACCAAAACAGTGGGGTCCGGGTAGAAGCCCGTAGTCCCCGAGGAATTAAGTGCAACTACTACGGCATAATCAAAGAGATTTGGGAACTTGACTACATAGTCATGAAGATCCCCTTATTTCGATGTCGATGGGTGAATCTCAAAGATGTGCACGTGAAAGATCAGAACTTCACTACCGTGGATCTAGAGAGATTTGGGTCAATAGAAGAGCCTTTTATCTTCGCTAAACAGGTTGCCCAGGTCTTCTACATGGTTGACCCATCAAATAAGAAGCGCCACGTTGTGAGGAATGGAAAAAGGAGTATCGTTGGAGTTGACGGTGTACTTGATGAAGAAGACTACAACCAATTCGATGATCCGGAACCCGAATGTGAAGACGAAGAATCAAGTGATGATAAAGAACAGAGTGATGATGTGCCAGTGTATGTACGTCGAGATCATAATGAAGGACTAACATATAATGGAAAAAAGCTAGTCGACAACGATGACGATGACTAAAATTGTCAAATTGGGTACTTTCATGTAGGACTGATCAATACCTAGTTGTATGATGTTCCATATGGAATGAAATTTGTAATTGTTGGACATTTACTTAAATTAAGTGATCAAGTACTCTACTTTGTAGTATTTACAGTGTTGTATTAGTCTGAACATACTGGATCTGCACACTAAAATGCAGATTCAGTAAGTCCAGTTAATAACTTACTGACTTACTGAATCTGCATTTCAGTTTGCACATTGAGTTGATGAAATTGTTATCATGGACGGGCCGAAAGGATTGCCTGTCCGTGTTGAATTCATCACTGACAGGCGTAGATGCCATCCGTCCGTGATGAAGTAGTGACTACTTCATCACGGACGGGTGGCATCTACGCCCATCAGTGATGAAGCAGTCATCACGGACGGGTCGCATCTACGCCCGTCCGTGATGACTCCTTCTATTTATAAGGCCTGTGCCCACGGGACTTGAAATTTTTCACCGCGCGTCAAACCCTAGAGTTTGCTCTTCAGTTCTGACCAGCAGCGGTGCCTCCTCGCTAGTGGTGCATCGTTGCGGCCGCCGCCCACCGTGAACCTCACCTAGCACCCCCGCCGCCGCCGCAATGGATCCCTCCCCGACCGCCCCCACCGCCGACGCTTTCCTCCCTCCAACAGCCGCTGCTGCCGCTCCCCTCCCTCCAACAACCGCCGCCTCCGTGGACGCTCTCCTCCTCCCAACAACCACCGCCTCCGTGGACGCTCCTATCCCCATCGACGGCGACGTGGACACTTCCCTCCTCCCTTCAACCGCCACCCCGGGTTCTCCTCCCCACAGGCCAGTACCCCTATAACCACCACTACTTTGTTTCTTTTCGACCTTCTGCACGCCGAGTTTCGAATCCCCTAGTCTGAAATGTCACGGCAATGATTCTTGCTTGCTCAGAAGTTTTGATTGGCCTCATGTGATGATTGGCTAACTTTTGGTATATCGAAATTATCTGAAGTTCTATCAATCCTGAATAAACTGTCTAACTGCTGTAATGTGTAAGAAGATTAGCCCATTAGGACTTGAATGTTTCAACCTAGCCATGTGATTCTCTCAAGATTGCTTGCATCACTCTAGTCCTTACAGAAGTTAGATTGTCATTTTGCTTTCCTGCCCTTAAATCAATTGTGCATTAATTCATTTGAGCTAAGCTTGAAACACGTTAAGAACATTATGCTTACTGTATGCTCCGTATAATTTAGACATAGCTAAGCATAGTTGGACAATATAAATTATCGATACCACCGAGATGTATGTAGCCATGTCACCAAAATTAGAAATAAAAGGTCAAAGTAATTAGTTAGTTGTTTTTTTGCAAAAAAGATTGATGACGGGCGAGGAAACTACTGGTTCGTCGAAGCCCCCGGCGGCAACGAGAAGAGTTAGGAAACCGAGAACCGGTAATAAGATGCCTACGCAAAGGCAGGTCATCACGGAGGTAGACCAGATAACAGGGTACCCTTCCCAACCCCAGAAGACGGCATCTAAGTTCAACAGCGCGTGTGGTTATCTGGCACGTCAACATGTAAAGATCACAACACAAGATTGGACTGATGTGCCCGAGGCCCAGATTGGACGAATCATGCAGGAGCTGTGGAGCAAGTTCGAGATCCCCGAAGGTGACAAGGAGAAAGTAGAACGGGCGGCGAAGGTGATGATGGCTAAGTCACACCGGAACTTCAGGAGCACGCTGAACAAAGAATATGTTCAGACAAACCGCTCGCCGTTAGAGAGATATCGCCAAATAACAGAGGAGGTTTGGGAAGAGTTCGTTCGAATGAAGTCTACGGAAGAGTTCAAGGCGAAGAGTTTAAAGAGCAAAGAACTCCGCTCGAAGAATAAACACCCCCATCGCCTGGGCAGTCGTGGATACGTTAGGAAGATGGCAGACTGGGGGAGAGAGGACACCGCACTACGAGAGACTGGAAAACCAGTTCCTTTCGAGGACATCGAGGGTCACGGGCGGGCATGGATCAGGGGCCGCGTGAAGACCGACCTGACTACGGGGGCTGTTTCCTTCTCGACCCCCGAAGTTGAGGACGTGTCCAATCGTCTGGTACGAACTTAACCCACCTTGTCAATTTTGTAAGTGTGAACAGTATATGACAAATTGCTCAGCCCTATATCTCATACTGCTTCTATTGCAGAGAGAGTTGAGCCAACAAGAATCTTCCTCAGAGTCTGTCGGGAGCGAGAGGTGGCTAGACCCACTCGCAAAAGCTCTGGGAAACCCTGAGAAATCTGGGCGCGTGCGAGGCCTCAGGGTTGCAGCTACATGGAGCGTAGCTTTCCCCCAAACCCAAGAGGAGGCCAGACAAAGGAAGAGAAGCAGGAAGGAAACTCTTATTGAAGAGATAACAAGGAAGGTACAAGACAACATGGCCGACGACATGCTTCGGAAGGCGAGAGAGGAGGCACACAGGGAGGTGGCCTCGCTGTTCGGGGTGCAGCTGCCGCCCTTGCCTCCTAACCGTGCCGAGCCTAGCGCCGCGTACGGATGGAGTAACTACGCCTCCGCAAATGCTACTTCCGAAGGGGTGGCTGACGCGCTTCCTATCGACGACATCACTGTAAGTTTGTTTAGTTGCACGAATGCTTCGCAACGAGTTTTGTGGACGTGTAACTGAACCATAATTGTCCTGCAGGCGCTAGCAAAGTGCGACCTGGTGATGATGCTACCCGGCGGTGTGCCCTTGACAGTGGCACAAGGGCTAGCGTATCAACCAACTTTGGGGCAACGCTTGCACAACGTTGAAGTACCGTCTACGATGGCGAAGGTACAGGTGGACTCCGTAGTGCCCGCGTACAGTGCCGTACGAGTCCCCGTCCCCCCCGAAGATGATGTGACAACAATAGGTCAGTGCGTCAATTGTTTCATCATATGGCCGAAGACGGGGATAATTCTGGACACAAGCACTCCGACCTCTCGTCATCTATCTTCGGCCAACCACAGTCCGTCGTGCCATTCGCCGTTGGACTTGGGTGGAACTGTTAAGCCGATGTCATTCTCAATGGGCGAGGGGGACACCGGGATGGACAAGCCCGTCGAACCACAAAAAAGGGAACGACGCTCCAAGAATAAACAGGATCCCCGCCCAGTCGAGAAGGCCCCGACGGCGGTGATAGACGAGGCGGTGGCCATCACGGGGCACAATGAGCCCCAGATGGCAGTGACGGAGGAACCCGTGACCCGTCACAAGGAGCCACTATCGAAGGAGGTCTTGAAGGCTGCATTGGAGGGTGTTGCGCCTAAGGGTACCCAACTATCTGCACCAAAAAGTGTTACGCCCATCGAAACCCAATCAGCTGCACCAAAGGATGTTACACCTAAGGAAACCCAACCACTCATATCACGGCATAGCGATCCAAGTCTGGTCAAGCCTCTCGGGAAAACCCAAGGACGACGAGGTGGCAAGAAACAGAAGGCTGATAGCGCCAGTAAGGCTTTATCGTATTCATTAGAAAAGTACTATCCTCCTGCCCCTCTAGCCTGGAAATACAAATGGGGTGAGCCACTCCTCCCGGAGCTTCAACTGAATAATATGGCCTAGCAAATCAGACTTCTGCATAATCACTACATGCAAGAATTCACGAAGCCTGGTGCTGAGTAGTACATCACGGTTAGAGTGCCACCTGAGTATAATTTCTTCGATGAAGTAGGGACTGGTACGTTTGACGTCAACTATGAAGACCTGTTCAGTCTCTATACCTTCAACAGACTCGACGCAAACATCATGAGGGTATGGACGCTCCACATGGTCCAAGAGATTAGGCGCTTGAGTGCAAACGTTGGACTAATCGATCCATTCCTATTCAACTGGAGGGTGCTCAACGAGAATGCAGAGATGGCCACGCAGTTCCTTGCGAAAGCATGGCTCGACCAACGGACCAAGGATTACATAATGTTTGCGTACAACCCACCGTAAGTTCTTTAGTACTTTCTAAATCTTCAATTTATGCACTTAGCTAGGTGTTTACGTCTCACTTCTGATCATGATGTCGTGTATGCAGCGACCACTGGGTACTTGTGGTTATCGTTGGAGCATGGAACAAGGTCTTTTACTTTGATTCCATAATGAAAACGAAACGTGACTTCTCGATGATCTGAAAGTGCATCAATGATGCCTTCGTGATCTATAAGGCATCGGGAGGGGTTAATTACAAGGTAAGGGGAGTAAAAAAGCTCACCCATAAATTTGATTTCCCATGCAAACAACAAGAAGAAGCAACGAACACATGAGGGTTCCACGTTTGCGCGCACATGGAGGTGATTGCCCTAGCGTGGACTGAATGTGGAGTACATAAGGTATTGATGGATCTAATATCTTCCTCGACACTCTATTTAATAGCTACTTTGTTTCCATATGAAATTAATGTTATAATTTTTCACAGGAATTTCACATTAACACGCAAGAGCAATTTGATGCAAGCCAAGACTTTACACGCATACTGGCGCGCTTCGCATACTTCTTCAACAATTTTGTACTAAACCCCGCCGGTGAATTCTACCCCCGCGTACCCCCATCTACATAAATTTGCTCAAACTGATTCTGTATTGATCTTTTCTGAAATGTAGACTTCTCAGATTTGAGATGTCAAACATATTTGAGATGTGACCAATTCTTTAGCCAATTGTGTGATGTTAAGAGTGTGTTGTATATTTGAACAGATTTGTCAAAACTGAGAAGTCAAATTGAAATAATTCTTTGATTCCTATTCTACACTGCATATATGCTTGTGATATATGTCCTACGCATGCTGGGGCTGTACAGAGGCTGTGCATCTGGGGTATATATATTTTGTTTTTCAGAGGGCATGGCTAGCAAAATGACCTGAGGCTAGCCAGGAAGTAGGAAAACCCTGCTGCTTGGTACTTACCATCGCTGACGGGTGCCTTTTCCACCCGTCCGTGATGATCTCCATCACAGCTGACAAAATATCATCAAGGACGGGTAAAGAAGCACCTGTTAGTGATGATGTTTTGGTCACTTCTGATGAAACATCACCAAGGACGGGTGAAAATAGTACCCGTCAGTGATGCTACCACTATCACTGACGGGTCCATACATTACCCATCCGTGATGATGTTTTGGTCACCTCTGATAAAATATCATCAAGGATGGGTGAAAACAGTAACCGTCAGTGATGAAGGAGCTATCACTGACGGCTCCATAGACTACCCGTCCAAGATGATGTTTTGGTCAGGCCTAATAAAATATCATCAAGGACGGGTGAAAATAGTACCCGTCATTGATGGCGGAACTATCACTGACAGATCAATATAGTACCCGTCCGTGATGATGTCTTCGTCCCCTCTGATGACAACTCATCACGGACGGGTTGGTATTTCACCCGTCAGTGATGACTCAACCATCACGGACTTAACCCGTCAGTGATGACCTTTATCACAGACGGGTAAATTACCTGTCACTGATAATACGGGTCATTACTGACCTTTAGTTGCTGACGGGCCAAATACCTGTCACTGATGAGTGTTTTTGGCCCGTCAGTATTGACATTTTCTGTAGTAGTGTATACTAGCTGAAACTACGACCATGTCGCGAACAGACTCACGCTGCATGACCAGTTTATTCACTAAGTACATAAACAAAGTAAATAACTAATTGACAATGCAACGAGATTATCCTATCAGACGGCCTCGACTACTACTTCGACTACCACAACGAGTAAAAATATAGATCTAGTGAGTCGAGAGTTGTAGATAAGGCTTTTGTTGTAACCAACTTATAACGGTTTTAAATTTTTCGTACCACTACCTCAGGATATACAACCACTGACGGGCGCAAAAACGACATCACTGACGGGTTTAGGGCCTGTCAGTAACCTCCTGTCAGTGGAAGTTCAACTTCCACTGATGAGCGCATGGTCATCAGCAGAAGTTGAACATCACTGACGGGCAAGATTATTTTTTTGGGATTAAAAAAAATTAAACCACGTATCAATTACAGGCCACGATGCATTACAGCATATCCCATGTTAATCAAATATATGTATTGAGCGCTACAATGTTATTCTGGCAGTAAAGACCAATGCATAATTTATCACATGTAAAGCCCCTTCGGAACACCTTCCTTCTTCTTGAACATGAACTTCTCCTTTGCCTTCTTGAAGTCGACGTGCGTCACCTAGGGGCTGTCCTTGCCGACTCTGCGCTCCCTGAAAGGAAAGCATATTTAACATCTTTAGGACTTCAATCGGAAATTATGGAAACACAGAGCTGTTAATGGATCATAGGGACAACAATTATCATGAAAACAAGACTATAGGTTATAAATAATTGCTAATAAAGATAGGACTAAAAGCAGTATCTTTAGCAAAGAATGCGATATATGAACAGCTCATAAGCTAGCTGGAAGCCTATAACTCAAAACTCAAAACTGAAGGACAATTTGACGATTTGCCTACTAAATGTTGTGCTCAGTTTCCTACTAGACAAACAAACACCAGGTCAATCAAAATAGGAGCGAGTAGTTCCTCTTAGGATGAGACATACCTTTTATGAACATCAACATACTCGTCAGTCTCATCCACTATCCACTAAATGGAAGAAATTTTGTGATCTGATTTCTTGTGCGGATAAGGTCCTTCGCCATAACTTTTACAGCTCCCTGTGAACAATGTTCAGAACATCAAAAATATTTCTTCTATTAACATGCAAAGCTATTGCTTGAAACATGAGTAATTACACAAACAAACTTGCAAGAAACAGACAGATTGCTAAATTGACATTCACAGATACCGATTGCTAAATTGACATTTAGAACATTATGAAGATTGAATCTATTTGAACAAGAGCTGGACTTATCTCAATCTCCCTGATGGACTTATCGAGCATCCGCTTGTTCTGCCGCAGGAGCTCTATCGTCAGCCAAACAAAGAAAAATAATGAAAACCCTCTCGGCCGTAAATCGAATTGAAAAGGGGATTTCAGCCTCCTCCTGCACTGGAGCCACCGACTACGGCGTCCACATCGGGGCCTTCGGCACCTCCGCCGTGTGCACCACGCCTGGGAACAGCTCGGAGTAGTACGCGAGCAGCGACTCCCGCTCCGCCAGCTCGGACTCCTTCGCCGCGAGCCACACGAGCCGCCGCACGTCCTCCCTCCGCGCCTCGACGCGCCGCCAGCTCCGCCGCACCAGCTCCGCCATTGCCCGCTCGCTCCCTCTCAACTCAATCCACTCCCCTCCTTCCTCCTCCTCCTCCTCGGTGCATAGATCTCGCCCCCTCCCGCAACAACCGCCGGATCCGAGCTCGCAGGACCAAATCTGCGGGGAATTTTAGGGCGTGGGGATTTCCAATTTATGTTCCTCCTTTTCCTCCGGCTCGGGTTTCTGTTTGGTCTTTGGAAGTGACGGAGAGACGCAGCAAGGAAGGAAGGGAAAGGAAGGAAGGCTTGGGGAGGGAGGGCGTCCGGCTGCAAGGAGGAGGAAAAGGAGAGGGGGGCACGGAGAAGGAGAGGGGGGGCACCGTTTCGGGAGAAAGGAGGGAGGCCGGTTCGGGAGTGTGGCTGGTTAGGGTTACTGGGGGGAGACGGCTTATATAAATTGGGCCAAAACATCACCGACGGGCCGTAATATGGGCCCATCAGTGATGTAATACACTCTACTGACAGGCAATAATAACGCGCCCGTCAGTGATACTACCCGTCAATAGAAATACACAACTACTGACGGGCCATGTTTTTGACCCGTCAGTAATTATTTTTTCTTCTATGTTTGGACCGTGTACTGGAATAATCACTGACGGGTACATGTTCACTCGTCAGTGGTGTACGGTACCACTGACGGGGATTTTATGCCCGTCAGTGAAGACTGTGCAGGAGAGATGTTTTCTGAGGTAGTGTACTTTTAGGAATGAATTTGTAAGACTTTATGTTGTTCTTCAAGTTTGTACATTAAGTTTATAATATATGGACCACTGCAATGTTTTTGTCGTGCTATTCTATGTGATATATTGTGGCTGAGAAGACACTTTGTCTACAATATGTTAAATACTAGCATGTTATCTGAAAGGATAATATGTGGGTCACCTCAGCAAGACACACGTTTAGGGATAGGAAGAAAGATGGAGAGTTTGACGATCATTACACAATAATTTTGATGAAGACATCTATAACATCAATCTGCATAAGCAAGCATTCAATGTCAGAGCATGAAAATAGAAAAGAAGTCAAAATGAAATGAACTCAACACAAACACGCCGGTCTTTGCTCTTGCACACCGCACACAACTCAGTGGCCCGAACTGTCGGCGTAGATCGATAAATATGTGCAACATGTAAGTTGTTGTGGCCGGATCACATCGGAGATGGAGCTGATGGCGGGCTGTTGTTGCCCTCATAGAATTGCAACACTGTGTAAACGGTCTGCATGATGGTCATGACGAGGAGGAAGACGGCGGCGGCAAGGGACAGGAACGCCCACGGGCTCCTAAAGTAGGTGTGGATGAGGTTGGCGCGCCACATGTTCCATGGCTGCTTGAAGTAGCCGTTCACCTGTCGCTGCACGTCGTCGAGCGCGCTCTCTGGGTCCAACACGACGTCTCTTGAGATGCTGTTGAACAGTTTGGCCACAGCCTTGTCGCTGCCAACAGAATTCTGGATGATCCCCTTGGAGGTCAGCAACGCCACATCCTTGGCTGAGTCGATGATGTTGTCCATGAAGAACACATATGCAGTCACATCGTTCCCAGCGCCGACATGCAGCCGTTCAAATGCCATCATGTTGAGAAACATGTACTCGGTGGAGTCATCAACGGGCACCGTTGGCATGCTTAGCACACCATGCCGGAAGCGGATGTCATGTAGGCTGCTCGTCTTGCTCGCCTTGAACTGGATCCCAGCTTCGTAGAGCTCCACTGCTGATCGGATGATGTCACTGTCCGGCATATCCCTGGAGCTCCGGCGAGCCTGGTACTTGCCGAAGAGCATGCTTCGGCGGAAGACGTCGAGGGGGTGGAGCCCTAGGCCGACGTTTGACTCCAGTGGCCGAGAAGATGTGTCCAGAAACTTTAGCACCATCCTGTTGATTGAGTCGTCGTTCTGGCCATCATCCACACATGTAAGCATTCAAATGGTTAGTACAAGATTCAAGAGATACTCATTATTAGCTAGCTTGTACTACCTCCGTTAGGAAACGGTCGATATTTTAGAAAGCATTCTCAAACTTCTCAAACTTTGATTAGTGGTATAGAAAACATTATTTAGACTCATTAGGTGAAAGTAGTATTACGTCAGTTTGTAAATAAATGACGTCCTAAAAGCATGCAAAACTTCTCTAATTTTGACTCTCTTAATATAAAAATATATTTAGATTGATCAAGTGAAAATAATATCATTAAATTTGTCATAAAAAATATTTTTGTTTTATATTAATTTTATAGTTTTTTACTGATATATTTATATAAAAGATAATGGTAATTGCATGTTGAAGACTGTGTTCATGGTCAGAACACTGTCTATTTACGAACGTAGCGAGTATCATCGTATTTTCCATAAAAGATACTTTTGTAATAGCATAAATTTATAATGTTTGGACTAACATATTTATATGAAAAAGACGTTGAAGTTGCATATCGAAGGTTGTGCCTATGTTGAAAGGTCATCTATTTAGGAGCATATGCTAGCTTGGGTTCTATTTTCTGCCACATATATAGGAAATTAACTGAATACGTGCACTCGTGGCATATACATGCATGATTGCACAAGCAATGAATCCAGCTTGAGATAGTCAAACAATTAATGGTCGTGATGTGATGTTAAAAGGGGAAGAGTTCAAATGTACCATAGATCTTGCTTCCAACGAACCGGGAAAGCAAAGCATAAAGAGAACCTAGAGAACGCGAGAAGCTGCCTAACGCAATTTACAATGACTATACACATGCTAATGCCAAAACCATTGGTGCTACTGTGCTAATTGTCATGTCCCTGTCGAATTTTGTAACTGTTAATTAGATTGTATGCAGAGATCATGTGTGTTTCAGTTGTTGGATATTGATTTGACGGACGAAAAAAAAAGTTTACTCCTAAGCAGGGAAAAAAATTTCATTCTGGCCAAAATTTCGGAACCCACCGAAATTACCGAAATTTCAGAAATTTCGGAAATTTCGAAAATCATTTCGGAAAGCACTACCGAAAATCAGTTTAAATTTTAATCAAAATTTGATTAAATTTGACCAAATTTGAATTTTTGACTAAATTTTAACCAAATTTGTTCAAATTTTAGTCAAACTGAAATTTTTGACCGAATTGGGCAAATTTCGGGACCCACCGAAATTTGCGAAATTTCAGAAATTTCGTTGAAATTTCGTCGAAATTTTTTTCCATGCTCCTAAGTCCTAACAGAAAATCAGGCGCCTGATATAGGCAGTAGTTACCGGAGTCATTCCACCCTCAACGGCGATGAGCCTCTTGAGCACGAGCAGCGGCAGCTGATTCTCGAGCATGAGCATGTCTCGCCGGATGTAGGGCGTCATGTAAAGTATCCCGTGGTGGCTGAAGATGGGGTCGTTGTGCGCGTAGTCGTCGACGTGCTTCCCGGCGGCCGTCCTCATCACCTCGAGCAGGAAGCAGCCGTCGACGATCATCATCTCCAGGAACCGCTCCCTGTCCCCAGTGCTGCCACCGGCGCGCCACTCCTCGCCGAGGTCCATGTACGCGCTCTCCAGCTGCTCCGCGTCGGCCTCGACGGCGGCGACGAACTTGTCGAGCGGCCGCCCTGTGCGCCGGAGCAGGTGCCGCAGCGCCCGGCGTTTGTGCTCTTCCATGGGCAGCAGGTTGGGGTCGCCGTGGTGGAAGGGGCCCAGCGACACCACCTGCGGCTGGTACGCCTTGCTCTTGATGTCCTTGATGCACGCGGGCACGCGGTAGATGCAGTGCCGCTCCCACCGCTTCACCTCCATCGTCTTGTCCTCCTTGAGAGTCTTCTCGACGTCCACCACCCACGTCCTCTTGCTGCCACCACCGGCCGCCGCCATGTTGATGTCTATAGTTCTATGTAGGTAGGTTGTATCACGATTCACGAGATATGATTGGTAGCTAGCTACTGGCCGGTCTACGCATGCATGCAGATTTCAGGGAAGTTAGAAGCTAGCTATATGTAGAAGAGAACAGGCTAGCTAGAGAAAGTGACCTTCCCTATGCATATACGGTTACTTGCATTGCATGCCACATTGCGCGTGATAGACAGGTGTGCAATTGTGCAAACAAGAGATCATGCATAGTCATGTGCATGCACGCATGGCTAGCTACTCCTTGTCTCCTTATTCCACTCCATGATAACAGTAGTAAAACGCAGGCTTGCGTTAAAGTTTGGAATGGAATTACTGCATGTAGTACAGTGTCAAACAGGGTTTTCCACCTACTGATATAATGCCAAACGGAGCCTAAAGCTCTCCCAATGCATAGGTGCTTAGATGAGGTGCTAAGTGCATAAAAGGGCTTAGCAACTAAACTTCTCAATGCATAGGTGCTTAGCTTTTTGTAGCTAAGCTTCCTTCATTTAATTGTTTAGCAACTAAACTCCTCAATACATAGATGCCATATAGGCGTTTTGCATAGGTCCACGCGCTTAGCATCGGTTCTTTCTAGAGACACCAAAACTATCTCTCTCCTTCTTAATTATCCCGCCACATCATCTTCAATTCTTGCCTATGTGACATGTCTTAACACTAGTTCAAGTTGGAGCATTGTAAGTAAAGCTGAGTAATGATCGACCGGCGAGGAAGCGAGAAGTAGTGAATATTAGGACGAATTACGAGGTGTCATGGTCAATTGGTCATTGGGAACTGTGCTCTTTACAGCTGCAAGATGATCATAAGTTGGCATTACCTACGTACCCCATCAGCCAGGCTTTAGGTAAAGAGATCAAGATTCTAGGACGGACAGTGAGTAAATTAACTATATGCAACAAGGTGGGGGAGATAGGAGCTGGCCGGAGCCCTGAGGAAGCGAGGAATATGCAAAAGGTGGCCTTGTGTGCTAGCTTGCGACCGGCCATTGTTGGGAATTGTGCATGCAAGAGAAACATTTAGTACTACTAAGATGGAGTAGAGGGCAGGAGAGGCATCGCTTTTCTTTCTACAGTTTCTTCTTTTTAGAGTAGATCGAACGGAAGAAAAGAACCTCCCCCGGCCCTTGGCCGTGAATCACGTGATACATGATCGTCAGGTCATCTAGGTTAGCTACCAAAAGGAAGAACTAATTATTAGATGTGCCACGGTTATTTTCTCATTTGATTAACTACTAGTAATTTGGATTTGATCCATTTCTTGTCTATACTAAATGTGGAAATTTTTCTGTGTGTGGGGGGAGTGGGAGGGGACACTACTACAGATAGCATTTAACGGAACGCCCCTTGTACAGACGGCAACCGACGGCAACCGGGAGACGTCTGTATAATACTTATCCCAGACGGTTCCCAACACCAACCGTCTGTACAAATGATAATCAAGGATAGCGAACAAGCGGGACGGAATAATAAAGACGGTTCGCACGCCGAACCGTCCGCACAAATAATACAGACGGTTGCCAACTGCAGCCGTCTACACTGCGTATCACAGTGCAGACGGCTCTCAACAAGCACCGTCTGCACTAATACCACAGACGGTCCCAGTTGGCAGCCGTCTGCACTAATCTATACAGTACAGACGGCTCCCAACCGGTGCCGTCTGCACTAATTCCACAGACGGTCCCAGTTGGGAGCCGTTTGCGTTATTTGTGCAGACGGTTCCCTACTTGGAGCCGTCTGCACTAAAGCTCACTCCCTCACTCCCACTCCGAGCCGAGCTTCGTGTCCTCCGGAACCTCGAGCCGCCCGCAAGCACCGCCGCCAACCGGAGCTCGTGCCGCCCGCCGCCGACCTCCCCAAGCCGCCGCCGCCACCCGCCGATGCTCTCCCGCCGCCGCCAACGCCGCCAGGCCAGCCCCCGAAGCTTCCCCGCCTCGCCGCCTCCCTCGCCGCCGCCTGCCTCGCCGCGCCACCTCCCGGTAAGCCGCCGCCCTCCGTCCTCCCTCCTCCGTCCGCCGCTGCTACCCGCGCCACCGCCGCTTGCCGCCGCGGTCGATCGAGCTCGGCCGGCGTCCTGGCCGATCGACCGCTGGCCCTCAGGAAGAAAAGGAAAATAATAAATAAAAATAAAGATAAAAATAAAAATATGACCAGTGGGACCCACCTGATAGGGCCCACTATTTTTGAATTTAGTTATTTATTATTTTTACTGAGGAAAAGATCAAAAAGAGTATTTAAATATTTAAATCTTATAAAAATCATAGAAAATTCATTATTAGTCAGAAAAATGCAAATAATATATCAAAATGTTCAGAAAAATAAGATCTATGCAATTATGTCATTTTCATTCGTGTTTGCATTGTAGAAAAAATAAAATTGACTAAAAACTCAAATTAGGGTTTCCGGAACCGCCGGAGAAATTCGGATCGCGATATTTTCAGCATCCGGACTCCGATTAAATTGATTGCATTTGCATTAGTCTTTATTTTATGTCCTCTATTCCATGACATGCATTTCATCTCATGCCGATGTTCCGCATTTTGATATTTACGTTTATACCCTTAAACCCTTAAATTGCAGTACGATTTCTACATAAGCTCCTTTTTTTCGATGAGAAGCTAGGTGGTTTTCTTTTATTAGGTTAATTTAACACTAATTTCCTTGTTGTGCAGCGCGTGTAGCCAGATGGATCGGGTGTGGATGTACGGTTCTCGTACGAACCAAGCGTACCTTGATGGTGTGACGAATTTTCTTAGAGTCGCCGAGGAGGATAGGTTGAAGAAGGGTGTTGAATTTACATATTGTCCTTGTTGCGATTGTAGAAATGAGAGATTATTTCTCGGACACAACTCAGCCCTACAGATCCAAGCGCACTTGATTATTAGGGGCTTCAAACCGGACTACACGTGTTGGACCAAACATGGTGAAGAGCAGAACATGTTACACGAAGACGTTGGCACCGTCCAAGAACCCGAAGTCAATGAAAGAAGAGAAGATGACGACGAAGTAGGTGCAGACGATGATTGTGGCCGCCATGAGGAAGTACGTGCAGACGATGATTGTGGTGGCGCAGAGGACGATGATAGGTTGGATCAGATGCTGCGCGATGCTGATGTGAACTTTAATACTGAGAGAGACCTAAACAAGTTCATGTACTTGATTGAGGACTCAGAAAAATCTTTGTTTCCGGGTTGCAAGCCGAAATACACAAAGCTGTCGTCCGTGCTCGAGCTGCTTAAATTGAAAGCAAGCTATGGTTGGTTAGACAAGAGTTTCACGGCGCTCCTAGGTCTCCTCTCGGAGATGCTTCTGGATGGTAGCGAGCTGCCCAAAAACACATACCGAGCAAAGCAGGTGGTTTGTCCACTGGGGATGGAGGTAGAAAGGATACATGCATGTCCGAACGACTGTATCTTGTACCGGAATGAATTATCGAACTCGCGTTCATGTCCAGTGTGCAAAGCATCTCGCTACAAGCGTAAGAGCCAACCAGACGACGGCGAGTCTTTCATCGAGCCGAAGAAAGGAGTTCCCGCTAAGGTGGTGTGGTATCTGCCCGTAATTCCCCGTCTGAAGCGTCTGTTCACGAACCCAAAAGAGGCTAAATTGTTGTGCTGGCACTCGGAGGACCGTAAGAAAGATGGAAAGCTAAGACACCCTGCCGATTCCGCGCAGTGGAGAAACATCGACATGATCTTCGAACACTTCGGTGCGGAGCCGAGGAATATAAGGTTCACGTTGAGCACGGACAGAATGAATCCTTTCGGCAACATGAGCAGCCGGCACAGCACTTGGCCAGTTGCTCTTAGTATGTACAACCTACCACCTTGGCTGTGTATGAAGCGGAAGTACATCATGATATCACTGCTTATCCAAGGGCCGAAGCAACCCGGGAATGATATTGACTTCTACCTAAGACCTTTGGTGGAAGATCTGAAAACACTGTGGAATGAATGGGTACAGGTATGGGATGCGTACAAACAAGAGAACTTCACCCTACACGCCATGTTGTTCTGCACGGTCAATGATTTGCCTGCCCTATGTAACCTTTCGGGCCAGAGTAAAGAACCAGACAAGGCTTGCCCTCAGTGCTTGGATGGTACCGCGAGTAGGTGGCTGGCCCACTCCCGTAAGACGGTGTTCATGCGTCACCGTAGGTTCCTTAAGAGGAATCACCCGTACCGCAATATGAAGGAACAATTTGACGGGACGAGGGAGAGAGCTTTATGTCCAAGGCATTACAGCGGGCAAGAGGTGTACAATATGGTTAAGGATGTCGATGTTGTCCTTGGAAAGAGCGGTAAAAAAGTGAAGGACAGCGGCATGTGGAAGAAGAAATCAATATTTTGGGAGTTATCCTACTGGTGGCACCTTGAAGTTCGGCACTGCATCGACATTATGCACGTAGAGAAGAACGTGTGTGACAGCCTGATTGGTCTCTTACTTAATATTCCAGGGAAGACGAAGGACGGCCTCAACGCACGTCTCGACTTAGTAGACATGAAGATCAGGCCCGAGCTGGCACCTGAGCCCTCCCAACAAGGCAGAACAAGGCTTCCTCCGGCCTGCTATAACCTGAAAAAGGCCGAGAGGACCGAACTATGTCGGTGCTTGCAAGGTGTGAAAAGTTCCGTCCGGTTACTCCGCCAACATCTCGAAACTTGTTTCGATGGAAGATCTAAAATTAGTTGGTATGAAGTCCCATGATTGCCATGTGTTGATGACACAGATGCTTCCTGTTGCAATCCGAAATATCCAGCCGACCTATCTCCGAGACACAATCATTAGGCTGTGTTACCTCTTCAACACAATCTCTCAGAAGGTCATCGATCCCGAAGCACTAGATGCGTTGCAGGCCGATGTGGTGAAGACATTATGTCATCTTGAGATGTACTTACCTCCGTCGTTTTTTGATATCATGGTCCACGTTACCGTCTACCTCGTGAGAGAGATAAAGATCTGTGGACCGGTATTTCTACGTCAGATGTACCTGTTTGAGCGGTACATGGGAATTCTCAAGCAGTACGTACGAAATAGATCTCGTCCGGAGGGCAGCATCGTCGAAGGTTACACAACCGAAGAGGTGATCAAGTTCTGTATCGATTACATGGAACAGCTCAAACCAATAGGTGTGCCTACGTCTCGCCACGAGGGCAGACTGGACGGCAAAGGGACCATAGGAAGGAAAACACTCATTCCTGACTACTCGTCGTTATCTCAAGCCCATTTCGCAGTCTTGCAACACATGACTGAAGTAGCCCCGTATATCAACATGCATAGGGACGAGCTACGCAGAGAGAATCCAGGCCGTACGGAGGCTTGGCTTACCAGACAGCACAACCGCAGCTTCAACAACTGGTTGCGGGTTCGAAGTGCTGATAGTACAATAGAGGAGAATATTGGCTGGTTGGCTAGATGGCCAAGTCACACAATCCTGAAATTTGAAGCATACGACATAAATGGGTACACCTTTTATACCAGAGCACAGGATACGAAGAGCACGGTACAAAACAGCGGTGTCCGCATAGATGCCTTCCAGGACAAACGTGGGGTGTGTGCGTACTACGGGCACATTGAGGAGATCTAGAAACTCGACTATGTACGTTTCAAGATCCCCCTCTTCCGGTGCCGTTGGATCGCACTCTCAAGTGTTAAGGTCGACAAGTACGGCATGACTACAGTGGACCTCGAACGTGCCGCATACAAAGATGAACCATTTGTACTCGCTAAGCAAGCTGTTCAGGTCTTTTATGTCCAAGACCCGGCAAATCAGAAACTTCACGTAGCCCTTCAGGGGAAAAGAAGGATTATCAGAGTTGAGAATGTCGTGGACGAAGAAGAGTACAATCAATTTGATGAGTTCCCTCTTGGAGATGGCACCGCGCTCAATGAAGAACAACTACCGATCGGGGCCACCTGCTATCTACGCGTCGATCATCAAGAAGGGCTGGTTGTTAAAGGAGATTAGGTTATTTTCTATGATGTAACCTGATTGTTATGTATCGCCACTAGGGTTTTCTGTATGAACTATTAATGCAATAATAGGTTTGCATTAGCTATGGGTTTAAGGGCATTTTCAATCATTTCCATAATAGTAACATGAATAACAGTTATACCATAAAATTGTCAAGATTAAAATATGAATTTACAAAAAAATTTCAACTCAATTGGAATTCATATGAATTTTCTATGATTTTTAGAAGTTTAAGTCATTTCTAGTAATAGATAACCCTATTTCTAGTAATAAATCAATAACATGAAAGTCATGACAAGTGGGACCCTAGGTCAACTTGGGCAAAAATCTTTGTGCAGACGGCTCGTAGTACAGAACCGTCTGCAGTAATAATTATCCAGACGGCCCCGTATTGAGAACCGTCTGCACTAATATTGCAGGCATCCCACCTGTAGTTTTAATACAGACGCACACTTTATTATGAGCCGTCTGTACTATTAATCCAGACGGCTCCGTATTGAGAACCGTCTGCACTAATGTTAGTACAGACTGCTCCATATTGACAACCGTCTACACTAATGTAGCACGGTCCCGCCTGCAATATTAGTACAGACGGCTCCGTACTGAGAACTGTCTGTAGTAATAATAGTGCTGACGGATCTTGGTATAGAACCATCTGCACTAGTAGTCCGGACGGTTCTGTTTTCCGGACCGTCTGGAATAGCTTCTATAATAAATCCCCTCTTTCCAAAGCCGCGCTCCAATTTCAATTTTCGCTAACCCTAGCCTCTCGCGCCCGAAGCTCTCTGCCCCGACGACGCCGCCGCCGCCTCGACGCCATCCCTCTGCCCGACGCTGCCGCCGCTCCGACGCCATCCCTCTGCCCCGACGCCGCCGCCGCCCGAAGCCCTCGGCCCGACGCCGCCGCCGGCCTGAAGACCGCTGCCCGACGCCACCGCCGCCCCGAATCCCTCTGCCCCGACGCCGCTGCCGCCCCAAAGCCCTCTGCATGTAGGGTTATCTTTTGCATTCGGATGAATATTAGTAGAATAAGCATTGGTGCCATCCATTTACTGTGTATAGTATGTTCCTTAGCTTGAGTGTGCACTGCTGAACTGTGGTTGCAGAGGATGTGTAGGTGGTTTCACCGGGCTCGCACGTTTGCATAGACCGTTGTTCAGTTTTAAGCTATAATTCGGTGCTATGTCCGAATGCTAGAGCAGAATCATCGTCAATTTGGTTTTTTCATGTGGTGTTGTTGAATGGCATAAGACGTCCAAGATCTATGTGGATGTAAACCTTGTCCTAAACCGGTTGTTTGAGTCCAGTTCTGTAAGTGGATTAGCTAGATAATTAATTTCTTTTTGTTGTAAAGTAGGCAATAGTAGATCTAGCTACTTGTTGTATGGAGGGTAACTAGCCTGAGAATACGTGCGCACTAGCTAGCTAACTATTTCTTATGCGATCCGGTAACTACATCAGTACAATAGCAATAAATTTCAAGTGTGATTATTGGGAACGGTTAAGTATGCAAGTGAAACTGAGTTGGATTAACCGGGCATAGTCTTGGCATCAGTTAAGATATCCAACAATTAACTTATCTCTTTTCGGCATCAACGGAAAATCGGATAGGTTAACTACTTGTTATTAACTCTACATGTAGGGTTATCTTTTGCATTCGGATGGTCTACTTATGGGTTGTCATTTAGGGTTTGATTGGTCGCTTATGGTTAATCAGTAAGGATTGCCTACCATTTTGAAATTTTAGGAACCATCGTGTGGTCATGGTATGCAAGGAATCAGCATATTGGCGGGAACATGTTAATCATTCAAGTTTTCATGCTATGTTAGTTTGATTAGGTACAACTTGGTGAACCTTTTAAGTAATGATTACCCACATCACATAGTTTATTGGTTTATTACTTGTACTGATAAGTGATTAGCTAATAGTTAGAGCGGCTAACATATTTAGTTAATCCAACATGTGCGTGAGAGTATGAAGCACTTCCTAAATGTCTCAATAAGGGGATTGACAGCTCACTAAGGAGAATAGAACCTAACTACTTTAGTTACTCGCGGTTAGGCCGGTGGAGGCCCTCGGTCGTGGTATAAAAGAGTTCAGGAAGATATTTATGATGAGATTACAAACATTAGCTCGGTTAGGGTTGCAAGAATCTTGCGATGTATGTGGAGGATCGACCAAGACATTTGGAAAGGTAAACCTCCGATGAGGGGTGTTAGGGGACTCATACGTGTGTGTGCATACAAAAAACTTTCTAAGTCTAGCTAGAGTTCATGTGTCTTTATATGAAAATGTCTGGAATCTTGTCGTGTACTGCATGTCTGAATTTTTTTGTCTTTTGAAGATGGCGTCTGGAGGAGATGAACGTGAACTGCCGGTGGCCTCTTCTTCTCGACAAGATGAGCCGCACTTGTCTCCTCAACCGGCTCAACCTTTGCCCTCCCAACATGCAGAAGCCTCGTCTCATGAGCAAACCGTAGAATCGGGTGGGCAGAAGCGAAAGCGAGGTGGCCGAGGCAAAAATAAAATGCCCACGGGTCACTACACGATAACTCGTGTCAGTGATGAGGGTGTGCCCCTATTGCCTCAGCAGGCTCAGGCGGCATTCCGTAGTGCGTGCGCCTCACTGGCAAGGACGAAGGTCCGGATAACGTACGCCAGCTGGCCGTCAGTGCCGGATAACGAGAAGGAGTTCCTGTGGAGCACAAACAAAGCACAGTTCGACTTCCCCGAAGGTACCGAGCAGGCCGTGGAAAGACAGGCAAAAGCCAAGATGGGCAAGGTGTGGAAGACCTTCAAGAGCGAGCTCTACAACACGTACGTGAAGAACGATCTTATGCCCTACAGGCAGGACCCGAAGACTTACGGGTACTTGGAGGATCAATAGCCAGAATTTGTGGAGAGGTGCACATCGGAGGAATTTGTGCAGCGGAGTCAGGCAAACAGGGCCCGCCAGGCATGCAACGTTCACCCCCACAGGCTCGGAAGCGGCGGGTACGCGCGCAAAGAGTTGGAATGGAGAACAGAGGACGAGCGGGCGTCTCAGGAGAGTCGCGACACACCGTTCTCCCAGATCCCAGAGAGGCGGGCCCGGAACTGGTATCGCGTGAGGGCCAACATCTCGGCTGATGGCACCGTCGCCTTCAACAAGCCCGAAACCGTCCAGGTGGCTGAAAACATCCTGCGACTGTCAGAACAAGCCGCCCAAGGAACTTTCCAAGCAGCCAGGGAGAAGGACATACTAACCTCGGCTCTGGGAAACAAAGAGCACCCGGGTCGAACGCGTGGCGTGGGGGTTACGGTTCCATGGAAGATGGGATTCCCCGACGATGTGGGTTCGTACAGGAGTCGGAGGAGAACGAAAGCAGAGCGCGAGGCAGCCGAGCCTGAAAGGATGAAAAAAGAGCTGAAGGAAGAAATATATGCAGGCCTGGAACAGAGGATCGATGCGAGGGTGGAAGAACGGGTACGGCAGATAAGGCAGGAGGATGCAGCCGCCGCGGCCGACCGCAGCCCCGCAGGTTCATCCCCACATGCTCGGCGCAGGAGTAGCTGCGCATCCGTGGAAGACGTCCACGAACAAGCCGCTCATGAGCACGTTCCGGATGACGACCGCGCCGACGACTTTCATGTCGAGGTGATCCCTCCTGAAGACGACGTCATCGAAAGATTCCATGTCGACGACATTACGATCGTAACTAGCTGCAAGCTCCTCGTGTCTAGCTGTTTTGGCCCCACTGACATGCTTGAGGCTGGCACGGGGTTAGCATTTCCATATTATGAAGACACGAGGGTGCACGGAGTTCCGTTAGCGGCGGGTAACGCTAAGGTGGCAGTGGACATGGTGCATGCGAATTGCTCCTCCTTCACACTTACTATACCGCTGGAGGATGACGTCAGGACACTGGGGCAGGCCGTCAACAGTTTTATCCAGTGGCCGAAGAAGTACATTTCCCTGGTTGCCCCTCCACCTCCTGCACGGCCCCTGTCTCCGGTACGTTACAGTCCAGATTTCTCAATCCGTGCTCCTCCACCGAAGGTGAAATCCGCTTCAGCACAATCCAGGCAATCTAGCAGATCTAGCCAGCAGACTGCCAAAACAACTCCTCAACCTCAGCGTAGGGCCACCAGAAATAGCACGAAGTCGGCCAAGAGCAAAGAGGTAGACGAAGAACCCGAGATAAGAGTCTACACGGAAAGGCAGCCGCTAGTGACACGGGCGGTGTTAGAACGACTTGGTTGGGCAGCTCAGATTGTGCACGAATTTTACATGAAGAGGTCCAACGAGGAGAGAGCGCTTCCTCAGAATATCAGTGCCATGTACAAGCGGCAACATTTTCTCCATCCAGGTGGAACCTTTACCATCGATTTCTCGGATTTAGCCGACCTCTACCATCATGACGCCCTCGATGTCAGCCTATTAAGATGCTGGACACTATAAGTGTTCTCAATCACTGTTTAAGCTAAATGAATTGCCTAACTTATTGATACGCTATTTCAATGACATTACTTCTATGTGTAGACATATGATTCAAGAGGCTAGGACAGAAAATCCTAATATCGGATTCCTCGATCCACAAGTGGTGATATGCACAATGGTCCAATTCCAGCCGAACGAGGTCGAGGAATACATTTCAGACGTCATGCTCCTTCTCTGTACTAAGCGCGTCATTCTTCTGCCGTACAACTATGAATTCCACTGGATGCTCGTCTGCCTCGAGCCACAATATCTACATGCCACGTACTTCGACTCCAGGGACTACCCACTGGAGAAGTACCCAAATTTGACGAAGGTGCTCACCGGGGCGTTCAAGAAGTATGTTGACAAGGGGGGGGATTGTGAAAACAACATCCACCGAACCGACCCACCGATTTCATTTCCCGGTAATAATTCCTCCCTCGCCCAAGAATAATCACCTCGCACGTTCTAATATGTATTCGGTAAAACTAAATTACCCTGCACGTAACCATGATTTCTACAGTGCCACAAGCAGCCGCCGGGCAACAATCTCTGTGGATACTATGTCGCGACATATATGAGGCAGATCGTTAGCTCTAGTCCGGTAGATGTGGCGATTAGTGTCATTACACTATGTAGTTCCATTTTTCATCGTTCGGACGTCGTGCCTAACCTAGCTATTTAATTTCCTTCTGCAGAGTTTTAAGTTCCCTACAGATGAGCTCGACACTGAGGGCGTCCGGTTTGTTCAAAAATAGTTAATAGCTTTCATACTTAGAGAGGTGTTGAAGGAAACCGGAGAATTCCATTGTCCTCAAAATGTTCCTCCTCAATGACTTGAGAGTTTTTTTTCCCTAGTAATGCATGTGAATGACTTTGTGGTTGAGAATGACGTTTAATGTTTGTTTTTGAATGCTATGTCTAAGATCACTGAGTACATTGTGTGTCTGTGCATGCTATGCCTGTGATTGATCACTTTGTTTCTAGCGTTTTCACTGCCGCGCCAGGACCGCTCTAGAGTTTAGGAATGCTAAGCCATAACATCTACATGTTGTGTGTCTATACCGCACCGGGTATCGTTACCCTACCGCACGGCTGCTGCAACAGCAGAAACGGTAGTTTCCGTTGCCGCGGCAACAACGTCGCCTTGCTGCACGGCTGCTGTGGCAGCAGGCGGCAACACCGTCGCCCTGTCGCACTGCTGCCGCGGCAGCGGAATCAGCCATTTCCGCTGCCGCGGCAGCAGGTGGCAGCAACGCCGCCTTGCCGCACGGCTGCCGTGGCAGCCGAAACCTCTGTTTCCGCTGCCGTGGCAGCAGGTGGTAGCACCGTCGCCCAGCCGCACGGCTGCCAAGGCAGCGGATTCAGCCATTTCCGCTGCCGCGGCAGCAGGTGGCAGCAACGCTGCCTTGCCGCACGGCTGCCGCGGCAGCCGAAACGTATGTTTCTGCTGCCATGGCAGCAGGCGGCAGCGCCCTCTGTACAACCAGACTGCTACCGCGGCAGCAGAAACGCTTGTTTCCGCTACCGCGACAGCATGGTTTTCCTGCCACAGCAGTAATACAGACGGTTTCCAGGGCTAGAACCGTCTGTACAAATTATTTGTGCAGACGGTTCTGGGTACGGAACCATCTAGAAAAATGCTTTCGACGTACTGTTCAGTCCATTTGTGCAGACGGTTCTGGGCACGGAACCGTCTAGAAAAATGCTTTCAACGTACTGTTCAGTCCATCTGTGCAGACGGTTTTGTGGATGGAACCGTCTGTACAAATGCTTTCGACGTACTGTTCGGTTCATTTGTGCAGACGGTTCGTGTGTGCCTACGTTTGTACTAATTATTTGTACAGACGGTTCAATAACCGTCTGCACAAAGATGATTTGTCCTGACTGTTTCGGCCAGACGGTTCGAAAAACCGTCCCGCCCGGTGTTTCCGAACCGTCTGGACAAATCGGTTCTGTAGTAGTGGGAGGGGGATGTTTATTGTCTATACAATACTCAACTCAAAATATATTGCACATCGGTCAATATTTTTAGTCATTGGATTAAGATCCAACAGCTCACTTCCTCCCGTCCATTCCCTTATAAGCCCGTCTAACCCTAGCTACTCTCCCTCCTGACTCACATCTCCGGCCTCTCACACCCTGGCCTCTCACCCCCTAGCTCACCGGTGTTGGCACGTGGCCCGCCTTCCAAACATCTCCCTACCCATGCTCGTCGCATTTCCTTTGTCTCCAACAAGCTCTGCCGCCATAAAATCTTCTCTTGTCAATGCTGCCCATGCCGTTCTCCGCTGTCTATGGTGGTGGCCACTAGATCCGGCACTACTCCATTCTCCTAATCTCAACCGCCGTCGCCGTCTTCTCTCCTAGCATGTTGACCACTGCACTGACTCTCCACATGCGCGGTCTTGCATCGCCTGCAGGCACGACATTATCGCACCGCCTCACCCTCCCCTCTCTCTGTCCCCCCACCCTAACCTCCACCACCATCGCAGGTTCGGCGCCATCTCTCTAAGTAAGGGTCGGCATATGCAACTCGAAAACCAAACCAACCCACACTGAATTAACCGAATGAGTGAAGTGGCACCATAGGTCCTTAAACTATTAAGTGGGTGTCACTTAGGTCCCGATATTATAAAAATCAACATCTGTGTGCCCAAAAGTGCATTTAGTGATTCGCCGTAGGTCCTAAGTCTACCTGTTGGCTTCTGACCATGCACACATGGACGTTTGACTGAACCTAAGTTGGATAGGTGGTTTTGGCGGCAAATGTTCCCGCCCAACCGTTTGATCATTTTGTAAATTTGCCTCTGGATGGTATATATGGCCTCCATTGTTCTCCTTCCTCTCCATTCTCTCAATTTTTCTTCTTCCTTCTCCCAACTGCCACCATGGCTGAGAGTTTGCTAGTTTCTGTGTCATCAGGGAAGCACGTGATCCCCCAGTCGCTGCCATTGGTGAAGTGCCCTTGCTGCAGCTGGAGGACGGTGCTTAGGCTGGTCTATAATCCAAGGAAAATCCCCTCCAAGTGTTCTTCAAATGCTCAAATCATAGGGTAAGCTATGTTAGATATGTGTGTTTTTTTGGCTGCCGATTTTGGAGTTCTGAAGTTGGTTTTTTGTAGGGGAAGTTGGAGGTTGCGATTTCTTTCACTAGATAGAAGACTATGTTGATTATTACTCGATTTCAGCTGGTGTTGCTGTTGAAGCACTAGGGGGACCAAGAACCAAAGGAGGTATTTCATGCGCAGAACCAGAAGAGCAAGATCGAAGAATAGAACTAGCAGAAGCAGAGCAAAGAGGTGATCGCTGCTGAAGAAATGAGCTAAGGAGAAAAGAACTGAAAGTTGCTGAAGAAATAAGCTTAAAGTTGGATGTGCTTGTAGGATTGGGTGGAAAATAATGTACGTGTGTGTGTTGCTGCTATGCTACTGTTAGAAATATGCCCTAGTGGCAATCATAGGGATGATCATATTTCATTGTATCCATGATTTATTAATTGTTCCTTGAATAATATCATTTGTATTGATTGGCAAGTATGTGACTTGTTTGTGGAACTCATATTAACCTTAAATGATTATTTTAAATTGGTCCCTAGTCAGAACTCATGTGAGGACACACATGAATAATAGACTAGCATATGTATTGGTTGATGATCATGTTTCACGGGTCATGGACATAGAGATATTGAAACAATTGTATGAGCACATGTTAGGGAACATGGGGTTGGACAGACCCAAATTAAGACACAATGTGTGTGCTATGTCCTTTGACCTGAGATTGTCGTATGTGCTTGATATTTGTAAATGACTTACTTAGGGGTTGTCCAACGCTACTCCGTAACTGGGAAGTCATAAAGGCTGCCTTCTTGTTTGTCATGAAGCATGATGTGAGTCATGGTCAATCGAGATGGGATTTGCCTCTCTCTGTGATGAGAGAGATATCTCAAGGCCCCTCGAGTGATTGGATTTCTAGATATCTCAGGGCCCCTCGAGTGATCGGATCCAGAAATGCATGGCCGTGCCACTTAAGGTTAAAGAGTTAACCTAGTAAAGGAATCCGAGACACATGATCGAGAAAGAGCTGTCAAGCTCGAGTTTGAGCTTGACAAATATCGTGAGGCAAAGGGAGTTGCATACATAACATTGTGATGGTTCGTCCGATACGATCTTTACGTATGTTTGGGAGTTGGCACGTCCTGCTAGAGGCCGCTACCAATTAGTGACCCAGTAGGAGTACTTGGTTCATGTCTAAATGTGCGTGAACCTATAGGGTCGCACACTTAAGGGGCAGGAGCTTAAATTCGGATTAGAATCCAAACTAGACTAGGCACTGAGTCCTAATGGGCCTCTAACGTAGAAGCCCATTATGGGGAAGCCTATATAAGGAGGAGGACAGACGTGTTAAGGAGGCCAACTGAGAGTCCCCGAAACCCTAACCATCATCTCTCCCACGCCTAAGGTTGCCCGTTCGGATCTAGCAATCCGGACGAGCGACATTCCTCCCCGAACGTGTGGATACCTTGGAGGCATTGCAGCTGTGACGCTTGGACAATCCGCCCGAGGGAACCATGAGGAGGAGAGGATCTGTTCGAGGGAACCGCGAGGAGGAGAAGGTAGTACGACTACAGCTGCTTCCACTGCATCGACTCTACTTCCTCTACAGTTCTGCGCAACAAGGGGTAATCTCGTGATCTACTGCTACAGCAATTCCTGGTTTACGCGGTAGAAAATTTTGTTTTACGCTAGTATAGCCTACCCGTATCCCTATAGCCACCAGCTAAGGTGTATGAGCTTGCTCTTGCTTGAAAATGAGCACAATGTATGCTTACGAGTTGGAACTGACCTGAATGGATGCAATGTGTACTAGCTATCATTTTACTCTCTGCACTATCAAAATCAAGCTAACTATAACCATTCATAAGAGAAGAAGTTAAGTAAGCATCCATAACATCCGTGAGCTGACATAAAAGGTTTGTATTACAATAGAACCTAGTACTTGAACTTCGTATATGTAGTTCTGACTAGCAAAAGCTAAATTGTGTGCAAGACGTGCAATAAAACTTCCAACGACACGTTACCAGGTTTACTTGAACACCCTGTGGTGTATCATTTTCTTTACAAAAAATGCGTTTGAACTGTCCAAAAAGAGACCTTTCACTATCCAAAAAGAAACCTGTTACTATCCAAAAGACAAACCTATCACTGTCCAAAGCATTTGCAGCCCGCTTTCCTCTGGTCTTCCTTTTCTTCTTTGATGCAGCCTGAACACTAACTGTTGTTATTGTGGCCTTTGGCTGGGGCATCTCATCTCTGCTAGATGCAATGAAGATCGACTCAAGGAGAGGGTCTAGTGGTGCCTGAGATGACTGAGTTTGAGCTACGTGCAATGAATGATGAATGCACATGAGACTAAAAACCAAAAAAGCATTGATGTTGACACTGTAAAGCAACAGAAATGCACTTACTTCTGCCAGAAGTGTAGTCAGAACTGAGCTCCTTGTTTGCCTTACGCCAACAACTTCTCTCGGCACATGAGTTATGGTAGAAGAATTATTTGCTAACTGAGTTATCGTTGAGTCTCCAATTCCTTTACTTGCATTCAAATTCCTCCTCGCATGCAGCTTCTCAGGTGCATGAACAGGCTGAAGGTGTGGGCACTTTCTTCTGTTGTGTGTGCTTGAATTGCACTTACCGCAGTGTATGACATTGCCATGTCTACTCAGCCTGGTCCCACCATCCGGTTCAACACGGTGCTTCTTCTTTTTTTCTTAGGCCTGCCTACTCTCTTCTCATACACTGATGGGTTCACTTGCAGCCCATTCTGCTTTTGCCACTCCTGATCTCTACATGGCATGACGACATGGCCATAAGCTTGCTTGAATGCATCTAGGCTGTAGCAAGTAGACATCATATCTTCAGGTTAATCCTCTCATGCCTGAGTCAAGTTATTGAATGGCTGTATGGGATCCCTGTTAACTGCCATCTTCTAGAAGAACATTGTTTCTTGGAGATGTCCACAATGAATTATTCCTCTCTGTTTATGACTTGGAAAATTCTTCTTCCAGTTGGTAGTGCATAGTAGGTGCTGGCCATATTTGCATTCTTCTCCACCTTCTTCCTTATGTTTTGACAAATGGTTTCACTCCACTTCTCATCGCACTCTTTTCTTATTGTAGAACCTAGTCATGAGATGACTCTTAAGTTTCTCCAACATACATAATATGGTTAAATCTCTAGCATCAAGTATGTACTTTCATATAGCATAAATGTGTTACCAAATTGCTACACAACATATCACAAAGTGACAGAAACTAGGTAATAGGAAACTTACTTATTGAAGACTTCATAGTTGTTGTTCAGAGGCATATCACACTTTGGGAATTCTTGGAAAAAGGCCCTGCACCATGTATTAGGTGGAACTGCCTCCAAATACTCATAAGCCTCCAGGTTCATTTCCTTCATCTTGTCCATGTTTGAAGTCCATTCTGTGGTGTTGCTACTCCTTGCAATTGCCCACAACAAAGTTCTTGAAGTTCTCTCCTTTCCAGGACAATTGAAGTTTTGGTAGAGATGTCTGACACATACTCTATGCTTTGAGTCAGGAAATACAGCTGCAACAGCAGGAATTAGGCCCTACAAGAACAAGTCGTCACATGTTAGGCAAAGCTTTCATAACAGAATGATAAACATGATTAGTCAAAGGTTTAGAAATGACCTTTTGCCTACCTGTCATGACTGTCCATGGAGCAGTGTTGCCTATCCCTATATCAGTTTTCAGTGTTGAGAAACCACTTCTAGTTGCTACTACCCTACACTTCTCCAATAGCCATTGCTATTCGGAAGATGCAATCATTTGGGTCAATCCCTATAGCAGTAAAAAGTTGCCCTCCAAACTTTGTTTTGATGTGGCACCCATCTAGGCAGATCATTGGTCTACATCCAGTCAATGGACCTCTCCTGAATGCATCAATGGACATGTAGAGGGTACTGAAATTCCCAAGATTCAAATTAAGGTATACACAATGCTTAATCTCATGTCCATAGATCCTCTTCAGTGCCTCCCTTCTAGCTCTTGCGAGCTTGGTCTTATTGGGATTCATGTTCCAGCCCTTCTGCACTATTCTTCCAAAGTTCCTAATTGACATCTTGTCATCTGGCCTGAATGTCTCCAAGTAATTCTCTGCAAGGTAATTAGCAGTCAACTGCTTCAACTCCCACTCTATCACACAACTATGTTCTTTTACATGTCTCTTAACGATTTTGCATTTGGATCTACTGTCCTTGGAGGCATATAGGGCCCAACACAATGGGCTCTGATCCTAGTCAAGTCATTTTTTGGCATCTTGCTTGGCACACTGTTCTAGATTGTGTACTCATTTATGGCCTTCCTCAACTGAACAATAGAAGAGAACACGAGCCCCACCCTGAACTCTGGTGCTGCCATGTCCTCAGGCCTGAAGCTTCTGAACTTGAGCTGCTCTCCCTCTTCATCCGTGAATGGAAGGTTCAAATCTTCATCACCAGATTGAGCATAATCACTATCCTTGTGATATCAGTTTCTTTCACATCCCCAAGGGTCCACATGGCAGATATGGGGCCCACATCTCGCAACCCTAACCCATGCCCTCTCTTCTTATTCCTTTTCTTTAAAACAGAAACACTATCTTATGATTTCATGTATTTTCTTTGCTCCAAAAACTATAGAAAAATTGCATAAAATGTATTACCCAATACCAACCCAAGCATAAGATAAAGTGCAATATTTTCAAAACACAAATTAAATTAGACTTAGTGCAGATTTTGCACTTGAACTACAACACCTAGAGATACACTTCAGAAAATTTCACAAAAATTCCTCAACATATTAGGTGTGCCCGGGAACCTAGATATGAAAAAACATCATCACCTCCAGTAGAACTATTCTGAGCATCTTCAAGGTTCTGCCATCTTACATCTACCCATAGTTTGAACCATCCAAAAGTCTTGAAATTTTTTGAGCTAATTCTCCTAGCTTCTGTAGCATGACAGGAGGCTAGCCATGCCATAGCTTCATCCCGCCCTCCTAAATCCTAGCCCATGCCATTGATGGCATGCATGCCCTAGCTCTACCACTCCACCTTTCTCCCTCACCTGCTCCAGAACACTCCTATATGATGAGCTTTACCCTATGACACGAACACGTTTGCCACAAATGACCAGACACGCCACAGAGGCAGCCATGTCGATGCATGCGTGCGATGGACACGCCTCGACCATGCATAGCAAGTTCGTGTGCGGCATCTCCGCCTCTCCGCCGTCTAGCTGCAATACATCATGTCAAAAAGCACCGGTGAAAGGATCTCAGGAGCCGACTAGAGGAGGGGTGAATAGGAGGCTAGCTAGAATATTAAAAACTTCTTCCTTCTAGATGCAAATATTCTCAGACATATAATAGGAACTAGCAGCTGTGTGACAGGTATACTACTCAGATAAGAAGATACACAGATAATATAACGCAGCTGTCACATAGGTGATCTACACAGGTGCACTATCTAAGGGAAACAGGCATGTGTAAAGTGACTGTGACACAGATAGCTACCACAGGTATAGAGTAAAGATCACAGCTAGATTAGATGTACATATCAGAGAATTACTCAAACATGCAAGGAAATAAGCAAGTAAGTACAGAATGTAAGCATACAAAGAGACAAGAGATTTTTCACTGAAGTTCCCACTCTTTTCAGAGAGGTACGTCTCCGTTGGAGAAGCTACGCCTAAGAGATAGCTAGCACTGAAACGTGCTTGTTCTCCGAGTAACTGAATCTTCAGGTCTCTTCCTTTTGCCTGTGGAAGTCCTTTTGCTTGCGGCAGATAGACTTCAGATCACCTTTACAAACGTCTGAGCCAACCCACACAAGCTTGGGTGATCACCAGCGACTCCTACACCTGTCTAGGAGTAGACGCTCCAAGAGTAACAGAATCTACTGCAACAACACTTGGAGGAACCAATTACTCTTGCTCAAAGCTCTAACTCTCCAGGACAGAAACTTGGACACGCTCACATGAAGGTTTGGTTCTGTTCTGGAGGAGAGGTTCGTTAAGGTTGAAAAACTGGCAAAAGATTGAGGTCCAAGACCTCCCCTAGTCCCCTATATATAAGGTCCACAGGCACCTGACCGTTACACTCATGCCACGTAGGATTAAGTGAGTCACCTGTGACAGATACAGGTGACATAGCTAAACACAATGCACAACGATAACAAGGCTTCAGGCAGACCGACACAGGTGTCACCAGTGGCTGACACAGGTGAAACCCTAACTGATGTAGACTCCCTACTCAGCCCGGTCTTGGCACATTACATGCCCTCGGCGCACGAGACATGCTTAAAAGGTGAAAGATCAAGGTCTATCGACTAGAGGGGGGTGAAGGAGATTATCAAATTTTATTCAAATTAGTTGTTTAGTATGCAAGAGTGAAGCGGTTTAAGGATGAAGCAACAACCACCAAACTAGATCTAGCTCGATTGAAGAATAACAGTTAAGTAAGGAGCTAGAAAGAGGACACAAGATTTAACCCGAAGTTCAAGTTGTTGGTAACAACTCTACGTTTTCGTTTGGAGAGGCTGAGCACTTAGCTTTGAAGAGACACAGTCTTCACCTTCTTCTCCTTCAGCCAAGTCCACTTAGTACTTGCTCAATCAGTCGTGGTGGATCTTGAGGTGATCCCCGAACCTTCACAAACTATTGGAGGTGAATCCACAAAGTTGGAGCTCTTCAACGACGCCTAGCCGGCTAGGAGATGCCAAATCTCCAAGAGTAATGAGTAGAACTCTAGGCTCGAAGAAGCTCTTGCTTGAATGCTCAATCCAAGTCTCAAATCTCTCAAGGCTTTCCTCTCTCAAAGTAGATCTCAAGGAGTTAAGAGAAAAGGAGAACACAAGTGTGAGAGAATGTCTTTTTGCGCAAAGTGTCCTACCGAACCCATGGGGGGTCGGGGACCATTTATAGCCACTGCTCAGAAAAGAGTCGTTGGGCACAAAGATTCTTCTTCGGAACAACCAGAATACAAAACTGGAAGCACCGAGTTTCAAATCAACGGTCATATCTGAGGAACTCAGGTACACAGCGAAAGTCTTCAACTCAAAGTCGGTAGTTCCGAAAGGAACACGATCACATTGGGATTGAAGATTCTACTCCATAGAGTAATTTCCAGAAATGATTCCCGGTAGTGCCGACTTGAAGAACGGTTGAACCGAGATTTGAAGTATTGACACGTTCTTCTCCATAGAGAAGAAACTCGGTCGCACCGGAAATCAACTCGGTAACACAGCTTCTCAAATAGATCTAAGTCCAGAAGAGATTTTTGGTACCACCGGAAACAAAACCGGTAGAACCGAAGACAACACGAATATGACTTAGTCTAGGGCAACAAGAGATCTAAGTTCAGAACTGATTCTCGGTACAACCGGAAACGAAACCAGAAGAACCGAAGACAAAACGAATAGGACTTATTCTAGGGCAACAAGAGACCTAAGTCCAGAACTGATTCTCGGTACAACCGAAAACGAAACCAGAAGTACTGAAGACAAAACGAATGGGACTTAGTCTGAGATGACAGAAGCATATTCCGGAAGCACCGGTCCTCAAGAGCGGACAAACCGGTTTCTGAAACATGAGATTAGGGCAAACCCTAAACGGCAAGGTTCCCTAACTCTCTGACACAGAGGCCATTCTCGGCAGCACCGGCTTGAAGACCGGTCATGCCGTAATTGAAGCTCTTTGATGCTTGAGACGACTAAGTCATCAACCTCGCAATAGAGGCCAATCTCGGTACCTCTGATTCTTCAAACCGGTATTACCGAGAATCACTGTCTGTGTCTCAAAAGAGATTTTCAAAGAATTCTTCTGAGATTTTGACTGAGCATACATAAAGATTATTCCTAAAGCTTAGATATCTTACCCCTCTTAATAGTGCGTTTGTCCTATAGACTCAAATGATCTTTAATCATGTTAAACACTAGAAAATCTCCACTAATCTTCTAGGTCCAAGCCTTCCTTCATCATCAACTTTTTAGGGGTCGACATCCACTGATTAAACCAATTACTTGGGGACTATACACATGTATACACTCAGTAAACCATTAGTCCCTTAATCATTTATCATTAATCATCAAAACCCACTAGGGGGCACTAGATGCACTTTCAATCTCCCCCTTTTTGGTGATTGATGACAACACGATTAAAGTTTCAAATTGGATATAAAGAGTTTGTGTTTTGAGTTCCATGATGTAGAGATGGCTCCCCCTAAATATGTGCACTATTTTGAGATAGCTTTGAATGCAAGTGCATATTTTGAGGAATTTTGAAGAGCTCCCCCACATCTTGAAACCCGTGGGAATGCATTGTATAAGATAGACATTAATAACACAGTGCATAAGAGGTGATCTTAAAGATATAGACATGCATATAAGATATAAATATTTAAACAAGACATGTCTAAGAAATATAGCACAAAAGATCACCAAATAGAGTTTACAAACCAATACACAAATCATCGAATAAAAAACAAGGTTTGCAACTCTTCTATTCCTATTCTTCTTCTTCTTCTCCCCCTAGCTTCCTGAAGATCTTCTGATATTCTTATACTCTTCCCCTTTCTCTCCATCTTTTTAATCTCTTCCCCTTTGGCATCAATGAACCAAAAAGGGTGAAGAAATGCATTTCAGACATTGGAGGGACCACCGGAGGCAGAGTCATGTGGTGAAGCTTGATGAGGCGAGGTAGCGGTGTCTTCAGCATGAGGTGAACTGTGAGACTCTGGCTGAACAGTGGAAACTGAAGCACTAGGTGTGACTCTATAATGTAGAGAGGACAGAGGTTGATCACACCAAGGATAAGTTTCTTGGATACCCTGGGCAGCCAATTCTGCTTCAGAGTAATGTTTCTTCAGAAGCATCCAAGATCTCTTCTGTGCTTCCCTGGCAGCTGTCTGAGACACCATGGCCATGTTGAAGAGTACATTAAGATCATGCCTCATAAGTCTTTGCTCTTTTCTCATTTGATGCAACTCATGAAGAATTGGATTGGGCTTCGAGGATTCTTCATGTCTTGGCAACTCAGGGGATTTAGGTTGGCTGTGTGACTGATAAAAATGAGGGTCATCACTAGCCATTGGTTCTCTTTCTTCACCAGCCTGAGCTTGAGGAACAGGTGACTGGGGAGGTGGTGAGGAATCCGCAGCTTGCTTGCCTTTGCCCTGAACTTGGGTTGCTTTCTTCATAAGATCTTCATAAAGAGAGGGTGTGAATTTGGAATGAATGGAGTCACAGTGGAAAGCAATGTCTGTCTTGTTCGGAATGAATTTCATCAGGTAAGGTGCATAAGGCAGCTGCTTAATATGATCTGCTATGGCCTCTGACATGAAGTTTCCGAAGAAATCTGCCAAGTTGAATGAAACATGGGTCATGATCTTCAGAAGAAGATTCCTTGCTCGATGATGGATTTCATCTTGGTTGCCTTTCTTCGGAGCAAGGTTCTTCCTCAGAATCTTGAAGACAGTCTTGGCAGCATATGAGAATTCAGCTATCTTGCTAAGGACACAATCTCTGTCTTCAGGATATAGAGGTTTCAGATCTTCCTTGGGCAGAATGTCTTCATCATGGATTTTGACATCTTCAGAGTTAATATCCATGCCAAGGCCTATCCTTGCAACAAATTATTCAAAAGAGGCTTCATATTTTGAATGCCCTGTCATCCACTTTAGCTTCCATGTATTGGAGTGAGTGTCACTACCGGAGATATAGATTGTTGCATAGAATTGGAAAATGATTTCTTCATTCTAGTCCTGCCTGAAGGTGATGAACTCTTCAATTCCAACTTGTCTTAGAGCATCCAGGACAGGAGCAAAGCACATATGCTTCTGAAGGTATGCTAGGTCAACATATTGATGCTTGAATATTCTATTCTTCTTGAAGAGCGTCGTCTGATAGAAATCTTGTTGAGTCCTAGCCTAGAACCTTAGATCAGATGTATCTCGGGCATATTCATAGGGATTGAAATCCCATCTAATCTCCCTCAACTCCTCATTGGTCATTTTGTTGTATTCTACAACTGGTTGAGGCCTTCTACCTTGTCTGGGGATCATCTAAGTGGGGGCAAGCACCACAAAGGTGGCATTGTCTTCAATGTTCTGTTGCTCCCTTATCTCTAAGTCCTCTTCATCCTAATGAACTCTGACTTTCTTCAGAGCTGACCTTGTCTTCTGACTAGGCCTGGTTGGCAACTTGTCAGATTTTTGCTTTTCAGCAGTCTTCTTCTTCTTCTCAGCTGGAGCAGTGTGTTTTGGAGACACAACTTGCTTCCTATTCCTTCTTTCATATTGAGGAATAGGGTCCTGCTTTTCAGGAGTAGTTTCAGCAGCAGCAGCTTCAGCAACAGCTTGTTCTTCAATGACTTCTTCAGTCTGAGCTGCTTGTTGTTCAGGGATTTCTTCAGGCTGAGTTGATTGATCTTCAGCCTGTTGTTCAACTTGAACTGATGGTTCTGCAATAGGTTCTTTAACAGATAGATCGGTTGTTGGTGCTTCAGGCACTCTTGAGCTTTCTGCAGGTTACTGTTCTTGTACTTCAGCCTGTGGCTCATTACGTGCTGCAGGTTCTTCAACCTGAGCAGCTGGACTTGCTGGAGCAGGTGTTCTCTCAAGAATGATTTGTGGTGAAAGGAGCCTTACTGGAGAGCTAGCAGCTCTTGGAGGTGAAGAAGTTGGAGGTTCCCTGATCACAATTCCTTTAAGCTGAGGCTCCTTTGCAAGCATTTCCTTTCTTGAAGCAGCAGCCTTCTTATCTGCTTTCTTCTTCTTAACTCCTGCAAGCACTGCTGCTTTGGCCAATTCTTGGCCTCTTTCTTCTTCAGCAGCTTGCTCTGCTATAAGAGCTTTAAATCTTGCAAAACTTTCTTTGCTCTTTGAGGTTGCAGCCTTGAGTTTCTTCAACTCAGCTTCTCTTTTAGCTTTTCCTTTCTGAAAGGCTTTTAGCTGAACCTTGCTTCTTCTGGCATCAGCATAAATTTCTAGTCTCTCTCGGACTAGGGCTTCCTTTCTGGCCATTTCTTCAGGGGTGATGACTGCCACTGTGCCAGTTTGAGCTTGTTTAGCTTCTCTCTCTTTGACCTCTAATTCTCTGCCAATTCTTTGGGCTTCAGATGCTTCCCACTTAGCTTGTTGCTTCTTGGCAACTAGAGTGTGTCTGAGCCAATGGGGATGTCATCATCACTGTCTATGGCTGAAGACATTTGAGGGGCAGTTTTCTTTGCAATTGCAGACTCCTTTACTTTGGCAACTGCTTTCCTCACCTTTTGAGGGCGAGGAGATTGCTCCTTCTGAGGAGTGGATTGGGAAGCTCCAGCTACCTACTTCCTTTTCCTGACTTCTTCAAGACTTGCAGTAGTTGGTCTTTTGGATTTGGTAGGAGCCTTCTTGGCAGCCTTTTCTTCAAAAATCATTTTCCAATATGCAGTCACATATTTTTCTTCTTTTTCTTGCCTTTCCCAATATCTCCTGATCCTCTGATGCCTGTGTTTTCTTTCCATGGCAGATTCTCGAGGAGGAGTACTCATGTTCAATTCTTCAGGCACTTCATAGGCCATGTTCTGTAACTTTCTTCGGCCTGAAGTTGCTGAGGACCTAGCTTGAGTCCTTGACCTTTTGGGGGCAGGAGGTGAATCGTCCCTTGAGCTGCTAGTGGCTCAGTCAGGATCACTATCACTGACTTGAATGTCCTAGCTTCTCTCAGCATTTGAATCATTCTGATCTGAGCTCATGGTTACTCCTGTGAAGCATATGGGATATGAAGAGAAGAGATAAGATCACAAATGCACTCAGCAGACACAATTTTGAAGAAAAATAGTTTTTAGCTGATGAATTGGTGGTTTCTTCAAAGTCGGTATGACCGGTTTCATTTTCGAAAGTGCTGGGCTTGTGCTTCAGCATTGTAGAGCACAAACGCGGAACTACCGGTTTGAAATCAGCAATGTCGAGATTTGTTGAAGAACAAACCACTCAATTCGATAGGCGCAGAATGAGGAAAATCTAAAAATGGCGCCTAAAATCTAAGAAAATTTTGATTTGATAGGTTGAGAGGATTTTAGATTGGAAATGTACCCGGGGATTGAACTCGCGCGACTGAGGGATTTGAAGAGAGAGTCACGGATTCCGCAGCCGTGCCCTAACTCGGCGGTGGCAGATGTGAAAAAGTCCAGCCACGGCCAGAAGTCCGAGCGTCGAAAGTGGTGTTTCCGGCGGGTCAGATGAAGAACAGCGGCGACGCTGAGATTTTTAGCGTTTGTGGAAGTTCAAGCGACTCAGAGAGGAGAACTTGGTCTATTTATAGCCAAGGGTTCTCGGAAAAACCGGAGATGCGGTTCGAGTAAAAACCGGATCTACCGTTGAGAGTCCTCAAAACTCGGTGATACCGAAGAAAAACTCGGTAGCACCGGAATTGGGTACCTGAGGACAAATCAAAGTCCTCAAAGATTCCAGAGTCTTAACAGAGGTGATGCTCGGATATGACGGGATTTGAAACCGGAATGACTGAAGAATCATTTTAAAGAAGAAATTGACTCAAAGGTTTCATCTCGGTACCACCGGAAGAAAATTGGTGATGCCGAAAATGATTTCAACAGTACATTTGTGAAGATTAGCATGAAGAGTTAGGTAAGTTTAGATAGATCTGAGATTAGGGTCCATTATCATCCACTTAGAGAACTATCAGCTGAAGAAAATAAGCTATAAGTTGGATGATAATCAGGACTAGAATCAATGAGAGATAAGATCCAAAACAAATGTGGTGGTTTCAAGCCACCATGTATGAATGATTTGATTTAGAACCACATATTAATTTAGTGAAAATGGTTCTATGAATCATATTCATCAATAAGCACGAGTGTTTCTATTCTCACATATTTGGATGTATATGTTCATTAAGAGAACTATACTTGCCCTTAATGTGTTCACATCTAAAGCATCAACATCAAGTTATGATATGAACATATAAGTATGGTTTCAAGTCACGTTTCGAGAATCTAAGATATTTAGCTCACTTCGTAACTCACAAAACCTACGCTCATCTAAGGGTTTTGTGAAGATATCCGCTAATTGTTTATCCGTCCTCACATGGCTAATCACAATATCACCTTTTGCAACATGATCCCTAATGAAGTGGTGATGGATATCTATGTGTTTTGTGTGGGAATGTTGTAATAGGTTATTGGCTATCTTGATTGCGCTTTCGTTATCACACAAAAGAGGCACTTCTTTTATCATAATCCCGTAATCCTTCAAGGTTTGCCTCATCCACAATAATTGAGCGCAACAAACACCTGCGGATATGTATTCGGCTTCAGCGGTGGATAGGGAAACAGAGTTTTGCTTTTTGGAAGACCAACTAACTAACGATCTACCAAGGAATTGGCATGTTCCGGAGGTGGACTTCCTATCAACCTTATTTCCTGCATAATCCGAGTCTGAATATCCAACAAGATTGAAACTAGCCCCTTTGGGATACCACAATCCTAAGTTGGGAGTAAAGACTAGATATCGAGGAATTCTCTTAACAGCCGTGAGGTGGCACTCCTTAGGAGCTGCTTGAAACCGTGCACACATGCAAACACTTAACATGATGTCGGGCCTAGATGCACAAAGATAAAGCAAGGAACCAATCATAGAACGGTATACCTTTTGATCAACGGATTTACCGTCTTTATTAAGGTCGAGGTGGCCACTCGTTTGCATTGGAGTATGGATTCCTTTTGCTTTTTCCATGCCAAACTTCTTGAGCATGTCCCTTATGTACTTCTTTTGAGAGATGAAGATTCTATTTCTGAGTTGCTTCATTTGAAGATCTAGGAAGAACTTCAACTCTCCCATCATGGACATCTCAAATTTTTCAGCCATCATCTCTCCAAACTCTTTGCTGAAATTGTGGTTAATTGATCCAAAGATAATATCATCCACATATATTTGGCATATAAAGAGTTCACCATCCATTACTTTGGTGAAGAGAGTACAATCAATTTTCCCAGTTTTGAAGCCTTTAGCGAGCAGAAACTTCTTAAGACACTCATACCATGCTCTAGGAGCTTGTTTGAGTCCATATAGTGCCTTATGAAGTTTATATACACTATTTGAAAATTTTGGGTCATCAAAACCAGGTGGTTGTTCAACATATACTAATTCTTTAATTTCACCGTTTAGAAAAACACTGTTAACATCCATTTGATATAGCAAGATATTATGATGGTTTGCATATGCTAGCAAGATTCTAATAGCTTCTAACCTAGCTACGGGTGCATAAATCTCACTGAAATCCAAACCTTCCACTTGCGTGTAGCCTTGGGTGACGAGACGTGCTTTGTTGCGCACCACTTGACCATCTTCACCTTGCTTGTTCTGATACACCCATTTTGTTCCTATGACGTTGTGCTCTTTGGGGTCCGGTCTATCAACTAGTGTCCACACTTTGTTGCATTCAAAGTTGTTCAATTCTTCTTGCATCGCTATCACCCAATCTTCATCATCCATAGCTTCATCGATCCTGGTTGATTCCAAAGAGGAAACAAACGAGTAGTGCTCACAAAAATTGAAAGTCTAGCACGTGAGTGAGTTTGTGGACCTTTGGATATGTCACTTATGATCTTATCGACGGGATGACTATCTTGAATTTGCTTTGTAAGTCTTGGGTGATGTGGACCACTTTGAGCTTGAAGTCTTGTCTGAGCTTCATCTTCAGCATTTGCTTCAATGTCATCACTTCCCACTTGATGTTCTTGACTTAAGAAGGATGGACTATCTTCTTGAGATAAAACGCTTTCCTTGACTTCAACGGGCTTCACTTCCCCAATAGCCATGTTCTTCAATGCTTCAGTGGGGACAAGTTCATCTACAAACTTGGCAGTTGCTCAACTTGGTAGCCATTAGTTTCATCGAATTGCACATCCACCGTTTTTTCAACTTTTCATGTGAAGTGGTTGAAGACACGCTAAGTGTGTGAACTTGAGCCATAACCGAGGAAGAAACCCGCGTGTGATTTTGGAGCAAATTTAGATGTGCGGTGCTTATCTAAAATGTAGCATTTTGATCCAAATACGCAAAAGTATGCAACATTTGGTTTGTTACCTGTTAGGAGCTCATATGACGTCTTCTTCATGAACTTGTGAAGATATAGACAGTTGATAGCGTGGCACGCGGTGTTGATGGCATCCGCCCAAAATCTACTCGGCGTGTTGTACTCATCAAGCATTGTACGCGCCATCTCGATTAGGGTCCTATTTTTCCTTTCAACAACACCGTTTTGTTGAGGCGTGTAGGCGGCGGAGAACTCATGATCATGTCTTCCTCATCGAGAAAGTCATCAACGTTGGTGTTCTTGAACTCTGTCCTATTGTCGCTTCTCACTTTCTTGACCTTCAGTTCAAATTCATTTTGAGCTTTTTTTGCAAATCTCTTGAAGCATTCTTGGGTCCTAACTTTATCCTCAAGAAAATATACCCAAGTGAATCTAGTAAAGTCATCAACAATGACAAGACTACTTAGTACTTGCTCAATCACTCGTGGTGGATCTTGAGGTGATCCCCGAACCTTCACAAACTATTGGAGGCAAATCCACAAGTTGGAGCTCTTCAACGACGCCTAGCCGACTAGGAGATGCCAAATGTCCAAGAGTAATGAGTAGAACTCTAGGCTCGAAGAAGTTCTTGCTTGAATGCTCAATCCAAGTCTCAATTCTCTCGAGGCTTTTCTCTCTCAAAGTAGATCTCAAGGAGTCAAGAGAAAAGGGGAACACAAGCGTGAGATAATGTCTTTTTGCGCAAAGTGTCCTACCGAACCCGCAGGAGGTCGGGGACCATTTATAGCCACTGCTCAGAAAAGAGTCGTTGGGCACAAAGATTCTTCTTCGGAACAATCGAAATACAAAACCGGAAGCGCCGAGTTTCAAACCAACGTTCTTATCTGAGGAACTCAGGTACACAGCAAAAGTCTTCAACTCAAAGTCGGTAGTTCCGAAAGGAACACGGTCACACCGGGATTGAAGATTCTACTCCACAGATTAATTTCCAGAAACGATTCCCGGTAGTACCGACTTGAAGAATGGTTAAACCAAGATTTGAAGTATTGACACGTTCTTCTCCACAGAGAAGAAACTTGGTCACACCGGAAATCAACTCGGTAACACAACTTCTCAAATAGATCTAAGTCCAGAAGAGATTCTCGGTACCACCAGAAACAAAACCGGTAGAACCGAAGACAACACAAATAGGACTTAGTCTAGGGCAACAAGAGACCTAAGTTCAGAACTGATTCTCGGTACAACCGGAAATGAAACCGGAAGAACCGAAGACAAAACGAATAGGACTTAGTCTAGGGCAACAAGCGACCTAAGTCCAGAACTGATTCTCAGTACAACCGGAAATGAAACCGGAAGTACCAAAGACAAAACGAATGGGACTTAGTCTGAGATGACAGAAGCATATTTCGGAAGCACCAGTCCTCAAGAGCGGGCAAACCAGTTTTCGAAACATGAGACTAGGGCAAACTCTAAACGGCAGGGTTCCCTAACTCTCCGACACAGAGGCCAATCTCGGCAGCACCGGCTTGAAGACCGGTCATGCCGCAATTGAAGCTCTTCGAGGCTTGAGACGACTAAGTCATCAACCTCGCAACAGAGGCCAATCTCAGTACGTCCGATTCTTCAAACCGGTATTACCGAGAATCACTGTCTGTGTCTCAAAAGAGATTTTCAAAGAATTCTTCTGAAATTTTGACTGAGCATACATGAAGATTCTTCCTAAAGCTTAAATATTTTACCCTTCTTAATAGTACGGCTTGTCCTATAGACTCACATGATCTTTGGTCATGTTAAACACTAGAAAATTTCCACTAATCTTCTAGGTCCAAGCCTTCCTTCATCATCAACTTTTTAAGGGTTGACATCCACTGGTTAAACCAATTACTTCGGGACTGTCGGTGTTACGGGGCCCAGGGTCCCCTAAACCGCTGGTAAAGGCTCAACTTGACGCCACGTCGCCAAGGACGTGGGAGTTAAGTAGAGGTGCTCGGGGGCTCACCCTGAGCACTGTTCCACTCAGCAGATCAAGGGGTGTCCCAAGTCATCCTTAAAGGGCGCTTCCCGAAGGGCCCAAGGCGACTCGTTCCCCGTCCAGGACGAAGCAAGCAGAAGTGCTCGGGGGCTCACCCCGAGCAATCGAGCAGAGGTGCTCGAGGGCTCACCCCAAGCACCCAAGAAGAAGTGCTCGGGGGCTCGCCCTGAGCACCCGAGAAGAAGTGCTCGGGGGACTCACCCCGAGCACCAAGGGCGACCCGGCCCCTGTCAGGGGCGCCGAGTACCTCGCCCAGATAATGGAGCGGCCTAGGAGGTGTGCTTGGGGGCCTCCGACCCCGGGAGCCCCGAGCACCCCTTGACGGCCGCTCCTCAATCCGCGTGGCCCAACAGGCGCATTTAATGCCTGTGTCGGGTGTATTTAATGCCTGTATCGGGTGCATTAAATGCCCATCCACTCCAAGTCCTTGTCGAACAGAGGTGGTGTCCTAACCGGTTCCCATCCTCCCAAGTGATAAGCCCTGTCAGCTATCAATCTTGGAGGGAATGGAGAGGTCTGACACCTGTGCTGCTAGTTTGTTGTAATCTCTCCACATATTCTCAAATACACTCAAAGCAGGACGTAAGGTTTTACACCTAGATGGTGGCCTGAAACTGGGTAAATCACCTTGTCTTTCCTATTTTCATATCCTGCCAAGCTCTAGCTCTGGCGTAGCTCTGTAGATCTGCGCCTCCCCGGCCGAATCCCAAAGGGGGTCCTTCCGGACCACCGATACCGGTGTTTGTACGTCGACATCTGGCGCGCCAGGTAGGGGAGGCCAAGTTCTCGAAACTACGCTGCTCATGGCGGGTCAACAGTCATCTTCCCAGCGTAGGGGACGACAGCAGTCATCCGCTTCGACATGTTCGGCATCCTCTCGAGAGGAGGGGCGTCGTGCCATGCCCAGCGGCACCGCAGCGGCAGCCGCTGCATTGTCCATGCTGCGGCACCCAACAGGCGAAGGCGGATCGCATGTCGATCCAGCCTTCGTCGAACTCCCCCAGCCGGTTCGGCGCCGGCTGGACTTCAACGAGCCGGGCGAAGCAGGTGCACTGCATGTGGCGCAGCTTCTCCTCCGGCACCCTCTAGTCCAGGTGGAAGGCATATCTCCTGTGGGCCCTTGGCTCCAGGAGGTAGCCAACCTGGTCGACACCGCTCGCCGTCAGGCAGTGGCCAGGAGTTCCCATACCTCTTCGAGGCATGGCGACCCCCAAGATGGCCCCTCAACGGTGCCTCCATCATTACCACCACGTCCCCGACGTGGTGAAGCGACGGAGCCCCGCGGGGGGTCCCACCATTCGGTCGCCTCTCCTATTCTAAGAGACGGCCTGGACCTTCGCCACCGCATCAACCAGCGGCAAGAAGGTCAAGATGCGCACGTCACCATCGAGCGCCAACGGGCGAGGCGATGTGAGACAAGGGCTGTCGAGGGCCAGTCATCCTCCGGCCCTGCTGCCAGTCGTACGTGCTCCCCGGTGCATGTCCGCGCACTGCCGGTCGGGAAGGTCGGCACCCCGCTTTACCGAGCGGGCTGTCAGGCTTTTACTCTTGACCTTCGCCACGTCAGCTGGTCGGAGAAATTTCGGCCTGACCTGCCGTAAAAATACGACGGCTCTTTCCACCCGGAAGAGTTCCTCCAGATCTACACTACCGCTGTGCAAGCGGCTGGCGGGGCCGAAAAGGTGATGGCCAACTGGTTCCCCATGGACCTGAAGGGCTCTGCCCGTTCATGGCTCATGAACCTTCCCCGAGCTCCATCCGCTCATGGGAGGACCTCTGCCACCAGTTCGTGGCCAACTTCCAGGGCACTTTCGAGCGCCCAGGCATGGAGAGCGATCTCCACGCCATCAAGCAGCAGCAAGGGGAGACGTTGCGGCACTTCATCCAGCGTTTTAGCCAGGTTCGCAACACCATCCCCAAGATTTCTCCTCAAGCAGTTATCGTCGCTTTCCAGCAGGGTGTACGCGATGAAAAGATGCTTGAGAAGCTGGGCACGCGTGACATCCAGTCCACGGCGGATCTGTTCGCAGTCACGGACAAGTGCGCCAAGGCGGCTGAGGCTCGTGCGTGGCACAGTCCGCACCCCGATCAACCAATGGTCGACGGTGCGGGTTCCTCCCGTCCCCCCGGAGGCGGGAGAAGAAGAACAAAAAGCGCAAGTCCGAGCCCGTCGCAGTAGCGGATCCCATGGCATGGAAGCCACCACGCGCCGGTCCAGGTGGCGGTGGCAAGAAACCATCCAGAGCCCCCGAGTAGGGCCCTAAAGGGTGGTGTGAGATACATCACACCGACCGGCACGACCTTTCCGAGTGCCGGATGGTGAAGTTCCTCGCCGAGAGGAACAAGAAGGAGCACGAGGAGTGCCGCGGAAGCGGCAACGACAAGCGCGACGGGGAGGAGCGAGAAGGAGCTCTCGGGTTCCAGGAACCAGAGGCCGTGGCGTGCATCAACGAGGGCGCCTCCACGCCCACTTCGCGCCGCTAGTTTAAGGTAATGGCGCGCGAGGTGTGCTCAGTGACCCCGAGCACCGGGTCGTCCCGACCACTCAAGTGGTCGGGCACCCCGATCACCTTCGACAGCTCCGACCACCCCGAGAACATGTCGGGTGTGGGCCGCCTCCCCCTGGTGGTCTCCTCGACAGTGTGCAACATCAAGGTAACCCACATGCTGATCGACGGGGGTGCAGGACTTAACCTCCTGTCTCCCGAGGTTTTTAGGAAGATGCAGGTGCCACCCGGGTAGCTGAAGCCGACAATGCCCTTCTTCGGCGTCACCCCAGGCCTCACCATGCCCCTCGGGTAGATGTCCCTGATGGTTATGTTTGGGACCAGGGAAAACTTCCAGACAAAGAGCGTCCTCTTCGACGTCGCTGAATTCGACCTCCCGTACAATGGCATCCTCGGCCACCCGGCCCTCGCCAAGTTCATGATAGTGTGCCACTACGCCTACCTCGCCATCAAGATGCCTGGGCCCAACGACACGATCACCGTGCCAGCCGACCTCCAGGGCTCCATCCTCTGCTCCGAGCAGCTATTCTCGGCCGCCTTCGTCGCGGCCGAGGATATCGGTGAGCGCCCCGAGTGCTTGGGTCCGCCCCCGACCAAGCTCAAGATCACCGCGAACGATTCAGTCCCCACCAAGGAGGTGGTCCTGGGTGAAGACGCGTCAAGGACTGTCAAGATCAGCGGCCGCCTGGCCGCCAAATAGGAAAGCGCGCTCATCGCCTTCCTCCGGGTGAATGCCGACGTGTTTGCTTAGCAACCGTCGGACATGCCCGTGGTCCCTAGGGAGGTGATTGAGCATCGCCTCGCCGTGCGTCCCGACGCACGACCCGTTTGGCAAAATGTGCGCCGTCAAGCACCAGAAAAAACAGGAGTTCATCCGGGCGGAAGTCAGCAAGCTCCTTGCCACCGACTTCATCCGTAAAGTCCTCCACCCGGATTGGCTCGCCAACCCCGTCGTCGTACCGAAAGCCAACGGCAAGCTGAGAATGTGCGCGGACTACACTGACCTCAACAAGGCATGTCCAAAAGATCCTTTCCCTTTACCCCGCATTGATCAAATAGTCGACTCCACCGCTGGATGCGACCTTTTGTGCTTTCTAGATGCATACTCTAGCTACCATCAAATTAGTATGTCGGTAGAGGATGTGGAAAAAACTTCATATACAACCCCTATGGGGACTTATTGCTATGTTCGCATGCCTTTCGGGTTAAAAAACATCGGGCCTATGTACCAGCGTGCCATGCGCATTACATTACAATCCCAGATAGGTCGCAATATCGAGGCCTACATCGACGATCTCGTTGTCAAGACAAGGGACCAAGCGACACTCCTCGAGGACCTGGCGGAGACTTTCGGCAGTCTCCGCAGTACTCGCATGAAGCTGAACCCCGAGAAGTGCGTCTTCGGGGTTCCCTCGGGCAAGCTCCTCGGTTTCCTGGTCTCGAACCGGGGAATAGAGGCCAACCCCGAGAAGATTCAGGCCATCGACCAGATGCGCCCGCCGGCTCGTCTCAAGGACGTGCAGCGCCTAACGGGCTGCATGGCCACCTTGGGACGGTTCATCTCGAAGCTCGGGGAGTGGGGCCTCCCCTGTTCAAGCTCCTCAAGAAGTCGGGCCGCTTCGAGTGGACCCCGGAGGCTGAGCAAGCCCTCCGGGACCTCAAGAAGTACCTCACCTCGCCTCCGATCTTGGTGGCACCGAGACCTGAGGAGCCTCTACTACTCTACATCTCGGCTACTCCCCGAGTGGTGAGTGCGGTCCTCGTGGTCGAGCGAGAGGTGGGGTCCGAGCTCCCGACGACTCCCATGAGGGCGGAAAAGCCCGGGTCCGAGCTCCCGGGCGACCCCCAACAGTCGGGAGTGCTCGGGTTCGAGCTCCCGAGCGACCCCGAGCTGTCAGGCGTGCTCGGGGCAAAGCTCCCGGCAAACAATGAGTCCAAGGCAAAGTCCGGGTCCGAGCTCTCGGGCGAACCCGAGTAGCCAGGAGTGCTCGGGGCTGAGTCCGGGTCCGAGCTTCCGGACGAACCCGAGTAGCTAGGAGTGCTCAGGGCCGAGTCCGGGTCCGAGCTCCCGGGTGAACCCGAGCAGCCAGGAGTGCTCGGGAACAATCCCGACCCCCCGGGTCCAGTACTCGGGGAGGTCCCAAGCAAGGGCCACGTCCAGCAACGTCCCGTATATTTCGTTAGTGAAGTGTTACGCGACGCCAAGACGCGCTACCCACAAGCCAGAAGATGCTCGACGCAATCCTCGTTGCGTCGAGAAAGCTATGCCACTACTTTCAAGCACACGAGGTCTTGGTTGTTACAGCCTACCCCCTCGAGCGCATCCTGCACAACCGAGAAGCCACTGGCCGCGTGGTCGAGTGGGTGATTGAACTCACCGAGTTCAACCTCCGCTTCGTCAGCAACCAGGTGGTCAAAAACAGAGCTCTGGCCGACTTCGTGGCCGAGTGGAGACTGGTGCCTGAAGACGAAGGGGAGGAACTGTCCGCAAATCCGGGACATGAAGGGGCCAGATATTCGGTGATGCACTTCGACGGTTCCCTCACGCTAAAGGGCGTGGGGGCTGGAGTAGTTCTCACCTCTCCGACAGGTGAAGTACTCCAGTACGTCATGCGGCTCCACTTCCGCGCCACCAACAACATGGCCGAGTACGAGGGACTTCTCGTGGGGCTCCGTGCCGCCGCGTCCCTTGGAATCCGCCATCTGCTTGTCAAAGGCGACTCTCAGCTGGTCGTCAATCAGGTGTCGAAGGAGTACCAATGCTCCGACCCACAAATGGCGGCGTACCTGAGCGAAGTCAGGAAGTTGGAGCGGCGTTTCGACGAGTTGGAACTCCAACACGTCCCGTGCCACTACAACAAGCCCGTCGACTACTTATCGCGACTGGCGTCCTCTCGGGAACCAGTCCCGGCTGGGACCTTTGAAGAAAGGCTCTCCCGGCCGTCCGTCGAGGCTGCCAACCAAGACGAAGGGGGAACCTCGCGCCCAGGCGAGCTTGCCCAAGCAGCACCTTCAGTGGGAAATCTCGTCAGGCTGCTGCCGCCCGGTGAGCACCCCGTGCTCGCCACCTGTTCTCAGGAGCCTTCCTGGATCTCCAAGATCCAGGGGTACCTGAAAGAAAATATCCTTCCCGAAGATGATGCCGCAACAGAAAGGATTGCACACCAAGCCAAGCGCTACGCCCTGGTAGATGGGAATCTCTATCGGCGTGGCACCAATGGCGTCTTTCTGAAGTGCATTTCCCGGGAGGAAGGCCGCGACTTGCTCGCGGATATCCATGAGGGCAAGTGTGGTAGCCATGCATCGTCCCGCACGCTGGTCGGGAAGGCTTTTCGGCAAGGCTTCTACTGGCCGACAGCCCTCCAGGACGCCATCGAGCTGGTTCGGCGCTGCAAAGCGTGTCAATACCACACAAAGCAGTCACATCAACCAGCTCAGTCCCTCCAAACCATCCCCCTGTCATGGCCCTTCGCGGTCTGGGGACTGGATATTATAGGTCCGTTCCCCCGAGCAGTCGGGGGCTACGAGTATCTCTACGTCGCCATCGACAAGTTCACTAAGTGGATAGAAGCAGAGCCAGTCGTCAAGATCACCAAGCACACCGCGATCAAATTCATCCGAGGAATCATGAGCCACTTCAGGGTGCCCAATCGGATCATCACCGACAACAGCACGCAGTTCACCAGTGATGCATTCCTGGAGTACTGCGAAGACATCGGCGTCAAGGTCTGCTTCGTGTCGGTCGCTCACCCTCGCGCCAATGCTCAAGTCCTCAAAGGGCTCAAAACAAGAACCTTCGATCGGCTCAAGAAGTGCGGTACCGGCTGGATCGACGAGCTCCCTGCCGTCCTCTGGTCGATCCGAACGTCCCCCAGCAGGGCGACCGGAGAGACTCCCTTCTTCCTCGTATACGGGGCAGAGGCAGTTCTCCCCTCCAAGGTCACCTTCAGCTCGCCTCGGGTCGGAGCCTACTCGGAAGGAGACCAGCAGCAGAGAAGGCTCGACGACGTCAACTTACTCGAAGAGCACCGGTGCAGAGCCGCTCTCCGTGCCGCCAGATATCAACAGAGCCTAAGGCGCTATCATCAGCGCCACGTTCGGGTCTGGTCGCTGGAGGTCGGGGATCTAGTACTTCGCCGCATCCAATCATGGGAAGGAAAGAACAAACTCTCCCCCATGTGGGAGGGCCCCTACCGAGTGACCGGTGTCTCCTGACTGGGCTTTGTTCGATTGACCACGGACGAAGGCCTGCCACTGCCGAATGTGTGGAACATCGAGCATCTCCGCAAGTTTTATCCGTAAGTTTTTCCTTTTTGCATTGGGTAAGTCCCCCGACTAGCAAAGAGTCTTGGGAAGTTCCGGGTCCGTTGCCTAAGCCCTGGTCGCCCTGCCTGGTTCCTACACCCCGGGCACCAGTCCGGCCAAAGGCCGCCCGAGTATCCCAGGCGCTCGCGCGCAATCCTCGGGGGCTCCCTTGTACTAAAAGCTATTTTTAGCAGCAGCAATTTTAATATAAGCAGTGTTCGCATTTGCAATTATTTGTCAATTCTTTCTATTCCCTCGCTTGCTCGCAAAAGAAGCCACGTGCACGAGTATCGGGCTCCCGTGTCCCCTTTGCAAAGTAGGTCCCCACTGGTCTGCAGTACGAGGAGTTGGGATAATCTACTTTCTGTTGGCGGGCAGTCGGTGCTCGGTCGACCACTTGTACCCCGAGCACACCCGAGTCCGGGCAAATAAGCCCCCGACCACCCGTGCTCAGCCTGGTCAATGGCCCCGAGCACCACCAAGCCTCAGAGTACTCGGATAACTCTACCTCTTGTACCCCCGACCAGTCGGCTGACTCGAAAACCTTCAGGTCCTGACAGTGGAGAGTTTTGGAAAAACTCAGAGCAGTGGCATCTTTTGCCAACAGCTTGTTATAATTGCCTACGAGTTTACAGGCTCACCATGGTGAAGTTCCCGAGTGACAATGACCATATTAAGTCAAAAAATCCAGGGCGAGAAGCTTCCATGGATTCAACACCGCAAATCAACTAAGTTTTTCCGCCGCGTTTGTCTCGGCTTTAAAGCTTTCTCTTACCATCTTCGCAAATAGTTTCTCGCGCCAACGATCCGTTGCACCGCTCGTTCATAAAGCGGGGATGTTCTGGAGTAACAGTGTGAGTCACGGGGAGTGTTCCAGGTCGTCGCCCAAAGCCCTGGTCGCCTCGCTTGGTTTCCGAACCCTGGGCACCAGTCTGGCCTAAAGCCGCTCGAGTATCCTACGCGCTCGCACTCGTGCTCTGGAGCTCCCAAATAGATGGGCTTGCGACGCAAGGGATCCATGTCACGCGAGAACCTCGCCGCATAAGAGAGGAACCCGTTGAAACTAAGTGAAAAATCAGCACAACAAGATGTCCGCTGATGCCTATGCTACCCGTAAAACCGTCCCGAGCACGAGTGCTTGGACGTGCTTGCAGGAGCATCTAATCCAAAGGTGCGCGCTCCCGAGTGCCACAGATCGCCCTCAGGGATCTAAGATTCTCGAGGTCCCAAGGAGCGACCTGATCGAGGAAAATATCGGCGCATCCAGCTTATCGGGGACATAGGGTCCTCGGGGTCCCGAAGTGCGACATCCCCAAGAAGAAGGTCAAAGCCTCCAGCTTCTCGGGGACATGGGGTCCTCGGGCTACCGAAGTGCGACCTGCTAAAGTAATAAGTTCGAAGCATCTAGCTCTCGGGGGCTGGAGTCCTCGGGGCAGACTGCTCGGGCAAGAGCTAGACGCATAAAAAAAAAGAGGAAGCTGTGCTGTGTGGAGCCAAGTCCACACTTAGCAGAAATTGAAAAAAGAAGCTATGCGAAGCCAAGTCCACACTTAGCAGTAAACAAAAAGAAGCTGTATGGAGCCAAATCCATACTCAGCAGAAATTCAAAGAAAGCTATGTGGAGCCAAGTCCACACTTAGCATTTCATCAATCAAGTTCTTTACAGAGAGGCCTTTCGGCCTTAAACAAAAAGAACAAAATGGAAAAGATACAAAGGAGCTACTTCTCGCTGTCAACCCCGGGGCTGCCGGCATCATCTTCCCGAGAGAAGTGCTGGGCGATCTCCTGAGCCACTTCGTGGACAGCGTCACGGGCTTCCTCCTCCTCCTCTTCGACGATCCTGAGCCTCGCCGGCTCCAAGGAGAAGGCTGGGTCGCGGCTACGGTAGCATTCCAGAACATGCTCCGTCATTGCGGCTGCCAGCTCGCGCCCTTCTCGAGCCACCGCATCCTTCACGGCTGCCGCCACCGTCTTCAGACGGGTCGGCGATCGTGTCAAAGGCGAAGATGAAGTGACCGAGGGTATCGAGGGACTGCTCCCCCGTGGTGATGTCGCCAAGGCCGGCGGCTCTCACCGGGCGCTGCGCCTGGCGGAAGATGTCGCACATCATGTTAGTGGTCTCGAGCCTCTCGGCGTGCAACTCCTGGAGCGTCTCCTGGAGCGTCTCCCGCTCCCTAGCTACCTCCGTCTCTCGGCGGCGCACCTCCTCCTGTAGCTCCTAGACCAGCTCCATAAGCTTCTGCTTGGTCGCGCGGCCGTCTTCGAGGCGCTGCTCCACGTGTCGGATGCGGCGATCCCGCTCCTCCTCGGCCCGGCAGACTTGCGCACGGACTTCCTCCAGCTCCTTGGAAAATTCTGCACGAGCGGCGTCGACGCGCCGCTGCGCTTCGTCCTCTAGCGCCGCAGTCCGCTGGCCCAGCGAGTTTTCGGCCTCCTCGAGAGACTGCTCGAGCTGGTCGAGCGCGAGCTCCCGCGTGCCCACTGCCACCTCGCGGAGAGCGACCTGCTCTATCCGCCGCTCCACTTCGGCCTCGCGGAGAGGGACCCGCTCTGTCCGTAGCTCCACTTCCTCCGCATCCTCCATGACCTCCCGCCGCAGCTCCTCCAGAGCCAGCCTCTCGTGGAGGATCTTCGCGGACTCCCTCTAGTGCTCGACCTTACCGATCCGAGCACGTTTGAGGAAGTTCTCCCCGGCCTCCGTGAGGCCGGCCTCTCGCTCCTCCAGAGCGGCCTCCCGATCTTTCAGCGCCTTCCTCTCCGCGGCGATAGAGGCCTGGACTCGATCGATCATGGTGCGCGCCGCGTCGAACACCTCTGGGAAGGGCTCCCAAGGTGCCTCAGCCTGGCACGTGAAGTCCCGCCTCCTCGGCGTGACAGTCAAAACTGTGCTCCCCCGAGCACCTCCGGCGAGCTCTCGGGCTACCTCCGTGCTGCCGGGCCCTCGGGCGTCCTCTCTGCCCTCGCGGCCTCGGTCGTCGCGGCCGGCGGCGGAGTGGGGTTAGCCTCTGGCGTGGCTCCTGTGGCTTCAGCCCTTGGGGCAGTCTCAGCCCCGGGGGCAGCCTCAGTGCTCGGGGTGGGATCCGCACTCGAGGTGGTCCGAGCCTTCTTGGACCCCCTGAAAAAAAGCAGCACAAGGAAGCCCGGGTTAGTACCCGAGCAGTATGCTTAGCCAGGTAAATGGAGAAGGAGTCTCTCGTCTTAACTCGGCGAAGAACCCGTGTACTTCCAGTAGTCCCTTGGGATCTCGAATCCCGGACTTGCCGGTCGCGGCAGGTCCTTCCTCTTCTTCCCGGCTGCCGCATCCGTGGCAGCCTCCGTGCTCACCTGTGCCGAGCCTCTAGCCGGCGCCGGATGGGTGCTGCCCCGCCCAGAGTTGCTGCCCCCAGTGCCCGTCGACCGCTGGCCGGAAGGCGGAGGAGGGGGTGGCGGCAGTGAAGGTGGCGGCGGTGAAGGAGAGGACTGGGGAGAGGGCGGCCGCGGTTTCTTGCCCTTCGGATCCTCGACCAGCCGTCTTTCGTGGGTCCGCCAGCTTGATCCCCTTGGGGTCGAACTCCGGTAAGGCCGCGCGGATCATGTTCCACTGCGAGTTCATGCCGAGCGCAAGATTCGCCCGCGGCAATTCAGCGGCTGCGGCGTCCCCGGTGCCCAGGAGGATCCGTAGCAACGCCTTCAGCGCGTCGGGAGAAAAGTCTCCCGCCTCGCCGACCACTGTCTGACCGATGTCCCGCGAGCCGGTGTACATCCAGGCCGGGCGGCCCCGCTCCTGTAGCGGCGCCAGCCGCCGCTGGAGAAAATCGACGACAACCATGGACGCCGTCAAACCCTCGGCCCGCAGCTACGCAATCTGCTCCACCACCGGCCATAGCAGATGGTTGTTCACCAGCAAATACTCCCACAACTTCCTGTGCGCCGGTGCCAGCCCGTCGGGAAGCAGGATCTGGGCGTGCGGATCAGTGGAGATGTAGCACCACTCGTTGCGCCAGTCGTCCCACTTATTCCGCAGCTCCTGCGTAATGTAGTGGTCGCCGATTTTCTCCCGGAGGCGGAAGTTGCAGCTCCTCGTGGCCTCCACCCGGTCGGAGCTTCTGCTCTTCCCCGCCGACCGGAGTACGAAGAAGTGGCGAAAGAGCATTACCGAAGGCATCACACCCATAAACATCTTGCAGAGGTGGGGGAAGATGGCCAGCATCAGGACGGAGTTGGGGAGAGATGGATGAGGTGGATCCCAAACTCCATCAGCACCTCGAGGAAGAAGGATGAGAAGGGCAGCACCAGGCCCGCCACGACGAAGCTGATGAAGATAACCGTCTCCTCCGCCCTCGGATCTGGTGGGTATGTGGCCGGACTCACTGTCACCGCCCCCCTCTGGCTCTGCGAAGCCAGCAGCTTTCGCACCCGGTCCATGCTCTCCTCGTTGAGGAAGCGGGACTTGGGGATGACGGCGTCGACGACGGGAGGCAGAGGAGCGCGGCGTTTTTCGTGTCTCGGCATGGCGGCGGCGCGGCGTGGAAGATGAGGAATCGAAAAGGCGTGTGAGCAAATAAGGCAAGGCGAAAGGGTGCGGTGAAAAGAAAGGAGGTGTTTGCGCAGGGAGGCGAAGGAGATGAGGAGGCGCGAGAGAATGGCAAAACTTTTAAGAGAAGCAATCAAGAATTTGAACCGTTCCGTGACGTGGTGGCGGTGTCAGTTCTGTTTCTCTGACAGGGCACGCCCCCCAAGACGCGCGGGAATCAAGGCGTCTTTTCCTCGTTCGGCAGAGGTGCGCGGCGCCCCACGCCGCGCAAAAAAACGGAGCGGTTCCCCCATTTGGCGTTCCAAATGGGCCGGCGTCTTTGTTGGCCCATAGAATAAAGGCCTCGCCCCCAGTCTCGTCCATTTTTCGGGCCATCGTCTGGTGGCTAGGCTGGGGGCTACTGTCGGCGTTACGGGGCCCAGGGTTCCCTAAACCGCTGGCAAAGGCTCAACTTGACGCCACGTCGCCAAGGACGTGGGAGTTAAGTAGAGGTGCTCAGGGGCTCACCCCGAGCACTGTTCCACTCAGCAGATCAAGGGGTGCCCCAAGTCGTCCCTAAAGGGCACTTCCCGAAGGGCCCAAGGCGATTTGTTCCTCACCTAGGACGAAGCAAGCAGAAGTGCTCGAGGGCTCACCCCGAGCACTCGAGCAGAGGTGCTCGGGGGCTCGCCCCGAGCACCCGAGAATAAGTGCTTGGGGGGCTCACCCCGAGAACCAAGGGCGACCCGGCCCCCGTCAGGGGCGCCGAGTACCTCGCCCAGATAATGGAGCGGCCTAGGAGGTGTGCTCGGAGGCCTCCGATCCCGGGAGCCCCGAGCACCCCTTGACGGCCCCTCCTCAATCCGCGTGGCCCAACAGGTGCATTTAATGCCTGTGTCGGGTGCATTTAATGCCTGTGTCGGGTGCATTAAATGCCCATCCACTCCAAATCCTTGCCGAACAGAGGTGATGTCCTGACCGGTTCCCATCCCCCCAAGTGATAAGCCCTGTCAGCTATCAGTCTTGGAGGGAATGGAGAGGTCTGACACCCCTTTTTTTATTTTAAGGGCGCGCCTTCGCACGCCCATACGTATGCCCTCTGCACCTGGTCCGTAGGGCCCGGGTGGTTGCAGCATAGCCCGTGTCAGGAGATGTCAAGTCTTCACCTCCTGACACGTCCTCATCATGATGATCTGGTTCCCAACCAAGGCGTGACCGACACTGTTCCGCTACAGCAAATCTCAACCACCGACGTGGCTTGCCCATGCCGGGTTTCTTCCGCGACAAGCTTCATGGCAAGATATTTCCCTTTCGGCCACTGTGGTGACCCCCGGATATATAAGGGGAGAACCGCGGCCATGCAAAGGGAGAGGCTCTGATCGGATCGAATCGGCTCCAGTAGAATTGATCAAACCCTAGAGGAAGAAGAACTAGGGCACCTGTGCTACTAGTTCGTTGTAATCTCTCCACATATTCTCAAATACACTCAAAGCAGAACGTAAGGTTTTACACCTAGATGGTGGCCTGAACCTGGGTAAATCACCTTGTCTTTCCTATTTCCATATCCTGCCAAGCTCTAACTCCGGTGTAGCTCCGTAGATCTGCGCCTCCCCGGCCGAATCCCAAAGGGGGTCCTTCCGGACCACCGATACCGGCGTTTGTACGTCGACAGGGACTATACACCTGTATACACTCAGTAAACTATTAGTCCCTTAATTGTTTGTCATTGATCATCAAAACTCACTTGGGGGCACTAGATGCACTTTCAAAAGGTGTTACAAAAGGGTATATCTGCGAGATGGTGATGACACATATCGTTAAGGAAAGGTGTCAGAGTTCAACCTTGACTATTTTTAGTACATATGGTCGATGGTTGGGATTAAGGTTTTACTTCATTGCTCGGAAGGGAAGAACTTGGAGTTTCCAATACATAAATATAAAATAAAATTCAAGAAAAATTATTAGATAATAATTGATAACATCAGGAGCAGCAAACATATATGAAGTGAGAGGAGGAAAATTGTAACCACATAACAAAAATCATTGCATGCATTGCTTAATACATGTGAATTCTCATTGTGCTCAAAAGCATTCATGTCTGAGGAATGTTATCAAAATGAGTAAGAGTAATTATCACTCAATCACCTCACAAACTGCAAGTTAAATTATGATATTTAGCCTGTCTCAGAGTAGTTATAGTTTCTTTACTAAACATAAAACATATCAACTGAGATTTCTTCAACCTCTTTGTTCCTTTTTCTTTTATTATCAATAAATCAACATACATGCACATCATGTTTGCATTGGAGCTAAGGTTACGAATAAAATGACAAGCAGCAGTAGCAAATATGACACTAATTATTGTTGGCAGAATAGCATGACACACCACAGCAGCGAATATGACACCAATTTATAGTTTGCAAAATAGTACCTACCAAATCTACCATAAGCAACTCCCGAGCTCCATAAATCGATCTGCAGAAATCACTGGTTAGTTATTAATGATTGAGGATACCTGCAAAGTAGGAAAACAAAAAACATGGGAATCTCCCAGCTAGTAAAAAAATATTCCGAGCGAAATCCTTATTGTTGCTGCGTTAAGTGTAGGTACCTGGTAGGTGTGGAAAATACTAATAAAATGGACAAAACATTATTTTTGACATCCTATTTATCAGGTAGGACACAGTAGTCTATGGTTCATTAGAGGGCATGTCCCTCAGGAACATATAGTGCAAGCAGAATTGGAAGCAATTGGCCCTTTCTGGTTTGGTTTTTTAATTCATCCAATAGACTATTATCAAATCTGTACCTGCCTGAAAGGGGTAGGCTAGTTTCATGATGAACAGAATGCTCTGGAAAAACTCTGCCTGGTAATGAACTGACCAAATATATGGACACAAACAAAATCCTTATATATTCCTTGGATATGAACGCTGCGAGAAGCACAACTGGTTAAAAAATGCTATCTTGTCCATCCTTCTTGTATAACACAGATCAGAAATGCAACACGAAAAGCATAACGTCAGAAGCCCCGAATCAAACATTTGTGTTGATACCGCTGCAATACTGAGGAAAAATGACCTGGTACTTGGTGATTTGAACCACAAAGTGGTTACCAATAGTACAGATCAAGCACAGTGGCACCACTTTATAGAAAAAGAAATGAGCCTAGATAAATATACCGACACCAATAGAGCATATAGTATGGTCAAACTCATTTGATTTGCAATAAACATTAAGACAGGAACTAAAAAGACCATAAGCATCAGAAGTGAGATTAGCGACATGCTACCTTGCGAAGCACTGTAGCATTCAGCATCATCTTAATTCCACATATTGCTCCACAACACTTTTCAGTTAAGAAGATATTAAACTATTAATCTGATTAAAACAGAATATAGATGTGACTGATGTTAGGGTGCTGTCATCAAGTTTTTGCTTTCTGCTCCCTATCGGTCACATCTGGTGGTAGCAGTTCCAGCTTTTTCTATATCTGACTTTGTAGGCTGTGGATTTTGTTAATGAAAGTCAGAGAGAAAATCCCTTTAATAAGGAAACATAAAATAAACACGAAGACCAGATAATCATGTGGAATGGTTAAAAGTGCAAACGGACAGAAGAATGCGGGACGGGGCACCATGGGGTGAAGAAGGTGGAGGAGAGATGACGGATCCAAATCTAAATGGAGGTGCAGGAGAAGATGTGATTCTACCCATGAAATGAGCCATTCTGCCCTCCGAAGCTGTTGCACGTACCCGACGGCGAATCGGCCTGCGACAGAGGAGTAGCAATTGACGGTGGATACACGAAAAGTCGAGAATCCCCGTAGCCCTTGGCGCAATTCACCAGCAGCCACCGCACTATTCTCCTGCTTGGCACCAATGGCCAGTCCCCCCACCTGACTGCGACGTGGGGCCATAGTCTGTTGGGTCCCAGCGCCACCCTGGGTGCAGAAAAAAGAAAGGGCTACAAGTGGTTAGGATGGACGAGAAGAACGAATCTGACAGCCACAATTGCAAACGCCTAGATGGGCTCACGTTTTCGTCCCAATCAAGTTGTTAGATAAGATTAGATGAGTTGAGTTTAATTAATCAAAAAATCTATCCGGGGCGCATGCCCCGGTTTGTCTTTCACAGCGACGTGCTATTGTCCACTAGATCAAGCGATGGTGCAGACTATTATCCGCTGGATCAGGCGATGATATAGGCTATTGTCCGTTGGATCAAGGCGATGACGCCGGCTATTATTCGTTGGGTAAAGACCGATGAGGCGGGTTCGGATTTGATGACATCAGTGCATCTAATTCTAAACGTAAAATTAAAATGATTTATCTCTCAAATCGTTAATCCGATTCGTGATCCGTTTTCGCCGTTAGACTCATCTCGATGAAGGCTTCAAAATTAGATCCCATGTTAATATATTTTGACGAAATTTATTTCGTCGTCACCAACTATCAAATTATAATGTACGGGCTATCAAGTTAAAAATGAACACTTACCAGGTTATTAGCGAACAACTACGGGCAGTAATTGATTTATCATTAGTCATTGTGTACTATTATGCAAGTATATAGAGAGGATAATAATATATTATTTATGTAGTACTTGATGATATTGGACCATTAGAGCACTGAAATATAAGTTTGAGTGGTGTAGCAGTGATGTTCACTAATTCGGTAATCATGTAAGTGTAACTTGGTAGCTCAGCAGTAACAAACTAAGTAACTCGTTCATTGAATCTGGTAACTACTGACGTTAAAAAAAAAGTCGTTGAAACATATCAACATGGGATCTAAATTTAATGATCCCATCGTAACGAAGCTAATACTGAAAACGGATTGTCAATCGGAATAAGGGTTTAAGAGATACAATATTTAAAATTTTCAAAATCGAAAGAATCTTTGATGACATCATCTATTTTGGATTTTTCTGTATGTTACATGTTTCTTGCTCTTATCCGTCTGTTTAGGGCACGTCGCTGTGTGTAGTTCAATCCAATGGCTGAGCTATGTTCCATCACGAGATTAAGCTCTCATCACTTGCTCTCGTAAAAAAAATTAACATATCATGCTGCATGTATAGGGATTCCATATAAAGTCGCATGTCAGATAGCATGAGAGGCATACTTCATGTTGAACATCAGTTCCTGTTACTGACACTAATTTGTGCAATCTTCAAACCAAATTGAACATAAGTACCCTAGATAAATGATTCCATTCCAACAACTACGTCAGTTCCAACACACGTGATATTAAGATCGATCACATTAAAGACAACTGGACTCTGTAGGAAATCAGATCTCAAGCAAAGCATCATCTCAGGTACGCCACTTTTAAGTTTGGCCCTGTGAACCTGGACTGCTAACAGAGGGGCTGTTGTGGGCCATGTGGCTATTCAAAAGTGTACATCAAAGTCACCGTATAGTGTTTGCTAACAGACAGTTTTCAGGTGCTAGACCTCAAATTCTCAATCGCCATAAAGCCTAATAGAGGGGCAGACAAAATAAAATGCTGTTTATCTGAGACACCATTAACTCCAACTTCAGTCAGAAGCTCAGATGTGGCTTTCTTGTTTGCAACAACTGTTCGCAGCCTAACATCTGGGCTGCAATGTGAATGCAAACTCATCTCATGGTCTCCATTTGTAATCCCGGTCCATACTGCAGGACTTGAAGTAAACTACAATAGAACAGAGCTACATTACAGACTGGAAATAAAAAATGCAACTGTAAAATTTAAGGCAACAGCACATTACTGAAATTACACGAAGAAACTTGGTAATTGATCTCCATTCTTTTCAATTTTCTAGCAAAAGTTAAATAATGAATGGATAATCGATCTGCAGCTAAGTGTTGATATAATCGCCCTAAAACAAAAGGTGATATTCACATCCACAAGATGTACCGCAAAAGCTTACTACCTTGCTATAATTTTTCTTCGCAAATACACCAATTAAAAATGTACAGAAAAGAGTCAATCAGAAGTAGGAAAAGAATACCCTACCACACAAAAAGGCAAGGATAGACCGCAGAGTTCAAAGAGATGAAAAGAATTCAGACTATTATTTAACTAGTACTCACCATTTACAAGCACAGATCACAAAAAGGAAAGCCAGGCTCAAAAATTGAGAACACACGAAGTCAATTATGGTATTCTAGATAACATTTTGAAGCAAATATAAAATTATTAGCAGTTGCCACAACAAAAAGTAACTAAAGCAACATTGCCCAATTCCACGCATGATATAACCCCTAAGTTCAAACAAGTTCAGATCAAGGGAGTGATTAGGATATTGATTGTTCGCTGCGACAACAAAGAGGAATCCCCGAAAACAAAATGAACTCATGGCAGCAATCAAGCTAGTGTTGGTTCCTTACCGAAAAAAAAGAAGGAATCAATCAGCATCGAGTTGTTGTGTCCCGCCGACGATGAAGAGACAAGATCGAGAATGCAAAGCTTGGGGAGGTAATCCGAGAACAAGTAGTACCCTAAATCACATCACTGCAAGTAATCTATGCATAGAAACCGATTTCTGTCTCCAAAACAAACAAAGTAGGCAAATTGATAGCAAGAAAAAACAAAAAACTTACTATGCGGATTGTTGACCAATTAGGAAGCGCTTGATATCACCAAGCGAAACGAAGTAGGAAAACTGGCCTCCAAAGCCGCCGTGTAACAATCCAATTACATTCCCTCCACCGTCCAACAAAGGAGCTCCTGAACTGCCCTCCTCGGAAGCTATGTCAACTTGAAATAACTCCATATTATACCCAACAGGGTTTGTAGCAGATATTTCATCCATTTGTCTTAAACAATGAGTGATAATCCCTCTCACTGCTGTACGGTGTTGTAGAGGAGGCCATAAAACCATTGCACACTTCTCATATTGCTCCGGGGGATTTGGGCTTATAGACAAAGAGGTATGGCTGTCATCACAAACTATTCTGATTCCTTAATCTTCTATGCTCTACTCGAAGGAGGAGCAGATCTTTCGCACAATCAACAGCAAGAATGTTAGCTGGCGTATAAATCCTTTCATTGTGCATCATTTGGCCACCTTGGCGGAAACTCAATTCATAGTGATCACATAAAACATATGTATCAAAAAATGAATCGGCATCGTTGGCTGAAATGGGATTAGAACCATTGAATACATGCTCCAGGATATGTGCACAAGTCAAAATCTTGAGATGACTTTGATTTTCTGCAACTACAAAACCGGTGCAGTATTTTCCTGCCAGGTCGAGTTGCTCTCCTTGTTTCTCAGGAGGCACAATCTCAGCCACATCCATCTTCCTTTCAATTTGTATGATCTTATTTCTCTTTGGTGCAATTTTGATGAAGAAAATAGAACCTTTGCATCTTTCGAATATCCATTTCTCCAAATGTCCCGAGAATGCACTTGAGGCAACTGTAGTTAACGAGAGAAAGTAAAGAAGTGTAGGTGGAATGTTTGATCATGCATGAAGTCTACACAAAGGGACCTGAAAGCATCAGTAAGTAGCAGGAGGCCACAAATACCCACCACAAGCCAAATAAGAGACCAAATCAACATAAGTCTTTTCGACTATTTTCATGCATGTGGAGTTTAAAGGAGTGTTCATCAATAGACTAGTTTATGGGGGCTTCAAATGCAGAGTGACAACTAGCGGCGTTTTTGCTACTTTGACAAATCCATTAAGTACTAAGAGGTAAGTTGACATAGAAATGTGCTGTGACTTCCATTTCGAAGACATGCATGGTGGTATGTTGAAATCAACAACTTCTTTGGAGTAACTTATGTGCTTTCTTTGGGAGCTAGAATATGTTATGCAGGGATCAGCTTGATACTACTATGGTTACTTCTACCACAGCACACCATCTCACCACATGCAAGATACGTTTAGCATTTTAGAGAACATGGTTACCAGCTATGCTTCATTGCTTCTTTATATGTGGATGTGGCTGTGCAGAAGGTGAACTTATTACAGTACTACCTGTTATATGTGTGGGGTAGAATACCTTTTTCGATTATAGCATCATCACAGTTCTTCTATTTTGTGAAATTTATGAATAAAAAATTCATGGTTTAGTTCTGTTGTACAAGTCCAGGTCGTTAGGTTATATTACTATGTATTTCTTTGTGTCAAACAATCATGTCATTTAAGAGGAATCATGTTTTTGACATCACATATACTTGCTGTGGCTTAACCCCCTCTGACTAGAAAACGGAGTTCTAGCCTAACAACTGATAAGTTGTGCATAATATAAAAATGATATATTCAAATAAATTGCTGACCAATGCAGTATGCACAATATATGTTCATGCTAATACTCAAAACGAACAAACCAGTCATATTTAACAACCTTTCCAGAAAAAGCAAACGATACTCCTGAACTCTTCAGGGAAACAAAACAAACATTTAAGAAACAAGCATGGGAAATGTCCTGCTCTACCCACCCTTATGTTTTGATGTACTTTTAGTTAGCATACCATCCATTAACGCTCGCATTGTTCTAGTGGCATCAGAAGCCTAATTCCACTAGAACTAAAGTAGCTAGCAACCATAGATAGTGAAAATTAATTGCAACCACGGGACTAGAACCACATCACAACAGAAAATAAATATCGCATGACCACCATTCCAGACCAGAGAGAGGCATTTAACTGTAGACATGGTATGGCGCGGCAAACTCAGATTGCGGTAGCAGCAGTTGGATAGTGAATGCAGAGAAAGAGAACAGGGCCGCACAACACCAACGCACGGCCAAGGTCGGCAACCCTGCGTGAGCCGAGGTCGTCAAGCCTAAACCCTAGGTTGGGCGAAGTCGTCGTCGTCGCATCGTCATCAGCGTACGCGAAGCAGCCCCGGAATCGCCACGACCAGCACCACCACCGAATCCCTCTCGCGCAACGGACCCCAGCCACACGGGCTAGGGTTAGCGCAAGCCAAGGGCGAGGAGACGAAGCGTCGGTGGGATCCATCGAGGCAGGATGAGGTGAGAACGGCGGAGCGGCCGGTTGTCAGCAGCACCACCGAATCCCTCTCGCGCCACGGACCCGAGCCGCACAGGCTAGGGTTAGCCGCGGTGGCGCGAGCAAGGGCGAGGAGAAGGAGGCGAAGCGGCAGTTGGCATCTGTCGAGGTAGGGCGAGGTCGTCAAGCCTAAACCCTAGGTTGGGCGAAGTTGTCGTCGTCGCGTCGTCACCAACGTGCGCGAAGCAGCCCCGGATCGCCGCGTCGTCACCAGCACCACCACCGAATCCCCCTCGCGCCACGGACCCGAGCCGCACGGGCTAGGGTTAGCCGCAGTGGCGCGAGGAAGGGTGAGGAGGCAAAGCGACCGGCGGCGGCAACAAGTTGGGGATGGAGGCGCTAGGGCGTCGGGGTGGAGAAGGGGATAAGAGAGCGACCGAGAGAGAGACGAGCGTGTGCGTGGCCGGGTCTTCGCCTTCATGTGTGTGTGCAAGAGTCCACCACGACGTGTTGATGTGGCATTGGTTCGCCTGTTACTAACTTTTCTAACTTTAACTATTAATATACGTAACATCTCAAAATGTTAAAACTAATATTATAAGCACTAGCATAAAATCAAAAAAGAAAGTTTAATATTTAATTCTAGCATGGACGATCGGACTCCGTAGTCATGTCCGTGTCATCGAGGAGATCGGAATAGACTATTCGTTCGCGTGATTCGGATAGTGGATACACCTTTTAGGGTTAGTTGAATCAAAACGGCTGAGATTGATCTAGAATTATCAATAACATCAAATAAAACAAAAAAAAGAATAAGAAATATATTAGATAAGGGGCCGGGGGCACTCGGGCCACCCAGCCCTGTTCACACCGCCGTCTTCGCCTTTTTTGGGGTGGCGCCGCAGCCTTCCTTCCTCGGCCTTCCTCGCGCCGCCGCACTCCATGCCCGCCTGGAGGACCCGCGCGCCTCTACCTCCTCTAGAAACCACCGGCGCCGCCCCTAGGTCGCCTCACCACCATCGCCGCAGCGTGACCGGCGAGCCGGTTGCTGCCCTCTCTTCAACCTCCTCTGCACCACCACCCCATCTTTCCGCACCGCCACGTCTCCCTTCACCGCATGCCACCTCAGCGCCTCGCGACCGTCTCCTTGGAGCCGCTGTCACCTTGCTCCGCTGCTGCTCCGATGCTGGCCGGGGAGCCGGCCGCCGCCTCCGTCCAGCCTCCTTCTCGTCCACCTGCATCCCCACCGCTGCATTCGCCTACGCCTTCCTTTTCCCCTCCCATGCGCCGTCAGCCCAGGCCCGACGCGCACGGCCATGGCTGCGCCGCCTCGGCTGGTCGGGGTTGCTCCCACCGACCGCCTCCTTCGCGACCCCCACCTTCCCGCGTTTGCTGATGCAGCCGAGGCGGGCACACCCCCGATTCCTGTGTGCTGTTGCGGCCCAAACCCTAGCCGTCACCAGGGCCGCTACTCATCGACACAGCGGGCCCAGGTCGTCGGTGTCACGTTCTCCGTCTCGGAGGTCAAGTCACCAACCACCTCCTGCCGCTACCCTAACACTTCTCAAGGCGGAGGAAGAGAAGGTGAAGATGAGAGAAGACAGGGGAAACGCAAGAAGATGGAGGAAGATCGTGACGATGGTGCCATGCTCGAAGCTCGATCTGCTACCCCGTTGTCCTCATCACCAATTTCTTCGTGACTGTGCGTCAAGGGTAATGCTCACGTGCCCTTGCATGTCATACCTTAAGTTGAATTCCGCGAATAGCATAGACTGATGTGGATCCGTAGTTATGCATGTTGCAGGTCTCATAGCGTATGACTGAAGCCTTCCGAGTATGTTTGATGCTCTTCCTTTAGTTTTTATGAACTAAGCTTTAAAAGAAGATTGTAGGTATCGGCGATAGTTCCATTTAGAGTGCTCATTTGCATTTTTTCGATGAAACTATTTAAGAGATAATGTCCAAATACCTCTGCTGTCCAGAATTTGTCTAATTAAAAAATGTGTAGCTTTACTTAATACCAATGGTTATTTTCACAAAGAAATCAACTCATGAATCTCTATAAAAAAAGGCCATATGCATGTTGGTAATCACAATAGGTGACCATGATCTTGTTAGCATGGAATCCTCATGTATGACATTTGTAGGAAGAATGTTGCATCTCAAAATTTCACCTTAATAAAATGCCCTTCATTAAAACCTATAAAATTATGACCAACGCTTTAAAATGCCACATGTACTTGTTGTATGCTATTACCATCCCAACCTAACTCTCAATATGATGCCCTAGCTGCATAGAATCCATCTTGAATTGTAAGGTCAATTTGTCTTCCTTATATGCATGTTTCACCCCATGAATACCTCTGTAGTTATTGTTTCTCCATGATTAACCCTATAACCCAACTCAGGATTAGATCTCCACTAAACCTGAAGCAAAATGTGAAATCGATCCTAATATGCTTAGGTCAATTCCATACTAATGTTGTATTCCATCATAATCCGTCGTAGTTGCATATCTTGTCTTTTTGCCATGTTCATCATAGCATCTTTGTTGCTCTTTTCTCTTCTAGATGATGTCATTTGCATCTTTGTGGCATTTCGGGTTCTCTCATGATTGGATTTTTCTCTTGCACATCTTCACCAAGCCCCCAAGCAAGCTTGCAGCTTGTTGATAATTCTGATTAATTTATTACTTGGATGGATGTTAGATAATTTGTCTGTTTGTTTGATGATTGATTATGGGTGTTGAAAACTTTAAATCGATGTCTTAATTAACTGGAACCATAAATTAAGTGAGAGATGAGGGAAACATGGTCGCCGGACGAGCTTTACGTTGTTGAGGGTCCCTTGAACCCAACGTCGAGTGTAATTGGAGGTACAACAGTATAACATCCCCAATTCTAACATCTTGTAATGTGCATCATCATCATGGCATGTATGTATTTAATCAAAAAGGAGAACAATTTGAATTTTGTGAAAAATACTAAGAGAGCCCTTTGGAAAACAAAAGAACAACCCTAAATGTGAAAGTGGGCCAAACAATAATTTCAATTTTATTTTAAGAAATTGTGAACAAAATACCTTAAAACCTGTTCTTATAGATCTATACATTTTTTTAGGGATCTAAGGTAAAAAATTTCAAAATTTTCTAACTGCCTTTGAATTGGTTTTAAACTTTGAAGCTATAAATAGAAAAATAAATCCTATTCATCTATGTCATTGCATGCATGATTAGATGTCAAGAAAAATATAAAATCGAATAATTTTGAACTTTTGTGATATGCCAAAAATTCCATACCATGGCTCAATTATGAATTTTAACTTCATTTCAAAACCTTTGAACTAAGTACTCTGTGATTAATTAATGAAGTGGTTCTAGATGCTCCCATGAGCCAATAGAAAAATATTAGATTTTGTAAAGATCTTTTGAACTATTTGAAATGACAAAACAAAGTTTAAAAGGAAGAAAAAATGAAAAAGAAAAAGACTAAAAATAAAATAAGAAAACCCCCTCCATTTGCCGAACTGGGCAGCTGGCCCAGTCCTCTCTCTTCTCCCCATAGCCTGCTCGACCTACTCCTCGCGTTCGGCAAGAACTGACTTTGTCACCCCAACCAACACCACCACACCCCAACCTAATTAGAGTAGTATAGTTGATACCTTTATACTGCTTATGTTATTACATATGCTTAGATATGCTTAGACATGTAAAAGTTGTAATTCGTTGGATGGCAAACAAACCAACACAGAATGGGTGAGTTATGTTGTTAAATTATAAGAACTACTAGTATTATTACAGTTTCGGTCATAGAGTTACTGTTGTGATACTTATTTGTTCTCACCTACCTCATGTGTCTTGCGTGTATGATAGAGACACATGGTGCAGGTAGGGTTTCAAAGTTTATATCATAAAATTGTTAGGTATAATCACCCATGTGAAGTGACTCTTCCATTGAGAGTTTATGAACTATATCATCCTACTCCAGCTGAGCATTGATTTGCGGGGGCGAGTTTGCGATTGATGTTCCAGCTCAATGAGAAAAGAGTGAGGAAACCATATAACCTTACTTAATCTGTGCATTAACTTGCCGGAGCAAGTTCAGGGTTGATGTCTCGGGTTATTCGAAGTCATATCACTCCACTCCTCTTTGAATATGGACTCCACCAGTCAAATTTAATAGAAGAAATAAAAGAAAGGAGAAATGGCTCGCTGTCATAGGCTCAGGTCAACTTTGATCAGAATTGACCCGGGCTCACATGTCAGTGACTATGGCTAATTAAAAGCAGAGTAATAAAAATATTACTATTATTTAATATTTATTAATTACTAAGAAAAGACCAAAAAGGGTTTTTTAAATGATTTAAATCTGAGAAAAATCATAGTAAATCCAATTTTAATCAGAAAAATGCAAATAATATATAAAAATGTTCATAAAAATGAGTGCTATCCAAATATACCATTTTCTGTTTGCATGGTAAGAAAAATATAAATGGCTAAAAACTCAAATTTTGGTTTTCCGATTAGCTGGAGATCTTCGGATGGTGTTATCTCAAGCGTCCGGATTTCAATTAAATTGATTCCACTTGCATTAATCTTTATTTCAAATCTTCTATGCCATGACATACATTTTATATCATGCCGATGTTCATCATTTTGATATTCATCATTGCACCCTTTTTCTGATGTTTCGTTCTTCTTCATGATAGAGCTGGAAGATCCCGAAGCTCATAACTTCGACCACGAGCAAGAGTTAGTTGCCGAGCAACAAGAGAAGCAATCCTTTTGAACATGTTGCAAATACCTACTACTTGCAAAGTATTATTTGTTTTTCAAATTCGTTGCTCAAATTATACTCTCCGCTAAGTATTAGTCTTATCCTTTGCATGAACTGACTTTGTCACCCCAACCAACACCACCACATCCTAACTTAATTAGAGTAGTATAGTTGATACCTTTATACTGCTTATGTTGTTACCTATGCTTAGACATGCTTAGACATGTAAAAGTCGTAATTCCTTAGATGGCAGACAAACCAACAAAGAATGGGTGGATTATGTTGTTAAGTTTTAAGAACTACTAGTATTATTGCAGTTTCAGTCATAGAGTTACTGATGTGATACTTATTTGTTCTCACCTGCCTCATGTGCCTTGCGTGTAATATATTGAGGCATATGATGCTGGTAGGGTTTCAGAGTCTATGCCATAAAATTATTAGGTATAGTCACCACTGTGAAGTGACTCTTCCATGAGAGTTTGGGAACTATATCATCCTACTCCAGCTGAGCATTAATTTGCGGGGACGAGTTTACGATTGATGTTCCGGCTCAGTGAGAAAAGAGTGAGGAGACCATATAACCTTAATCTGTGCATTAACTTGCCGGAGCAAGTTCAAGGTTGATGTCTCGGGCTATTCAAATCCATATCACTCCACTCCTCTTGGAATTTATGCCCAAGGGTTGAGATCGGGGTTGACGTTTCGACTTAGCGGGTGATTTCATTTAAGGTTCTATGTTATAGATTTTGGGTCCCGAGAAGCAACGATCCTTGCGTGACGTTTCCCTGATAAGCCGCGTATTGGTCGGGCGAAGACTACATATGTCGTCTGGTTGGTAATCGCTCAATGGGGACTAGCTACCTCCATGTGAGGGGCCATGAGAGTATCTATGGAGCTGTCGATGACCAATGAGTCTTTAATGAAATAAGATAATGAAGTTGAACTAAACTTGGTTCATATGGTCATTTCATGGTTCTTATGATTAATGTGGGTGAACTTAATGATGTTGATCTGAACTTGGTTCGTATGGTCATATCATGTGTTGTTACTTGATGATGTTGATTCGCTAGGTCATATCATATATTGTTGAATTCTGGACTATGATGCCCTTTATGGAACTGATGCTCATGTATGGTTTAATTTATGATGTTGATCTGCTGGGTCATATCATGTATTGTCGAATTCCTAATTATGATGTTACTCATGGAATTGATTATGCCGTATTGTTGACCTGCCGTCATAATATGGATGCCTTTATGCAGGTGTTTTCTAGCATGGTTAGGTTACTTTCCTTGATTCATGTTGATGCCATGATGTTTATTTTTCGTCAGTACCATGTTATGATTAACCTGAAATGTTTTGTGTGTGAGGTTGTTTAACATTCCATACCTTGGTCAATTGATTGGAATAAGCTTAGCATCTTGCGCACCAGAAATTCAATTTCCATAGGTGAACTTGGTGTTGATGAGTATCGCGTTTTCCTGCTTGCCTTGTTTACCTTGCCAATTAGAAGATCTTGTGGGTATTTCGTGGGTTTGATGATGGTCTTAAGAACCATCGGGTTTATGTTATGTTCCTGCTTCCGCTGTTTCACTTGTTCAATACTCACGACCCACGGGTGCTTTGATTGTAATGTATTTAATTGCCCATGTCTAAGGGCTATGTTTATTATCTGGTAAATCTCTCTATTTAAAGCTTGTGTGATGTTTATCAAGTCGTTCAGCACGTCTCTCATACATAGTGCGTGAATGTCTGAAATGTATGGGTTACGGTAGAGTTAGCATTAATCCTTGTGCGAGGCTTGTAATCACCAAGTTGAGTGACCCGCTAGCTGAGATGCGAGTACAGGCTGGGCAAGGTGCATGTGGACGTCAGTGTCGAGCCTTTGGGTAACCCACTAGTTGTGCTTCGACCGACTAGGTTAGGGTGTAGATACGGACGTCGGGTTCTTCTGAATGATTGTAATTCTCGTCGTAGGAGGTATGTGCTAATTCCCTACAGGGTATTTGGAATTTTATCTGACTTGGCAAATGATGCCTGTTTCTGGCTGGCTGGACCAGCAGTGAGACATATGATCAGGTGGTCAGGTGGAGTTCGTATGCGGTGTTGGTTCAGTATCGGACCTACAACGGTGGATACACGTGAGGTAAGTGTGTGTCCTCGTTATGTGGTTACTCGATTTTTGATGGAACATTATTTTGTAAGCGTGTGTCCTCGTTATGTGGTTACTCAGTTTTTGATAGAACATTATTTCGTAAGACATGTACGATACCAGGCACCGACAATATGAATAATTTATTACCATTGACAGTATCAACTTGGTACTACTAGTCATGAAATGTAATTTTATAGTATATGTTTATTTTTGTTTGAATCAGCACATATTTCAAAAATTGATAGTGAAAATATCATCTCCAAGACCGTGGCAGTTTCTGACACATCATATATTTATGAAGAGAGAGACTATTTACGAATGGAGGTTGTGAGTCATGTGTTGGCTTTGACAATAGTTGGTTGCATGAATTTGTGGTTTGAATTATTTGCAATGTAATCGTGTGATTGAGTTTCTCAATTTGTCTCAAGGAAAAATTGAGTGGATGAAAGATTTTTCTCGGCTAACATGGGTCAAGTGGAAAACTTGTGCTCGCGACGCTTTGCTTGATCTATTGTGTGCAGGTGCAAGTTGGGTGCGGCGATGGTTCGGCCACATGGACCGGCATGATAGCTTGAAGGGCTGAGATGCGGTCAAGAAGGTGGCGACGACATCGTGCGGCTTAAAAGCATGTACGCGGATGACAAGAAAGCGGGTGGAGACGAGACGTGAGGACCAAGTCAGTGCGAGGGCGTTTTGGTAAAAACGCGGAAACCACCAAAGCTCAACTAAGAAACTGCGGCGGCGGCCGGAAGCGGTTTAGGGTTGGTAGCTTAGGGTGGAAGGAAAATCGAGAGGTGGCTAAGCTATTTAGACGCTTTGGGATGCGTGCTAGGTAGTTAGGCCCATTAGGGCATGAGGCCCAAGAGTGGAAGAGGGGGTTATCCCTCCCCACTATAAATAGATGATGAGGGTTTTCTTAACCCTTAACCCTTTTGATTAGTTTTTGAGAGCTGCACTTGATGAAGTGCTTTGCCTAGATGAGAGGCTTGTAAACCCAAGAAAAACCCACGAAAATTCAATACAAAAAGTTTTCCTCAATCCCTATGTGTTCTTGAGTCACTCTCTCTTTGAAGCTTTTGGATTTTTGTTTTCTTGCTTTTCTTTTGGATTGATCCGTGGTATGGTAAGTAAGTGATAGGAAGATCATCTCTATACTGATCACATCCAAGCATACCCAAGGATTCAGACTTTCCCTCCTCTATTTTGAGTTTTCCTCGAGAAAAGGGCAAGAAAAGTGATTTTCGTGATTGATCTTTGTAGAGGGGTTAATCCTATGGTTTGGGGCTTGGAATAGGTTGCTGGGACATGTGAGATGATACTATATTGATTTCAGATCAAGATTCCTCACGAGCTTCCTTTTCTCCCAAAATTTCTCTTTTTCTCACTTCTAGGGCTGATTGGAGAAAAGAGGGTAAAGGTCTTGACTTGAGAAGTTTTTTATGGAGATCAACACTTGATTTAGACTCACAAGACCTTCCTACACATCTCTGTCAAATTTGGTTTGATTTGGTTGGGTAGATTTTGAATTGGTTCAAAAATTAGATCGAAAACACAGTTCTGGACCAATCTGCCTGTCACACAGCTGTGACCTAGCTGTGTCACCGGCTGTGACACTCAGCTGTGTCACATAGCTGTGTCACAGGTGTCACACAGCTGTGACACAGGTGTCACACAGCTGTGACACAGGTGTGACACACAGCTGTGTCACACAGCTGTGCCACAGGTGCAAGTTTCTGCTGTTGCAATATTTTGACCATAACTTTTGCATCCGAACTCAGAATTCGGTGAACTTGGACTTGTTTCGAAGCTATCGACGAGCTCCACGTCACCAAGGATATTTGAGAATTTTTCTCCGAACCAGCTGTGTCACCCAGCGGTGCCACAGGTGTGAGCTACTGCTGCTGTTTCGGACGATCACTGTTTTGATCATAACTTTTGCGTCCGAACTCGGAATTCAGTGATCTTGGACTCGTTTCGAAGCTATTGACGAGCTCCACATCACTAAGCACTTTTGGAAATTATACCACTGAACCACCTGTGTCACCCAGCTGTGTGACCCAGCTGTGTCACTGGTTGAGACACCGATGTTCCAGTTTTGCAGTGTTCTGTCGAGCTATTTTCGCTGCGTTTTCTTCTGTCACTTACAGTAGCACCTTAGTTGCTATCTGTATTTAGATTTGAAGAAGAATTTTCAAGAAACCGACATTCACCCCCCCTCTGTCGGAAGCCACCGATCCAACAGAGGTTACATAAGACGATCAGCATGTCATTGATGTGACCGCTTATTCTTCACTTTCTCCTCTCCCTCTCAAATCCTTTGCGCCTAATCCAGTGGTGATTCTGTGGCAACAACTGCATCATACAAGGCTCCGTGCAGTTCTTGTATCACCGTAGAAGGTTTGTTTCTGATGATGAATAGTGCGGCCTCCCGCGTATTAGGGGTATCCGTATACAGACTCCCGTGACTTTAGGAAGGTACAGCGTACCCGGGAAGGATCCCCGGACGATAAGGTAACCCCTTTCGGGAAGAGAAGACTCCCCTTAAACTAGGAAGTCGATCCTGACGTTTAAGAAGACCAGAGTCCTACTCGGGTGTAAGTCCACGGCCGGTACGACCCTGGGAACCCCCTATATAAGGATCAGCAATCCCATAGGGGAGGACGGATCCAATTAGGTCAAAACATCTAGTCGCAGCACCAAGAGGCGAAGCCCTAGAAGACCCACTGCCTCGAAGGAGTCGAGCCCGGTGGTTTAGGATAGTTTAGTCTACGATTAGGCCTAGGGTAGCCACTAGCATACACCCCCCGTTGTAAAGCGTGTTCTTCATCAATATATAGCAACAGGACGTAGGGTTATTATCCTGAGGGAGGCCCGAACCTGTATAAAAACGGCTGTCCCCTGTTGTCAGATCTCCTGGCACTTGGGCCCTAGAGGTCCCTACCCCCCAGCAATCCTCATTCCACGAATACCGTAAGATCGTCGACAGTTTCCATAAAATAAAAATAAAAATGAAGTGTATTGTTTGTTCTTGCTCTTGCTTGTTATATTCCTTTTGCATTCCACCTGCTTATCATCTAAAAATCTTGCTCTTGCTTGTTATATTTGCTTTTTCATTTTGCCTATGCATCATCTTAAATAAAGAGGACGTTGTGCCGACGAGCATGAACTACTTCACCTGATGTTTGGTTCCACTCATTGATTGCACGAGATTATATGCATTATTATTTATAACTGTGCTCCTTATAAATAAAAAACAAGCTACTGAGACTATTTTTTCTCTTCTTTTGTTGATACCACGTATGGCTATATCAGCATTTTTTTCAGTCCTCACTTAACATTAATCCAAAAGAAAAATTTAATCATTTGCCGCTCCAGCCAAATGGTATTTTTCTTCATGTGTCCCTGGCATGTGGCCCTTAGACCCAGATGTTAGTGAGAAATATGGAGAAACTAGACCGCGAAACATTCAAATATGGACATATGGTATTCTTCTCCATGTGTCCCTGGCATGTGGCCCTTGGGCCCACACGCAAATAGTAACATCTCCCACTATGATTACAGCGGATAGCAAAAACTAGACCGCGAAACATTCGAAAACACTACCCAAAAAACTTGCACTGCAGGTAATTAAAAAAATTCTGGCAGCAGCCGAAGTTAAGACCTAATCAGGGGACGAGATCAGTATATTACATCAAACCAAGACCACCAACATGCGTTCAAAAACAAGCGCAGCCAAAACACCACGGGAATGTACTTTGAGACTATATGAGCAATTTCCTGCATTCCCTGCTCAATAAGTGTCATGCTGGCTTCCTTCATCCTAAAAAGAAGCAAAGTACCAAATATAAGGGGGGATAGCCTAAAGCCCTCTTCTGATTTTCCTTTGATTAAGCGCAGTATAACCACAACCAGGAAATCTTAAGCAAAAAAGGTAGAAAAGAAAAGAAAAGAAAGAACGAGGATGCTAAAAAGGACATTTAAGTACAGAAACATGGCCTTATTTCCAATGCTAATAGGGACTTGACTAAACAACCATTTTGGGGAGACGTCCTCAATTCTATAAACAGAACTTGTAAGACATCAACCATCCACATACTACACATCACAAGTAATGCACAACAAAGGTCACTTGCCTGGGCCCATTTGGTCAAGTGCCACCGAAGCAGAAATCCCTTCTCTAGTGAGAGTATCAGAACCTACACAAAGACAAGCAACTCTGTTAAGGAAAATTTCTTGTATCCATGTATTCACCGAAGTAGTGTCAAATTTATCATAAGCTCCCAAAATACCCAGAACTCTTTACCGTAGTATTATTATATGTTATTCCAAAATCATCATGGGTGTAAGGAACGAGTCCATTGCACAATACACATAAGCATTGCATTTCAATGAAAACACAATGAACTATTCAGAACTGACTATCTAGATTTTAAAAAGGAACTAGATTGAAAAAGGACGTATACCTCTTACAACAACTTCTCCGTCATCAGATACATTTACAGTCAATGTCTTGTTTCTCCAAAGACCTTTGTGCGTGTGAAGTACCCAAATCTACAAAGGTAACACGGTATATTTCTTAGTGCCAGCACATTTTGTGAATCATAATTTCATACAAAGGAATGAACAATATGGATCGAGCAAAACACAATTAAAACATGAAAGTAAACTTACCTCAACATCCACTTTGGAATTAAGGCCATTTCTTCCATCCTCGCATTTGCTCAACAACATCTTGTCCAACTGATAACAGCAGCAAGAAATTACAGAAGTCAATAGCATAAAGTAATAGAATGTCACATAAATATGATTTTCTTTCATTTTATTTTAAACCTAATAAATCTATAGCGCACCTACCTCAACTGTAGTAGAGATGTGCTCTCCATCGAAACATTCAATAACATCACCCTCCCGGATTCGGAGTTTCTCGGCATGAGATCCTTCTGACACCTAAGACTCAAGTAGATATGCATGAGAAGAGAAGCACCTTCAGGAAAGCTAAGGGAAGTCTAGAAATAAGCAACAATAAACATATGTACCTCCTAAACAATGAGACCATCATCAATGTTACACTTGGACGATATCTTCTCAACAATAGCAGGGTCTAGAAGCTTGATTGCAGAGAACTTCAATCCAAGGTGGGGCCGAGGGATGCACCTAAAATAAATGATCATTTAATACATTTTTAAAAAAGTAGACACGAGCTGTTACCCTTCTTAAATCAGCCATTTTGTTCTAACTTATTGAAAAATTACCAATACTAGACCAAATATTTTGACGTGAATAAAGTTGAAAGATGCTCATAGAGGATCTGCCGTGATCTTATGTTCAAATAAAACAATATATTTCGATAGAATCGAGTCTACAGAAAACATTTGCTCATGAACATCTAGAAGACGATACCTGAAAAGATTTTAGTTCAAGTCTTCCTTCGAAATTTGGGAGTGGGTTATCAAAGTTAAGAGAAAACATAGCTTTGTACTCAATTTTGGTTCTCATCACAGAATCATTTTGCAAGTTTGGCCAGCATGGCTCTACTTCTGCCCACCTAGGTCCCATGAAGGTTCCACCCCTAGCCTCACTTATACATGTCTTCTGCTAAATAATTTTTGCCAACAATCTCTTCAAACAGACTCACTACAAACATATAACATGTCAGCAATCATATTGCTGAACAATCTAAATATAATTTTGTCATTATTGCAAGCGGTAAGAGAGAGAAAAGAGATAAAGGCAACAGATATAATTTTGAAACTTAACGGTAGCCTTTTCACATCATGATAATTGTACAAATGTATAAGTCATACATGATAAACGGGAATGACATGACAGTTACTTTCTAGTTTATCTCTTGTGATCACTTAAATCATCTCTCAGATAAGTCGGTCCAATAAAGCCACCACAGGTAAAGGAAATCCAACTAATAACTTGCCAGGAAAGAATCAAACTAAAGCAACTCGATATAGGAGGGAGAAACTAAAGAAAACTAAGTTGGCCAACTTGGCTTTGATCAAGGAAAGGCCGAGACATTTCATAGCCTTTGAAGATACTGCTACGTCTGAGACGTTCAACTCCCAGCAACAAGGGAAAAACAGTAACGAAGATTATTTTAATAGCATTGCAACAAAATTGAAAGAAAAGCGTACCGAAATTTCTTCCATAAATGCAAGCACTTGAGTACAATAGATGAAGGTATAAAAGACCGACTCGGACAATGATTGACCATTCCCACAACCTTTCCATCTAAGTCAACGACTGGCCCTCCGGTGTGATATTACAATATTTGTATTGACAACATAATAATAAAATTAGTAAGAACGGTTTGCAAAATAAAATGTCAAAATTACATTACATATATACAAAATAGCGGAACAATGTACAATGGAATATCACAATAAGATATAATTTGTACCTTCGGATGTTCATCTGTGCCATGAATGTACATATAGTGATATCATTGACCCATGCTTGGATTCAAATATTGCACCCTACCATGGCCAATCTTTAGATATGAACTTTCATCTCTTCCAAGCTGAAAAACCTCTTGACCACATTTCACTTCATCACTAAAAGAGAGTAACTGAACAGGTTGATCCACTCTAACCTTGAAGAAAGCAAGATTATAATGCTTCTGGTAGTAGAGCAGGTGGGCCTCTGCAGTGGTGTCATCCCACAATTGAACAATAACCTGAAACAGCAGTTGCAAAATGTATGATATTATAATTTTAAGAGCGGCTACCAAAAAAGACCAGAATGTATGATATTATAATTTTAAGAGCGGCTACCAAAAAAGACCAGAATGTATGATATTATAATTTTAAGAGTGGCTACCAAAAAAGACCAGCTGCACACCATAGCAATCTTTAGGAAAACAGGCAAAGCAAATGGATAAAAAGTGCCATTTCCCCTATCCTTAACAACTCACCTCAGCATCACGTACATACTCTCCTTTATCTAACCACTCATCCAAGTCTATGGGCTTTGTGTGAATTAGACGTGCAGTTGTCAAAATAGTGCCAGTTTTGTTCTCATCATCCCACTCAATCCAAAAACCAGAGCACCTTGTTAGCGGCTTACCACCTACAAATTCATGCAAATATCAGCAAAGAACAGCATGTTTGCGTGGTGCTCCTGAATAAAGAGACATGATAATATTATTATACCAACAGAGGATGAAAGCCAAGAACAGATTTAGCAGCACAAAGCACTGTCTTCATTGCAGATTCACAGATTGGAAGAAGCTTTGGATCTTTAACCAGGCACGTGGAAGGTCTGTGCACATCAAGCGTGGGCAGATTCCTCGCGCGAGCTACAAGAAGATCAGCACGCACAAGTAAACACCAAGATGCATAAAGAGCACGTGATTTGATTTCTGCAGCATTACAGCGATGATGTGTCATGGTCTCAGCGTGACAATTGAATTTTTCAGGATACGCCGCTCCGCTAGGTCGAACTTCAGGATACACGGCACATATGTGTCATCGACATGCGGTCACAGCAAGACATGGAGTGACATATCCTGAAACTCAACCGAGGGGGGTGGCCTATCCTAAAGATTCCGTAGGTCAATATGTCAATGTTAGATTGTTTCAACCTCAAAATGATGTAAACTTGTCTCTTGTTTTTATCTCTTGTTGGTTCTAGATGGTAGATGATGATTGAAACAAAGGCAAATACATGAAGAGGAATCGAGGGGACTTAAACAACAAACCACTTTTTTCCTCGTATTTTTGCTTTGCATTCTCAACGACCTCGATTGTCCTGGGATCGTCAGATAGATACATCTCATCGGGGATCTGCAGCTCACGGAGTGGAGAGCTGCCTGCAGACGAGACCTCCTCCTTCTCCTCCTCTTCCTCCCTCCCCCGATTTCTCATCTTCGCCTCCCTCTCCTCCTCATCCTCGCCCATCCTATCGGCCCTGGTCCTCCTCTTCCCTCTCTTGGATCTCTACTCCAGGGCAGCCTTCCCCTTCCTCCTACTCTTGGATCGCTCCGTTGGTACTTGTGCCGGTTGGGCGGCCCGGGACAGCTGCCGCGCAAGCAAGCGCGCCCTCGACCGGGTGGTGGTAGTCGCGGGCATGGGTGTGGTGGTAGAGCTCCCCTTGCCGTCGCGGCGGAGCGTAGGGGTTGGTCTGGATCCTGACGGCTCTCCCTCTTGTGGGGCGTCGAGCGGCATCACTAGCCTGGGGAGGACGGGGCTCGGCCAGTCGGGGCAGGCAGGAAACCTCGGCCTTGTCACGATCGCCCGCCGGGAACGCTCGCGCGCCGCTGCCTCTGCCGTGGTCGGGCGGCAATTAGGGTTGGGAGATTGATGTAGGTGTTCGCACGAAATTGGATCCGTGAAACACCTAGGTAAAGTGGAGTCGCCAACCGCACTTACGTGTGCGATACACGGTTGTTTTTCAGGCAAAACAACAAAGGATAACTATCATACTTACGCATACGACGAGCGATTGCTTTCCGAACAAAGCAACAAAGATCTTCTGGCTTACGTGCAGAAGAACCGATCGTTTTTCAGCGCAAAACGATAAAGATCTAAACTAGAACAGAAAAGTAAAGGTAAAAGTAATAGATTGATTTGTGTCGATTGTTGGATCTTCTCAATCGGCCATCACCCTTTATATTATAGGGCGGCTGGTCTTCCCGTAGGAGATTAGGACTCCTGATCCTAATTGATTACAGATATACAACATTTCCTTATTTAAAGGATCCTGATCTATTATACATATGACTTTCCACCGCTCGGGACTCCTTCTTCGGATATGAGACATCTTTCCATACGAACCGAGAGTCCTTCCGAGTTTGCAATGAATCCCTTCCTTCTTAAGACTCTTCCCCTAGGTCTCCGTGCCGGATAAGTCTTGGTGATAGAGGACTCGTCATATCAACTTGCCCGCGGATTGACTCAACTACGTCGTGACTAGCTTCTGCTGTGATTCGGCTCTATCCGACTTGTGCCTTCTCGGGGACTTGAGCACTCGGAAACATCAGTACTCGGGAACGCCAGTACTCGGGGACACGAGCCCAGGTGCTCGGTATTCGGACGTGCTGGCACTCGGAATTGCCAGTGCTCGGGACCGCTAGTACTTGGGAACGCCAGTACTCGGGACCGCTAGTACTCAGGTTCGCTAGTACTCGGGAACGCGAGTACGAGTGCTCGGGGTCGATGGTGTTCGGGGTCGATGGCGCTCGGGGTTGATCGCGAGCGCTCGGGGTCGCCGCTGTTGAATGCCCGGAGGTATTGCTCGTGACTTAATGACGTAGTACTCGGGATACTAGCGCTCGGGGACGCCTCCGACTGCTCGGGTCTTTGGGAACTTCTGCGAGCACCTTCGTACTTGTGAGGAGTACTCGGGGAAGCTACAGACTGCTCGGGATGCGAGTACCCGGACCTGCATTTCGAGAGTTAACGCTAAATCCACAGCGAGTAAATCCGTTATTCCAATTTGGCTAGTTGAATAAACCTTAAAGCCAAATTACACTGCGAGCAAAAACTAATACTTAATTTGGCCAACCAAATAAATCTTTGAGCCAAATTATGCTGTAAACAGTAGGTTGGAATCTCGCCCGCGTCGCATGGTTTGGGGTGGCGATGGATGGCAACGGGACGACCTAGTCAACCTGCGGGACCATTTATCTACACTTCTACAACACGAGTTTTCTTTTTTTACACTCACTACATTTTGTTTACACAGAATTTTACACGGAAACAATTTCAGCCATCTGATTCAATCTTCCTCCACGGATCCAACGGATCAGAACTACACCGAGTTTCGCCTCCGTGCTTTCCGCAACCTCCATCAGTGAGTTTGATCGCACGCCCCTCTCCGCGTCCAAGCACACCGCAGGTCTGCCCCGCCCGCCTCTGCTGCGCCACGTCCCTCAGGTCCGCCTCTGCCACGCCGCGTCCTGCAGACCCGCCCTGCCCGCCTCTGCCCCGCCGCATGGCTTGCCGCGCCCTTCTCTGTCATGCCGCGTCCCGCAGGTCCATCGCCGCGTGGCCCTTTCCCCGGTCGGCCCAGCGCCTGACCCCCACCTCTCCCCCCTGCCCGTGCTGTGCTCAGCCGCCGCACGCCCCCTGTTCTGCGCTCAGTCCATCCCCGGCGCAGCTCCACCTCCGCGCGCCCCTCTGCAGCGCCGCCTCCGCGCGCCCCACTGCATCTCCGGCGGGCCCTTCCCCGCCCGGGCCGTCGCCCGATCACCCCGTTGGCCGCACGCCTCCGTCGCCCCCCTCCCCTCGCTCCGTCTTCACATGATGTCGGTGTGCTCCGCCTCCACTGGCCCCGCCTACTCCTGAGCTTGACATCCCCATCACCCCCACCTTCCCTGCACTGCCCCTGTGCTCCGCCGCCCCCCCTAGTGGGGGCCTTTTCTCTGCTATGGCTTGCTCTGCCTCCCGTTGCACCTCGGCCCCCAGTTCGCGGCCTCCAGCTTCGACCAGGCCATCCTCCCATGGGAAAGGGATTAGGAGAGCGACGGTGGAGGGAGGGGGAGGAGGAGGATGGGGTCAAGAGGAAGAGGGTTAGGGTGCCCTCACTAGCGGATCTCATGATGGAGGAGGACAAGGAGCTGCGACGCCTACGAAGGATGGGCATGACTCTTCGAGATCGCTTCACCGTGCCCAAGGCATGCACCACTTTTTCATGATTTTCTTTACGATCCACCATGTACTGACAGTTGACATGCTATTGCATTTGTTTGCCGTGAAGCTATTGATCTGGCATTGATAATGTCAGTCAATCATTGGTTTGGTGGCAGAGCTTCATCGAGAGTCAAGTTATGTGCAGAGAAGGTATATATCCTTTATGTCTTACAGGTATTCTCATGCCCTGTTGTTTAAATGTTCAATTTCAATTTCCTAATGTTGTAGGGAGTGAACCCCTGGATTGAGGTTGATGGCGGAGTTAGTCCCAAGAATGCCTGCAGGGTGACATGGTTTCTACCTCTTATTAATGTCTCACCACTTGTTTTTATTCAGATTTTTCCATGATGTCATTTTTTTGCCTGTTGATTTTATTTTTCTTCATTTTACAGAATAACAGGTTATTGAAGCTAGAGCCAATGCCCTAGTTGCTGGTTCTGCAGTTTTTGGGGCTAAAGACTATGCTGAAGGTATGGCTTCTTTTCAATAGCATCCATTTTTAATCTTCTACTTCCAAAGTTCTTAGATATCAATTTTAGAGTAGATAAAATTTCACATCAAGTATGTTGCTGATTGCTCGTATAAATTTTATAATTTTGTCTTGCAATTTTGTCAGCTATTTAAGGAATTAATACCAACCAAATACCTATAGCTGTACCAGCATGACGAGCCGGAGCATACACATTTACCCTTGGTTCAGTCAAACTGATAGTTTCTTTTTGGTGATTGTTAGAACTAAAATTGGTATCTATGAATCTCTTATGTTGAACATAGTGAACAGCTATCACTCTGCAGGTGCTGTAGTACTTGACCACCCATCCCTTGATGAGTCTCAGAGAGAGCATCCTCACCTTGAGGCCTCAACCTCTTCCTCTGATCATGTGATGGGTTTCTTACCTACTCACTCATTTCCAGCAAATGGCTTTTGCACCCTTGGATGAAGATGTTGATTATGTTAGCCCACTTTTTAAGTTTAACTTGGGATTGCATGTTTCTTACGGGGAATTTCAGTAGTTGACCAGTTAGTTGCGGCCGTAAAGACTGCTCGGTACAGTAATGAAAGCAACACAAAAGAACTAAAAGCTACTGTTCTTGAGTTGCAGCAGGAGCTTGAAGGAAAAGATGTGCAAATTAGCACGGAAAGTGTGGGGCTTGCATCTCACATAAGGGAAGCACTTGGGAGTTGAGCAAATGGTACAAATGCTTTATTTTTCTATATGCAATTTAACACAAACTGGATAGAACTAATTACTTTTGACTTGGTTTGTGTTATTTATGGTCCCTTGCATATTTCAATTCCCATGCAGAGTGACAAAGTAAGCCTAGCTGCAGTCGTCACCCAGACAATCCATGTGCATCTGAAGTTTGAACTGTGAAGTGATCAGGCTGATATCTGGTTAGTTTAGCAACAACTCATTTATGTATATATTATGCTAGATGTTCTATACTTACAACTCCTTATTTTCTTTTAGCTTGTGAACACATATATTTACACCTCTGTTTATCTTAAGGAAAACACATTTGTTGATGAAATAAACTAATGCTCCGTATATGTATTCAGCTCGGGAGAAGAAGTGGAAAATCCAATGGACTACACAAGATGCTACTACTAAGCTGCATCATAATTTGCTTGTAATAACAGGAATCACCTGAAGGTGTTAAGATGGTGGAATTTCGGAAATCACTCCTAGCATAGAAGGAAAAGGAAAAGCTTCTAGCAGCCATTGCACGTAATCAGGTACACAATGTTTGGGAGGAATTTGTGAGCTTTGTGCACTCAGTGGAAACATGTTAAGCAGTTCTCTTGTGTCCTATTTATGTGAACATTCTCATGCAATGCCAGGTTATAGTTATTTCTGGTGAGACAGGGTGTGGCAAAACAACGCAATTGCCTCAAGTTGTATTAGATTGAGAGATAGAATCTAGTCGAGGGGCCTTTTGTAACATAATCTGTACACAACCATGAAGAATATATGTAATGGCTATTGCAGAAAGAGTATCCATTGAAAGAGGAGAGAACCTTGGTGAATCGGCCTAAGGGAACCAAGTCCCAAGTCCCACGCCGCCACCCCCAAGGTGAACAGCGGCAAGTCTGCGTTGGTGGATGGGGAGCACGACACCGTGTCCTCCGTGGCGCCGAAGACGTTCTACAACCAGCTGCTTGACTGGAAACCCAAGTGGCCCGACATGCTTGTTGACACCTCTGGGTTTGGCAGGATTATACATGACAGTCTCATGTTCAGGCAGAACTTCTCCATTAGATCCTATGAGATTGGGGCTGATAGGACGGCATCCATAGAGATACTCATGAACCATTTGCAGGTGAATTGCTGTGATTTTGAGGGATCAGATTGTTCTAGCTGGGTATTCAACACTGAAATACTTTAGTTTTGATGCAGGAAACTGCACTTAATCATGTGAAGAGCACTGGGCTGCTAGGAGATGGTTTTGGTTCAACACCAGAGATGAGTAAACGGAACTTGTTCTGGGTTGTCAGCCAAATGCAGGCCATCATCAAGCGTTATCCATGCTGGTAATTTCACAGATTGGCATGTTCTTGTTTTTGTTTTCTTATACAATTTGACCTTGAAATAATGTGAAATTCTTTCATAAATGCTAACAGTTTGGAGGTATAGATGTATAGTTGATTACAACAGCTTGTTTCCTCTGCGTTTACTCCAGCAGTACTTTACTGTAGTTCAGTAACGTCATATGCTTTGCAATAATCATGGAACAATAGGTTCAGTTAAAGGGATTTTTCGAGTTGTTTAACAACGAATTGTCCATAATACTCTGCTTTATCTCAATTTTTATTAGCTCAGTAATTGCTATCTGTCACTATGTGCAGTTAGGAAACTTTCAGTAATTGATGCAGAGGCCTTCTTTGAATCTCTTAATGTCATGTGTTACATTTACTGACAGGTTATAGGAAGGTTTAATTTGTTAGCTGAAAGTGGCATGTTGCCGAAGGGGTTATACTTTTCTATGCTTTGAATTAGTTTCTAATTGTTCTGCAGGGGTGACACTGTTGAAGTAAATACTTGGGTTGGTGCTCATGGTAAAAAGGGAATGCGTCAAGATTGACATATACGCGATTCTATGACGGGCCATACAATATTGAAGGCTACAAGGTTCAAATTTTGATTGTTCTCATAGATAGCACCAATCACATAACCTTTTAGCCTTAGCTATTTAACCGCTTTTCCCTGTCATGTTACCAATAACCATTACCTATGTATGCTGGGTAGTTTTTTCTCCTTCTTATCATTATGTTCAGAATCATAGTTTCCTTACTGCAACATGCAGCTGTTGATGCATTCTAAATTTCACTAAATGTGCAGTAAATGGGTTATGATGAACAAGCTTACTAGAAAGCTTGCAAGAATTCCAGATGAAGTGGGGAATGAAATAGAGCCATACTTTTTTGAGCATGCTGCTATTATAGATGAAGACAACCGAAAACTTCCAAAACTGCCAGAACATGAAGGTGCTACGGCAGCCAAATATGTCCGGACAGGTCTAACTGTAAATTTTGCATACACATACAAGATTGCAAGTCTATTCGCCATCACTGTTTGTAGAACCTAGGGGGAGTTGTGTCTGAAGGGCTCATATGTCGTAGTGCTTCCCTAGGATTTAGATGATGAACATATTGCCTAGTCTTTATTGAGTTTGGAGTTGTGCTTGAGTGTTGCAAGAATTCAAGCTTTTCAGAATATTCGGTTTTGTATCCGGAAGTTCTGTTTTGATCGAAACATCCGCTTTTCTATCCGGAACATCCGATCTAATCAGAACTTCCGATCCAGCTTTCGGATGTTCCAATCAAATTTCACGTTTGACCATGTGTTGATTGATGAATTCGAGTTTGGTCAATTTGTCTCGTGAAAATTGTCTAGAAATCCCAGTGTGTTTGGGTAGGTGTCTCGGTGGTTCTGAGATGTTGTGCTCATGGTTGAGCTTTTGTTCTGGGAATTGGAGCTTTTGCAGTTTGGGATTAATTGCAAAGTCCAAGAGTATGGAGTTAAAGTTTTATCATTTTGTCTTGGTAAAAAATGATAGGATGAATTGTTTGGACTAACTTGGGTCTAGGTGAAAATCTTGTGCTTGCAACGCTTTGCTTGGTCTATTGTGTGCAGCTGCGAGTTGGGTGCGGCGATAGTTCCGCCATATGGACCGGCATGATAGCTTGGAGGGCTGAGATGCGGTCAAGGAGGTGGCAACGACATCGTGGGGCTTAAAAGCATGTACGCGGACGACAAGAAAGCGGGTGGAGACGAGACGTGAGGACCAAGTCAGTGCGAGGGCGTTTTGGTAAAAACGCGGAAACCACCGAAGCTCAACCAAGAAACTGCAGCGGCGGCCAGAAGCAGTTTAGGGTTGGTAGCTTAGGGTGGAAGGAAAATCGAGAGGTAGCTAAGCTATTTAGACGCTTTGGGATGCGTGCTAGGTAGTTAGGCCCATTAGGGCATGAGGCCCAAGAATGGAAGAGGGGGTTGTCCCACTCCACTATAAATAGAGGATGAGGGTTTTTCTTAACTCTTAACCCTTTTGATTAGCTTGTGAGAGCTGCACTTTGTGAAGTGCTTTGCCTAGATGAGAGGCTTGTAAACTCCAAAGAAAACCCACAAAAATTCAATACAAAAAGATTGCCTCAATTCCTATGTGTTCTTGAGTCATTCACTCTTTGAATCTTTTTTATTTTTATTTTCTTGCTTTTCTTGTGAGTTGATTCTTGATATGGCAAGTTAGTGATGGAGTAATCACGTCCTATTTGATTCCATTCTAGCATATTCAAGAAATCAATCCCTTTTCCCATGTTTTGAGTTTGCTTGCAAGAGAAGAAAGAATTGGGGTTTTGCAATTGACTTGCTTGGGGGCTAATCTTTGTGATTTGATAGATGGAATATGTTGCTGTGATATGTGAGAGATCATCCTATTGATTTGAGATCAAAAATCCTCACGAGCAACAAGTAATCATCTTTTGGTGTTCGTCCAACTTTTGGAGTTGATTTGGAAGAATGGGAGAAAGGTTGTGCTTGTGGTCTTTTTCTGAGAATCAATCATTGATATATAGTCACAAGACACACCTAGATCTATCTGCAAAGTTTCAAGAGTTTTGGTTGGACGGATTTCAAACTAGAGCGAAAAAACGTATCAAGAAATCAGGGTTTTCGAAGTTCTGGACTACACCCGGAGATTCCGGACTAGAATACCCGGAATGTCTGGGTGTGTAATTTGAGTGCTTGAAAATACACATCCGGAGTGTCTGGGCTCACCCCGGAGTCTCCGGACGTCATCTCAAGAGGAATTGATTTCTAGGCTGTACATCCGGAGTGTCCGGACATTCTACCCCGGAATGTCTGGGTAGCCAAAATCTGGCTGCGCTGCACGCACTGTTTTGGCCGTAACTTTTGCATCCGGGCTCCGTTTTTAGTGATCTTGTACTCGTTTTAAAGCTAACGACGAGCTCCACGTTGTTAATGACTTTCTAGGGTTTTTCCACTGCATCTTCTTTATCATTTACAGTAGTATCTCAATTGCTATCTGTATTTGAATTTGAAGAAAAATTTGTATCCGACATTCACCCCCCCCTCTGTCGGGAAGCCATCGATCCAACACTGTTCTTCTTGTACCATTTTACACTTTTGCTTTTTGTCACATATAATGCAGCCTCATTGGGTTGACCTTGATATCAATCAATATGTCAATAATGTTAAATACATTGGCTAGATCCTTGAGGTAAAAGACAAAGTTTTCGCTGTTAAGTGCATCTTTATTGATTGTTAAGACATAGACATTTGCTTCTTGATCTGTAGTTGAGTATGTTATTTTCAGAAGCATTATTGATTTACTCATATCTGTAAACACTCCATGGAGGTTGCCTAATGCTTTCTGCTGTAAGCATTCTTTCACATAATATTTTCACTGCAGATAAGTTGTCATGTGGTGGAACATATTCTTGTGTGGCCATACTCACCTTTTGCTCTTGGGTGTACATAAAGTACTGTTGATGCACAACACTTTTCAAATTAAATCATTTCTCACCTTGTATTGCCTATGTGTTCGTTGCCTACAACTTTAGGAGCCAACAGTTTCCAAAAGTTAAAAACACTGGAACTGTAGGTGCTTGAGGGGCTCAGAGTCATGCTGTCTAACTATGATTAGACGTTACTGTAGGAAAGTACAAGATAACTAAATATCCCAAACTAATGTGCTTACGCTACTACTAGTGTGTCCACCTACCTATTCCTTACATAAGCAAATACTATTCGCCAGCTATCATGGTAATTTTTGGCAGGAATTTTTTTGGTAAAGCTGAGAACGGCTATTTGTGTTCTCTATTGGAAAGCACACAGGGGCAGGGTGTGGATGATGCTATAATCCCATAACACCGGGAGACCTAAATTATTTACATAGCGAGTGTGTGTGAAGGTGGAGCTGATAAAGGGAACAAGACTGGAAGAGATCAGAAGCAGAGAAGATGAAGAAGGCCGCGTGTGCATGCTTTGTTGTTTCAGTTTTCCCTTCTCCTTCCCTTTTCTTTCTTTTGAGAAGATCTTGAGTTACAGGAATTGGTGTTCTAATTATTGAAATTGTAGCTACTGCTGTATGAGAAGTGAATGCTTCTCATATTTGTTCTGTCTAAGGCTGTGTCTATATATATTATGAGCCCTTGAAAGCATAGTTGAATGAACTTTAATCTCATGTATTATATTAATTGATTGTTCATTTGAGGTTTCTGAGTTCAGATATAGAAGAAAGGGAGAATTTATAACAAGGCAAATATGAAAAGTTCTTTAGATCTTCTATCGATTTCTGATCTTTGTTAAAGACTCAAAGAGGAGGAACGAGTTTGGGTTCATTATTTTTCTACAGAAACTGGGAATTAATTAGCTATGTAACCCTCATATAGCTTCCTTGTATATTGATATAGAGTAGTGTGCTACAAATAGTTAAACAAGATATTTACTGAGCTGTAACATGTATTTTTTGATTATTATTTAGAACCCTCACCAATGAATCTCTTTTTTTGTTCACTAATTCAGAATTCTTAAGCACAATAAGATGTGTAAGTTACCCTTTCATCCTTAAGTGATCTAACTTTGCATGTGCAACATTGTTTTATTTTAATAGATATAGTTTGGAAAATGCTGCTGTCTACTCTGGCCGTACTCAAAATTATTGGGGATGATTAAGAAAAACTTCACATTATGTGAGCTTTATCTCAACATTGGCTGGAAATATTTGTCTGAATATTCTTTTCAAAAAATATTTTGTCTGAGAAGAAAATTTCAAATTTTGTTAGGATTATATTAGAGTAGATATGACTTCAAAATTTAGAAAGGAGTTCATATTTGATGTGGTATATATTGGACAATACGATTGCATTGTGTGTGCTTGATTACTATTTTTTAAAAAATTGGTGAAATTGTGCTATGACTAATGTGATTTATATTTTTTATAGTTATAATTGCATCAATTGAGACGTGCACTGCACGTGCACGCTTACTAGTTATTGAAATAGTCTAGTACTGTTTCAATCCCCTCGTCACTCACTGTCGTGTGGGCCCACATGTAAGACTCTTCAACCTTTAGTTCCCCCATCCCAGCTGTTTTAAGAGATCGTAGTGTAAGAGATCTTTTCATGCTCACTACTCACCAGTTCTTGAGATGCATATTGATAGGTCAGGTTTTTGCAGGACTCTATACCTAGATCGTAGTGTAAGAGATCCTTTCATGCTCACTACTCACCAGTTCTTGAGATGCATATTGATAGGTCAGGTTTTTGCAGGACTCTTATACCTATACTGTAGGCTTTGTTTTACTTTATGAAAGTGGCAGGAAGAATTTACATGACACCTCACCTCTGCATTTAGATTTGAATTATTTAGGGGAAATAATTATATTTGAGTTGACTCTGCATGTGTATGAATTGGCTCCACCGCTTCAGGAATATAGTCTTCAGTTTTTGTAATCTGAACACTTCATTTTATGCTACAGTGATGCATGATCTCACTTCCAGCTTGCTTTTTTCTATCAAGCAACAAACAGATTTGGAGTAAACTGGGTAGTGCATCTGGTTTTGAAAATCAAATAAATTGAGAACAGTTTCAAAATCATGGACCTACTATGGTGGGGGCACGTAGTAGCTCCAGAGATTTCAAAAACTATCTGGCGCTGTTGCCATCCTTGCCATTGTTTCACCTTGTTGCCATCCTTGTCGTTGTTTCCTTTCCATTGTGATATTGGTTGAACTAGATAACATAATCTCATGAACATAATTACTTATTTTCATTTTTGTAATATAGTGTATGTGAGTTCTATCTGCGTCATTTTGTAAACTAAACCTTGCATTTTGTTTTACGTGTCCATGATTGAAGCATATCTACGAGCTAACAATATGTTTGTGGACTACAATGATGTATGCTTTCTTTCTGGTGTTACAACACTGGAATTTCAGTTATTTATTCACCAGAATGTAGATATATTTCCAGGCATGATTGCAGCCTTAAGCAGATGGAGTTTACTCTTCATATCTTGCGCTGGACCTTAATAAGGTGGAGCCTTGCATTTCGGGTCCAAAGATGTATGACTATTAGTTTCATTGCACAAATTTTCTTCAAAGGTGCGTTATGAGTTTATGACGTGCTATTTGATTTATCAACCTGTCGGCCTCATGACCGTTTCACTGTGAAGGACATGAAATCAGATTGTCATGCTTGCCTGGACAACAAGTTGGTTTCAAGGTAAGTTGTCGGTTATGTACCTTAAGATCTTTGCATTACAAATTTACAATGTTGTATCTGGCGTACTTGCAAATACACACAGAAAAATCTAGAATTTTGTGCTGCCAAAGGAAAAATAGGAGAAAGTTGTGAAATTTGACTTTCATGGACAACCTGTTGAATCAAGCATGGCAGTGTTGCCGGCAAGGCTGAGATAATTTGGTTCGCATGTGACTAAACTGTATATATATGTACCTTGATGTTGGCTGTACGGAAAGAAAATGTACCCTGGCGTTCTTTTCTTATTTGATATGTTATATAAGTTGCTAGGATTTGGCTCGCCATGGGATTAAACTCATGGATCTTGCTGTACTCCTGACAAACAAACTGTAAAATTTTGTAGCAAACATAACCTAGGAACTTGACACTACTACACTTCTTCACAATTGGGAGTGACAATGGCAATGAGTGGAACAATGGGATTTCCTGCTTGGCCTCGCCGTTCTATAACGGGTACAACTACCCTGCAGCAGCATTCCCTGGTCTGGGCATGTAAGCTGCTGCTGCCTATGGCGCCTACCCAGCAACAAGTGAGCTGAAAAAATGAGTTGTCTGCGTACAGCTTGCTAATTGGAAGTGCATGCGCAATAACTATAGCTCTCGCTAGAGAAATAAAAGGTAGACGACGACGGTTTCTTAGGCTTGCTAGATGTAGTGACTGGTTATGTAAAGTATATTATTATTACACGACCTAGCTAGCACCACTAAGATATTATTGCATTTGTTGCAACCTGCTACAATTTGATGTGATTCTGCAATTTCTTAAAGTGTTCAATTTGTTTTAATTGCTATAAGAGCATGAAACTACCTCTGTAGAGGGTTAAAACTATTCGAATAGCCGTGTCCACGGTCATGGACGAACTTGGTTAGGCCACACTAAAGTAGACTGATTTTCAAAGTCAAAAATGGGTTAGGGGTTAAGGACGCGATCCGTCGTGTTCGCAGGGTGACATGCATTCTCTGCCGTGGTGGGACGAGTGAAGAAGGGATTCCCCGTTGAAGTGGGCAATCACAGATATCCCCATCGTAACGACGTGAGCATGAGACTCCCCACAGAAGCGGGTGATGACAAGATATTTCCGTTGTAATGGAAAGCATAGATATGATCTCCCGTTGTAGCGGGATGAAGTCTGGAATCAGACACTTGGACTCGAGGCACCGAGTCAGTTTGTGAAAATTGCTTTTATCATCTATTTACATATTTCACATGCAAACTTACTTTCTCGCACAACATGAAACATAGGCTAGAGCCATTTCTTGAAATACCCTTGCACGCATAATATCCATGACAACTCCCCGGTGGAAAGTTTGCGAGTACATTCAATGTACTCACCTGACTTGTTATGTGGCCAGATGATGAGGAGGAGTACCGGACCGGAGATAACGACAGTGATTTCGAGGCGTAGGGTTTCAACCCCCAGTCAGTTTCCTGTGGTTTGGCATGCTGATGGGCTATCTACCATGAGTTTATTTCCGCTGCTGTTTTAAAATTTGGCCAATAGGCCCGGTTTGTACTTATTAAGAGAAATATGTTTATTTGTGTATCGAACAATGTATTGCATGTCTATGCTATCAAGTGTTTGTGTGTGCTAGCTACTGATCATGGGACTGGCACGGTAAACACAAGGGTTAATTCGGCCTCAAAACTGGGTACGCCACAGTTATGCAAAAGAGACATAAAGCCTTCCTTTGAAGCCTCATGTACACTAGTTTAGGTGTTTCCCTACGAGAGGGGCACGCTGAGTACGCGAAGTACTCATCGAGCATGTTTTGTTGTGGTGGTGTGCAGAGGAGTATGCTGAGGAAAGAGTCGATGAAGATTACTTCTATGAAGATCCTGAAGAGTAGGTTGCGTGGCCTCCGTCAACTACCTGTGGCACGAATGGAGCCGCTCCGCCTTTCAATTCCGCTGTTTCCTCAGATTGTATTAATGTCGCAAGACATGGTAAGCCGGGTGGCTTATTGTACTCAAACCGTTGTATTTATTTAAATGTCATGCAATGGTATACATTTCACCGGTGTTGTCAGCTCGATCCTAGACTAATGAGGATGTACACAGGGGGGTCTGGTAGTTGAAACTGGACTCCCACATGTCTCTCACTACTCCCACCTACGCCACTGTCCCCTCCACCTCTACATCCGCCTCTCCATCCTTAATTCCAAGCTCTGTTCCGCTATCACCGTCGTCCCGCCATGTAGCTGTCCTCCCTAGGTGATGCCTTCTTCTTGTTTTCCTCCTTGATCCTCTCAGATCCATGACATCCTGCAAGGGCACAAGGCTAGCTATAGCAATTCTTTAATAGAAGTATCAAGATCAGCTTTATATCGAACTTATCAAGAGCTATGGCGAATGGAATTTTGTCTTTGTCACACTTATTGTGTCTGAAGTCACATGTGCGTTGTCCAGGAAATTAATTTGGAAATTAATTCCAAATTATCCTGCAAAAGATTTAGCCAAATATAGAAGAATAGTATTTTTGGAGATTTTGAATAATTCTATAACTAAAAAATAATAAAAATTATAAAAAATAAAAATACTGAACAATAAAGATCGATTCTGCAAAATAGAGAGAGAGTTTGGCGACAAAGACTTCGGTTCATGGCGTCCGGTAGAAATGCCTTATAACAAAGGTAGTGCGAATATACTTAACCTTCTTAGAACTTAGTAGGTGGGCCACCCGTTAGTAGCCATGCTCCTTCTACATTGGGCTTCCATGACTCTATTATCCCCCCTCTCGTTATCCTCATCAATAGTGGTTGGCTTGGTATTTAAGATCAATAGATCGGATCAATGCCATGAGTGTCGTGATTTCTCGTTCTCCTCATGCTACGATAGCTTGTCATTGATATCCACACAAATCACCTGTAGGTCGCAAATTCACTATGCAACACATACTTACTCTCGTAGTTCACTTCAAGATCATTTTGTCCGGGCTGTTAAATTAGACAACCAGCATTAAGTATACAGAGAGCAATCAACCTCATACTAAGTACTCAAAGCAATAATACATAATAAATATAACTTAAATCAATTCTACCATCTACCATTCTCCTACATCTCTCTCTCCTAACCAAAACTACTCACACATGAGAGGAATATCACAACAAGATGCATGATAAGTGAATAACAAAAGATCCACCAACGAGTAGTAGTGGCAACAAGAGGTACGATTCAATAGTTCACAAATCCTTGAAGAAGATGAGAAATGATTAGTCTCCCGGTCCCTAATCTCTCATCTATGGTGGTATTCTCTCTCACGATATAGATCTCCAGCGAGGTGGTACGGTAGTTGACATTCTTCTTCCCAAGGATGGCCTTAAAAATGGATCTCCAATACTCTCTATCTTCTCTGTGTGCAGCCTCCCTCTTCCTAAATGCATCTGCTTCCTATATAAATGTTGCTCGGTTTGACGAGGGGGAGGCGACGTTATAGGGTACAACCTAGTGGTACGAGTGAGCTAGCCCGTATAGAATGTCATATTGCGGTCTGGTACCAAATCAGGCACCGCTTAAGAAAGGGAACTTCATCAAAATCCCCCATTTAGCATGATCTTGGTCCTGAAACTTCAGATTTGCATTTATCTTGTGAAAAATGTCCAACAACCAAGATACTCCAATAATAATTAAACACAAAGAAAAGCACTATTATTGGGTCAATTCTAATGTGAACAATATTAAAACTCAAAGGAAATATCAATGCATTTTGGATGCATCAATCTACCACTGCAAAAGCTCTCTCACTTTGCTCATCTTCCTCTTAGATCTGCATCAACATCGATGTTGATCTTCATAGTGGTGGGTGGAGCACTCCAGCTCCGCTTGATTAGAACCACACGGTGAGGATGAGCTATCCTGCCATGAGTGTTGGGACGGTGGCGACGAGCACTGGCGGGAGGATGATGACGAGGCCTAGGGCACGGCAGGCCATCTCCGCCATGGTGGACGCGATGATGACGAGGGCGTGGCGGGTTGGCTCTGCTATGGTGGAGGGCGATGAGGTCGAGCACAAGTTCACCTCCACCGCCAAGGTGGAGTAGGAGCATCAAGCACTAGATCTTGTGGCGCCAGTGGTTGGGGGTGACGGTGGCCAGATTCGATTCGCACGGTGCTGCATTTTTTATGTTATGTAATTTCTCGCACCGGATATGGTCGATGGTGGCGCTGGTGGTGTGGTGGTGGCTAGTTTCGATCTAGTTTTATTTTTTTAATTTCATAATTAGCGTCACAGGTAGATCTCACTGAACCTTCTACGATCCATTTTTTGTAATCACCAACCCTTAATTTCAGTCAGTTCAAAAATCAGTCTTTGACGATGGATTTGAGCCGTCTATGATAGGATTATGTGTAATAGTGCTGAAACCTGGTTCGTATGTGAATTGTTTGATTTTCTACTCAACAGTTTGAACTAGGATTGTAAAAAGATACTATTTTCTACTCAACAGTTTGAACTAGGATCAGTGGTAATGGGGAAGAAAAGTGCAGCGAAGAAGTCTCCTGAGCCCAAGAAATCGGCGGTGGATTCTTCGGGAGATCCGATCGTTGCCATCCCCGAGTTCGAGCCGTCGGTGATGGATTCCGCCGCCCTCAAGAAGCTCATAGCGGTGGAGGTCATCCTCCCGGAGGTAATCGTACCATACCGGGGGGCTGTGAAGGACACGGTCCCGAGTCCCAACACGACTTGGACCATTGTCTTCGTGGATTTCTTCATGTGCAGATTCCAATTCTCACCTGCTCATTTCTTTCTCCTGGTGCTCCAGTTCTACGGGATCGAGTTGATACATCTCAACCTGAACTCGGTTCTGATGCTGGCGGTCTTTGCACACCTGTGTGAAGCGTACCTTGGCATCAGGCTGAGCCTGGAGCTCTGGAGGTATTACTACAACCTCTGTCGGGTAAAGGTCAGCGGTGGAGTCGTCGTCGCCGGTGTCGGATTTCGACTGCGGGAAGGGAGGAAAGACGCCTACATCTCCTCCTCCTGGAAGTCATAGTGGTCCGGTTGGCACTCGAAGTGATTTTACTGCCAGCCCCCACTCTCCTCTGGGATTCAATACCGCGGCTTGGGCCCCTTCCCGACTAAGAGCTGGGCGGAGGCCCCAAAGGAGACCAGTGGCTCAAGGCCCTAGCCGGCGACATCGCCTCCCTTGCCGGAAGGGGCTTGTCGGCATGGGATGTCGCCGAGGATTTCCTTCGGCGCCGGATCAGCCCTCTGCGGTCAAGGGTCAAGCTTGCCTGGGCAATCCCGGAAGGCCAAGACCAGACAAGGGACTTCGACACAAGTGGGGATCAGAACCCTTCCGTGCCATCCTCGTTAGAAAATTTCTGTCTTCTCACTTGTTTGGATTTCTCTTGATTGTATAGACCTTTCCCCCGAGAAGCTTCAGAATAGGTTGAATAACCTTTTCGAGCACTCTCCTCAGGGCAGGCGGACTGGCGTGCCCTTGCCGATCCTGAAGCTCAGCTTCGACGAGCAAAAGGAGATCCTCTCGATGAGTTTAACAATTTCCGCATTATCCAGCCATGGTTCGTCTGAATAGCGCGACTAATGCTATCCGGGTCTTCTTTTGCAGCGAATAGGCCGCGGGGCTCCCGATTCGGAGGCCGAGCGGGCTGGCACCCCCGTTCAGGACGAAGACGTCGAAGTCCCCCGGTGCGACCGTGCCGACCCTCGAGACAAGGGTCGAAGGTCCCACCGAGGCTGAGGCGGCAGTGGAGACTAATCGAGCGAAGTCTCCTACTCAGGCTCCTTCTCCTCCGCCAATTCCCCAACCTCAGGTGCGAACTCTCGCCCGACTAGCTATTCCCCAGGTTTTTCCCTATTCTAGGATAACGGGAACGAGCTTGTCGGGAAGCAGGACATGAGCGACCCTCACCTAAAATCTTCCTCCACAACTGCCCGCGTGGAGGAGGATGCACCAGCCAAGGGGAAGGCATCGCTGGTCTCTGCCGACAAGCGGGGTTCGGAGGTCCCGACGAAAGGGTCCTTACCTTCGGCGAAGCGCCTGCGGTAAGTCTTTTTTCTGGTCTTCCTTGAATTTTCCTTTCTTTTCTTCGTGAAGGGCTAATAGTCCACTCCCTTCGGATAGGTTGATCATCCTTCTGGCTGGGGCTACGACTAGGGCCGCTGCAGAGAAGCAGCCCCCGGCGGCGAGGCCGACGCAGCCCCTGGTCGAACAGACTAAGCTCCCTGCATTGGAGTCATCATTGCTGGAGAATATCGACTTGTACTCCCTGCTACAGGTAATTCAAGGAATTAGTGATTAAAAATGATAATATATTTGGTACTAACCTTATTGTCCTCAGCTCGCTATCTCCCGGGTTCCTCCGCTCCAGAAGGTGCAGACTAAACTGGAGGCGAACCGAGCAGAGAACGAAGAGCTGAAGAAGCGCTTCGAGGAGTCCGAGAAGCGGCGGGCAGAGAGCGAGGCCGAGCTCCAGGCCATGAAGGCCCACCTCTCCGAGGTGGAGTCTTTACTGCAGCGGAGTTCAGCTTATGCGGGGAAGCTGGAGGAGGATCTTGAGCATGCCCTTTGCATGCTCGAGATGACGCTTGTAGAGGTCGGAGTCGCCGTCTTCTCCAGCCCTCCGCGTGCTGTTCGGATGGTGGAGCTCGTGGCATCCGTCTCCCGCCTGAAGCCCATCGTCGAGAAGCTCCTCGGTGATGAGCTTCAGCAAGGCGTGCGGAATGCCTTGGCCTTCGCCTTGGTCCTCCTTAAATGCAAGCACCCGGAGTTGTCCTTGGTGGCCCTCGAGACCGACCTGCCGGCCGATGAGGAAGAAAGGCTTCTTGATGCTGTGCAGGGCGCCGCGGATGCTTTTGGGGATCGGGTCCAGGCACCTAGTTTGACTAAGTAGATTCTGTAATCAACTGTGATTAGTAACTGTGTATTAATTAGTGTGTTTTTTGCTTTTGAAGACTTGCACTGCTATGTGAATGTTGGTCGGACGTGAGGGTTCTCGTAGACTTAGTCGAACTTTGCGTCCAATTTCCCTTGACTTAGGCTTATGACTTGTGCCGTATGCCATTGACTGCGATCGACCAGACCTAAGGTTTAGTCGGATGGGGGGCTCAATGGCTCCTCGTCATCTGTAAATGAAATAAGGGGTCTTCGTACAATCTATCGTGGCCATAGCAGCAATTCACATTTCCTTGTCTTAGGGGTGTTGGACGCTAGTTAGTAAGTTCTACATTTTCCTTGTTGGTGACAATATTGCACTCTATTTGCGATGCCTTCTGTTCAAAGTATTTGGGGATGTGGATAAGCGAGCGTTGGTCTAGTCATATTCGCACCTTCTCTTCTTCCTTTACTCGTGGTCGGGGAACGTTGCTATGGAACCGGAGAGCTTAGTCGACCAGGCCTTAGGTCTGGTCAAGTGGGGGGCTCAATGGCTTCCCCTGTCACCTGCAGACACGTTAAAGGGTTTTCCTTGCATCCCTGACGGTTACAGCGTGGAACCCTTTCCTCTTGTGCAGGTTGAATCGTTGGTACGCGCATGTCTACGTCAATGATGCCACATACTTATCCAGCCCTCGACTGTCTTATTCGAGAAGTTTCTCGGATAGGCAGTCTGAAAAAATGAATATCGAACTAGGATCTTGATATTAATATAAAAAAACTGTGAACTGTCTGAAGTATCATTTACAAGCTACTGTAAGAAAAAAACTGTTTAAAAAAACTAGAAATAAAACATCATCCCCTCCTCTTCAAGTTTATCGTTGGTTGCTCCAGAGACTCTCGTCCTCTTGTCGTGACCTGCTGACGAAGCTTGTTGAGTGCGTGTGCTGGGCGGTGGCACCCGAAGCGTCTTATCATCGGCTTGCTCATAGCTTAATGACTTGAGGCTGGAGCTGGTGCAACCTGAGACGGACTGGCGAGGAGGTGATGACTGTGCGATCTTACTGAAGGTGGTTGCATGAGAGACTCTCTAAGGGGACTCGACTATCTTTTTACTGCTAACTCGAGTGGACTTGGATCAGGCGACTTCTCCTGTGGAGCCATTGTCCTGCTGAGAAGAAGGCCCTTTCTGCCCCAGTTTCCGAACTAGCCGTGGAACCTACTCTCCAACTTGGAGGGGGTGTTTTCCGAAGTCGTCGCTCGTAGTTGCGGTGGAGGTCTTGCTAATGCGGGGGTGCGTGTAGTTGCGTCAGAGTCTGCTTCCCTACTCGAGAGTTGAGGCTGTTCCGCGAGGTCAAGGCCGTGCTTGTCGCAGAGCCATGCTTCCTGAGGGGAGCCCTTTATTGTGAGGACACACTTTGGGCCAGGCATCTTCATGCACTGGTAGGCATAGTGCGTTGCTACCATGAAATTGGCCAGGGTTGGGCGCCCTAGGATGGCATTGTATGCCGTCTCGAAGTTGACTACGTCAAACAGGATCTTCTCTATTCGGAAGTTTTCCAGTGTTCTGAAGGTAACCGCTAATGTGACTTGCTCGATCGGCGTGGCCGACGAGCCTAGGACGATACCGTGGAATGCCTGCATCACCGTCTAGATCAATGATCGCGGTACTTGCATCGCGTCGAGGGCTTTGGTGAGTAGGATATTGAGGGAGCTTCCTCCGTCTATGAGCACCCGTGCCACCCGGTAGTTATTGATCGTTGGTTCTGTAACGAACGGGTATCGTCCTGGTCAAGCATAGTTTTTCAGGGCAGTCAGTTTGGTCGAACGTAATCGTGACCTCCGACCACTTGACTGCCTAAGGGACTTGCGGTATACTCGCGAGTATCTCTCGGGCAATCGCTTGTATTGCCTCTTTGACTCATAAGAATTCGAGCCCCCAAATATATGCTTGATCGCTCTGACATGCCCCCGGTATGGCTCAAGGGTGGAGTCGTCATCGGAAGTAGTGTCCCGGCTGTTGTTTGCGACCTACGGGTTTTCCTCACGGAGCTTCTCTCTTTCTTCCTTGAGGTACTTCTTGAATATGCGACACTGACGGATGTCATGTGAATCGGTCTGGTGGAAATCGCACCAGAGTTTTGCTGTCTTGTCAGAGGAAGTCATCTGTTTAACTTTGGTACGTGGTCACCAGGTACGCTTCTTGAGGAGATCAGCCAATACCTCCTCGGTTTTGGATCTATTCTCCCTGCTCCCTCCAGGGGACTTCTTCTTGTGTTTCGCCTTCTTTGAGTCATCTCTGGTCCAGAGGGGAGACCTAGGCGGCCTGTTCTACTGCTGCTTGATGTAATGTAGGGTTTCCTCGGCGCAAGCAGCCTTTTCAGCTAGATCCATCAGCTGTGCCATTGTCTTCGAAGGATGCATGATCAGGTCATGCGTGCACATCTCGTTTCTGCTGCCTCGAGTGAAGGCGCGGATGACGTCCGAGTCTGTTATCTCAGGAATAGTATTGTGGACAGCACTAAACCGCTTGGTGAATTCTCGGAGGGTCTCGTCTGGGCGTGGGACGACTAGGAATAAGTTGTTGACCCAGCTGGGACGTGTGAAGGTACTTTGGAAGTTTCCAATAAGCATGTCGCAAAGCTGTCCCCAGGAGCGGATCGTTCCTGGGGGTAAGTTCGTCAACCAGGTCCTGGCTGCTCCTCTGAGAGTGGTCGGGAGGTAGTTGGCCATGGCCTTCTCGTTCCCGCCTGCAGCCTCGATTGTCATCGTGTAGATCTACAGGAATTCTACAGGGTTCGTGGTGCCATCGTACGACTCTAGGGCCCCAGTCTTGAAACGAGACGGCCAGCGCACATGTCAGAGCTCCTGGGATAGCGCTTGGCATCTGTTGATGGTTCTCCAATAAGGCTCGTTCTCACCACTGTTCGGGGTTGGAGATCGTCCCCGACTATTGGCATGGTGTCGGTGGTCTCTCCGGGGAGGAGATTGCTCTTGTTGGTGCCTTTGGGATCGGCACCGTTGAGCTTGTCGCGGAGGTCGGCATACTGTTCCTCCCGGCGAGATTGGTACTGGGGTGTCGTCCTTCTCCGCCTGGTCCCTCTAGTCGGAGAGGGGTCTTCCCTCGGGTGGAGCTGTGTGTTGCTGACTGGAGTCGAGAAGACTCAGCTTAGGCTTGGGCCTATTCTAGTTCAGCCCCCAGCCATTGTAGCCACTGTGCTCCATCGGGTGTCGACAAGTCTGCCGCCGGTGGTCGTGACAGCAAATTGCGCACCTCGGCGAGCCTTCGAGCAGTTCGGGCCACGTATTCCCCCGTCCCTGGAGGGGTTCTGTCTGCTACCGTAGGCATATTCTGGTTCGTGGGGAGAGTAGCCATCGGGCTACGAGGTTGCGAGCCCCCATGCTAATCTGGATCCTCGAGATCTTCCCGACCATCTTGGATCGCGAGAACCAATCGAGGGTCTAGATTAGATGAGGTGTAGTTCCACTCCATCGTATCTTCCTCATCGGGAAGGATGTGAGTGAGATTGTGATTGTTTGGTCGATTAGAGGTTGCAGATGACAGTCCGGACATCGGGCTGGTCGCTCCTGCCTGGGAATTGTCGGTTATCACCAACGTCCCCCCAAAGGCCCTGGCGCACTCGGTTCTGAAGTGATCAACTTCGCAATCCGAGTACTCGCTAGTGGTATATTCTCCAAAATCTACGCGATCAGTTACCGGATACGGATCTATAGGGCCGAAGTTGTTGTAGAAGCCTAGATTTGAGTTCCCGGTATGGCGCGTGGAGGCGATTGGATTCCCTGTCGAACTTGCTTCCTCCTCCTTGGGTCGAACCGGGGAGGGCTGTGCAGTCGGCATCATGGGCTAATCATGATGCGTTACACGTCTTGCCGACTCTGATACTTCCTTGATGGCTTAAGCCAGAGAGGTCCCCACAGTCAGCGCCATCTGTCGACGATTGGTAAACTGCCGATCTTACGGTAGTCGTGAGATAGAGATACTTGGTGGGTAGGGACCCCTAGGGCACAAGGCCAAGAGATCTGACAGCAAGAAAACACCCTTTTTATACAGGTTCGGGCCTCCCTCAGGATAACAACCCTATGTCCTGTTTGTATATATTGATCAAAGAGTGTCTTACAAAGGATGTGAATGTTAGTGGCTACCCTAGACATAATCGGAGGCTAATTCGATTAGCTCCACTGGGCTCGACTCCTTCGAGGTGGCGGGTCTTCTCGTGGGAATCGCTTAGGGCTTCTGGATGGCATCTGGCTTGTTTGACTAGAAAGACCTGTAGGATTTCTGAGATCTCAAAACCCCCCTCTCCTCTATAGGATTGCTGATCCTTTTATAGGGGGCTCCCCGAGTCGTACTAGATACGGACTTACGCCCGAGTAGGACTCTGGCTTCCTTAAACGTCGGGATTGACTTCCTAGTTTAAAGGGTGTCCTCCCTCCTTACGAGAGGTTACCTTATCTCCTGGGGATCCTTACCGGATACGTACTCTGATTCTGATAATCCAGGGAATCGTATACGGGTACTTCCTCGTATACGGGATATTGTACTACTCATCTTCACCTCGTATGAGAGGAGATCTATTGTTTTGGATTGGTTAGATCTATTGTTTTAGATTGGTTAAATCATTGATCCCGATTAACATCCGCTAAAGAAATGGTCAGGCGGATGAAGGATAACCTAGACTACCGCAAGATCCCTACTCCTCAACACCCGATGTTACAAGAAATGATCGGGTGGAACTTAAGCAGGAAGAACACCTTCATCACACTCAGTGTTACAAGAAACAGTCGAGTGAATGAGGCATTAAACTCCAAAATTGAGAAATCTTCACATATACCAGAATGATTCCAAGAATCTCATACACATTCACCCCCTCCAAGATCACATACATAGAAATACGTATAGAAGAGAAAGTGCATTAAGTACAATAAGGTAGCACAACAAAACTCTAGAAGGGAGAGTTACTGATACATAATCTACATCCCATACATGGAGCAGTAAATAGAATACAAGCAAAGTGACTTGAGGGTTGCGAGAGATCCAAAGATACAATGGTTCTGCAATGGAAATACACATCAAACACCCGAAATGGCAGCTACCACCATCTCACCAAAGCCACATAACCCGCAAGATTACCAACCAAGCAAACCGCACAAACTACGCACCACTCTCAATATGATCGGGATCATAGTATTCGCCTACACTAGGATCACGTCTCAAATTTTCAAGAAATGAAATTCCAGTGAGTACTTTCGTACTCGGCAAAACTTAATCGTGTTCATTCCAGTTAACATAATCATGGCATAAGATAAAAATTACATTACCAGATAGTTAGTTTCACTTCCAAGTTAACATAGCATGAGTAGACATGAAAGTAAAGCATGCAACCAATTAAATAAATTTAACCACTTGATTCACCAATTAGTAATCCAACATTTCAGATCTGAACATAGGTGGGAACCACCACTAAAATTTTTACTTCGACATCTTTAGTCATTCCTAACTTAGTGAAACTTCCAGATGGGTTTACACCACCCAAATCCCGACTTTAATGTGGAGTTGAGATGGGGTTACACCCCCAAATCCCAAATGGTAAGTGGTCTAGTAGGTTTATATTTCATGGTTAGCCAACCATGAATATCCAATCGCACCGCTAACACTCCTACCGTGGGTGAAGAAAAAGATACAACTCACTAGTATCGACTAGGCTACACCACCTGCTGATCCATCTGTTGGGCTCAATTCCTAGCTCCAGATCTCACTTATTGGATTTCATATTTGGTTAGTCAAGATTAATTTCATGACCTTGCTGATCATGATCAGCAAACAACTTCTAATATTGCTAGGAAATCCATTCATAAGCATAATCAATAACACATGCATCCAACTTTGCATAAATCAAAAAGAAGTAGTTTCATTGCATAAATTAACATAAAAATTCAGTAAACTGCTACTTGCCTTGAGCATCACACTCCTGAACCTGAGAAGGATCAATTTCCTATTAGGCCTCCTTGCCGGCCTCTAAACATAAGAAGTGAAAAAACTGATCGGAAAGCCGACAAGGGAGAATAAATCAATAATAGAAATTTAAAATGCAAAATTCTCAAGACCAGAATTACACTCGACTTATGAATGATATATCACCTGAATACCTGAATAACTGCCCAACATATCATACATATAAGAATGTATGCATTCATCATTGTTGGACAGTATGACACCGGGCCAACATTTTGTATGCATCTCAGGCGTATGCATCACCATTGGCCAAACCGGGCAAAGTACACATCAAACACAAGTTGAAATAGAATTCCAAAAATCCTAGAAAAACTTAGTGTCCTTCTCAAGCAAGATAAGTAAAACGATCTCAGAAGATCCCGGTAAATGTACCCGTACCCTAACCTAGCCGGTCAAAGCCACACGACTGGTGAGTTGCTCAAGAGCCTGGTACAAATATCCACATCCTTCCTAGTCAATCAACACTTCAAAGCTAGTGGGTCACTCAACCTCAACCTGCTCAACAAACATGAGAATAACCCTCATTCTTTATAGCTGCCCCATACACTTCAAATTCATACACACATGGTATATAGGTGGTCACACATACAACTTACATATCACAATACAAACTCTAAAGAAAGAGTTATAGAATACATAGTTCACCTCGCATATAGAGGGCATTAACTACTTACACACACACGACTCGAAGGTCGTTCACATCCAAAAGACAACATATGACAGCAGTGGAAACAAGTAAAATAACCCGAGATAGCAGCCCCTATAATCTCATAAAATCCATATAAGAATCCACATTCGACCAATAAAGCCAACTATACAACTAGACATCTTTTCAACATTATCGGTGTCATAGTAGTCACTTACACTAGAATCACCTGCAACATTTTAGAAATGAAATTTCCACGAGTAGTTTCGTACTTATGAAATGCTTTTAAGCTTATCTCAATTAACTTAAGCATGGAATGAGACAAGAATTAAACTACTACATCATTCACAACGTAACATGACAAAGCATGAATAAGAGAGATAAATAAATGCCAACATGTATACATCATATCCATCAATTCTCAGATCTAAAACATATATTTTAGATTAGCAATCACGTTTGAAATCACAGAAGATTTCAATCATTCTATCACATTAAGTCAATCAAGACTCAATTCATCATTTTATTAATTCAACCAAGACTCATCATTTTATTATTTCTCAAACTAGGAAGTGTTCCGAAGTGTTGTTAGCTCATAGTTGGCCAACTATGACTACCCAACACTCCTGCATAACACTTCCACCATGGGTAAAGGGTAGAGCCCAACAACACCGGCATCAACTAGACGGCTGGGGTGCATACGCTCACTTTGCCCATCAATCCATCAGTCAAAACAAACCTCAAGCTCTCGCAACTCATTTATTAGGTTTCATATTTATTAGTCAAAACTAATGTCACAACCCACTGGTCATGATCCACAAGCAACTCTAACATACTAGTGATTTCATCCATCACAAGAAACAACAGTTAAATCATGCAATCGAGCATAAATATCTCGTCCACAAACCATGACATAAATTAAATGAGAAATCTTAGCAACTTTTCATGCTTCACTTGCTGATATGGTTCCTGATGGTGATGAGGATCAATTTCGTAAAACACCTCGTTGCCGAGTTCTACCGCAAGAAAACTGAAATGCCTGGAAATGACAACAGAGAGAAATAACTCAATGCCACAGGAAATAAAATTATAAAGCTAATGCAAATGGTTTCACTCAATTTGGAGTTCTAGAATTAAAGTTATAATACTTCTAAGATCTATATGCAATATCTAGATTTAAAGGACATATCTATAATTTAAAAAAATTCATAATAGTAACATGTATGAAAGTAGTGCCTCTAAATGCTACATATTAAAACATGACTTTACAAAAAAATTCATCTCATTTGGAGTTCATATAAATTTTCTATGATTTTTACAACTTTAAAACATTTTAAACATTTTCTGTCTTTTTCTCAAGATATAAATAGAGAAATAATTTTCTTAGTCAGCCACACTGTGGTGTACCCGGTTTTAAGGCCGGATAAACTCGTGCGTTTCTTGTACTGGTCCCATCATTAGTAGCCAGTACACACAAGTTAATATGTACATCATTGTCATACACGTACATAACTTAGTACATATGTAAATAAACCGTCTAAGTGGAGGTATTGTACATGTAGCCCAACGGCTCTTGCGGTGGGAATCAAGCAGTGATGTGGCCCATCACTATGCCATACTCGACAGGCAACTGACTGGTGTTACGTCATAGCCTTCACAAATACTATCATTGTCTATGGAGCTGGTGTCTCCTTGTCTAGCCAAATCAACAAGCCAGGTGAGTACGTGGAATGTACTAGCAAGCATTCCACAAGGGGGTATAACGGATAAATCTCATGCATGGCTTTTCCAAGAAAGCAACTCTAATCTAAGTTGTAAGTTGAGCGAAAAAGTAAGTTTTCAATGCGCCTCCTGGCTCCCGCGGCTCGCCGCCCAGGCGCGGCAGCAGCCGGGGCCGGCGAGGTCCCCGACCTGCTGGATGCCCCGAAGGCGGCGCTGGCATCCCTCTTCTCCCCCCGGCCGGAGGGAGCGTCGTCTTCGGCCGCCCGAGAAGCTTTACTCGGAGCGGCGACTGGCGCTACCGGATCGGCGCCATCGGCGGAGCCCTCCTGCTCCGTCGGTGTGGTCCCCATGGCGACTGGCGCCACCGGATCAGCGCCAGCGGCGGAGCCCTCCTGCTCCGCCGGTGTAGTCCCCGTGGTGGCTGGCGCTATGAGATCAGCGCCAGCGGCGGAGCCCTCCTGCTCCGCCGGTGCGGCTCCTGCAGCGGCTGGCGCCGCCGGACTAGCGCCAGTAGCGGAGCCCTCCTGCTCCGCCGGGGCAGTCCCAGTAGCAGTTGGCGCTATCGGGTCAGCACCAGCGGCGGTGCCCTCCTGCCCCGTCAGTGCAGTCCCCGCGGCAGACGGAGCCGCCGAGCCGGCACGGGGGGGCAGAGCCGCCCCGCCCCCGACAAGGCGGCGCCCCTCACGACAAAGGTCGAGCCGGCGGCAGAGCCGCCCCGTCCCCTCTGGGTAGTGACCACCGGCCGCCTCCGTCTCTTCACTCGGAAGGCGCTAGTGTCGTCCGAGTCCTCCTCCTCCTCTTGAGCGGGGGTGCTCGGTGGGGGAGGCCAGGACGGAGCGGCCGCCGGCGCCTTAGAGGGCCCGGCACCTTTTGAAGACTCGGCGCCCTTTGAAGAGCCGGCGCCGGAAGAATACGCCCTGGCCGCCCCCTGCGGCGGCGGCCCGTCCTTCGGGACGTCAGCATATCGCGGCTGATTCTAGATCTCGTCCTCCGGGAGGGGAGCGCTGGAACAAAAGCCGAAAAGAATCTGCAAAGGCACGAAGATAAAATCCGAGTAAGACTCGGCCAAACGCTAGAGAAGAAGACAAGATATCAGACACTCACGTCACTCGGCGGGTTCGCCCGGCTGAAGGGAGGCGGCCGCCCGGAGAAGTCCAGGCTCGTCCCCTGAGCCAGGAGCTTCTCGAGCCGGCTTTGTACTTCGCCCTCCGACAGCTCATCGACGGCCTCCCGGGTCGCGTCCTCCTCGCCGGAGTACTGGTACATGGGATGCGCTCAAAGCTTGGCCGGCTGCACCCGCCACCGGACGAAGGTCGCGACGACGACCGCTCCGGTGACCCCGGACTTCATCGCCTCGTCGAGCTGTCCCATCAGGACGGCGACGCTGTCCTGCTCCCGGTCGAGGGGTGGGTCCGACCAACTCGGCCTGACCGCCGGCGGTTGGCCCGAGAAGGCCGGCAGCGCTGGGTCGGGGTTGGCACAGTAGAACCACTGGGCATGCCACCCCTTGTTCGACGATTGCATTGGAGGGGCCGGGTAACTTTTCGCCGCTCCCGACCTCAGCTGGAACCCGGCGCCTCCTACAACGGCCGGGTTGTCCTTGCTCGGCTGCAGCTTCACCATAAAGAGATGCTTCCACAATGCGAAGTGCGGCCGGATGCCGAGATAGCACTCGCAGAGGGTGATGAAGCTCGCGACGTGAAGCACGCTGTTGGGGTTGAGGTTATGGAGCTCCAACCCGTAGTAGTACAGCAACCCTCGCAAGAATGGATGGACCGGCACCAAGAACACCCACTCAAAGAATGAGCTGTGGACGACCAGCTCGTCGGTATTCGGGGTGGGGATGGTCTCTCCCGCGGCGGTGCGCCACTCAATCAGTTCCTTCGGCGGCAGCAACCCCATCCGCACAAGGATCGCCAGCTTCGCCTCCAACGCCGTCGACTTCATCCAAGGGGCCATCGGCTCGGCGGGTGACTCTTCCTCGCTCAGCAGCTTCCACACCAAAGCGTCCTCCTCGGCTTCGGTTGGATCGGCTTCCCAGACCGGGGCTTGCATCCGAGATGGCCGGAGCGGGGATTAGGGTTTTTGGTGGGGCGGAGCGCGCGGAGCAATTTGGGGGCAGAAGGGAGATGAAGCGACGGGCGCGAGGTGAATATGGGAATGTTTGAAGGCGTGCGCCAATCCCGCAGACTCCCCGAAATATGAAGGGATGGATCGGGTGGTTCGGATTCCCCACGTCCGCACGTTCCCGGATTCGCCGCGCCCACGATTGCGCCGTTTCGGATTCCGCTGCACGATTTGGGCGGGTCACGTCGCGCTTCTCCCGCGCCCACGACCTGACCGCGCCGCGATTTGTGCGGTTTAATGAAAAGATGATCCGACGGCTGGCCTTTCAGGATTAATGGCCGATCAGAATATTCTTCCTTTAAACAAGCAACCGGAGCGTGTTTCCCGCAAACCACTAGCCGGATACCGGTATGATCGGGACCGGGCGCTACGGTTATGAAGGGTCTCAGCGGCTGGCCTCAAGCAGGAACGCAGTCGCCTGAGTACACCCGAGTGAGGGGCAGCAATGGCGTGCCTTCCACAGGCCACAAGTCGGAGGCCGAGCATCTCGGAGCTGCCGAATTCTCCACCCAGACCATCCGAGAACACTGTTCGGGAGGCCCTGGGACCCGGACTTTCTGGGTTCAGTGGAATGGCTCGGTATAAGGCTTCGTCACTCGGGAACCTATACGCCATGGCTTGTTTTCTCTGGTCCGGACGAAGGTTTCAGAGGCATTCCGCCGGGATTCATGGCACGCTCCACGCTGGGCTATCAGCCGGTCTCTGTCCGAAGGGATAGATCGGGTGCCACCAGGGTTTACCCGCTATTAACTCGCCTACCATAATATTCCTGCCTTACGGGTGAATATTACTCGGCTCTTATTGTCTTTTCCACAGGAGTTCAATCAGTCCTTCGCAATCTCTCTGCCAGCAGAAGTCACTCGAGAAGTTTGATTAGAGGCACCGACCGACAGCAGCAAGATCGTGAAGGACTCAGGGGGCTACTGATGATGACATGGCACCCGGGGATCATCAAGGAGGACGAATCCGGCCCTCTGGCTACAGGGCAGGCCGGGCCGACTACTCGGAGTCCGACTCCTACACGGGGTGTGCCTCATCAACGTGGAGTACAAGACATGGACTAATACCTGTTCGGCTTACCCGGAATCTGTTGTAACCAAATAGGAAATCAATCTGTTAACCGATCCAGACTCCTGTAACCCTATCCCGGCCACCTATATAAGGCCCGGTATGGGGACCTCCGATCGGTAACTAACTCAATCTCTATTGTTTCATAGCTCAAGCCCCCTCGAGATCGATTCTCTAGGGCTTGCGGCACTCGGGACACAAGCAATACTAGCCACCAAACACAGGACGTAGGGTATTACCTCTCCGTGAGGGCCTGAACCTGTCTAAATCCTGTCTCCCGTGTGCACCCATCCTGATTTGCTGTGCTCACACCGCCCCATATTAAGTATTGCCGGAATAATACTCTGACAACTGGTATCAAAGATTGCATATGATTTCAGACGGTATTTAGAAAAGAATCATTTTATTTTGGAGCTAATTTAGGGAGATATATACATATGTGTGTATCTTTGAAATTTATTCAAATTTGAAATTCAAATCATTTCAAAAGTTATGAAACTAATGTCAGTGGATTGCTTGGGATTTTGGAAGCTTATATGAGAAAGATTTGATTTATTTGGAGTTGTAGCGGAGGAGATATGGATTCTCGAAAAATAGCCGGGAAGGGAAAAGAGCTATCAGTAGTGGATTAGGGCTGACATTGAAGGCAAGAAGTGGGAGTATGCCTTCAGCTCTAGGAGGCGGCCCCGGTCAAGGAATAAAGAATATTGCTTTTTCAACATGGAGAAACGTATAATCGAAATCAGCCTCCACCCCACACCGGATGTAGCACGGGTCGCCGTCGGGCCGGGTTGTCTGACTCGAGCTAATCCTCACAGGAGAGAATATGGAGGGGAATGGTAGGCATGATGGTGCTCACCTCGGATGACCATTGCCAGCGGCGGGTAACGGGACATCCAGCGGTGGTGGTGCCCGAGTCAACGCTAGGTGCTCCCGGCGGGTGAAGCTCAGCTACGCTTGGTGAATGAAGCAGAGGGGATGGGGGCTCGACTTCAAGGGGAGCAGGAAGAAGAAGTGATGGGGGGCTAGAGGGGAGTGCTCGGGAGCTTGAGGGAAGAATGAGGGAGCTGAGGGAGGAGTAGTGGAGGTAGGAGGGGGCGTTGGAGAGATGATAGGGAGCTCGAGGCAGCTCGACTTGGGAATAATGGAGGAGGATCAAGGGCAGCTCGGGGAGAAGGAGCAAGAGGAAGTGGGACTCGGGTGCTCGGAGAGTAGAGGAGCAGAGGGGGAGTGGAGCTTAGGCAAGAATGGGGAAGGGAGCCGGTAGAAGAAAGGATTGGGGAAGACTGCAGGAGGTGAGGGCACTCGGTTTGGTGGCAACAAGTGGAAGAAGGAAGTGAGGGGGAATGAGTGAGGAGCAACTCGGTTTGGGGAGATCAGTGACGAAGAAGAAGGAGGCAGGGGAGCTCAGAGCTTGGGGAAGGGAAGGTGCGTCCTGGGCTAAAGCTCGACCTGAGAAGAACTAGAGAAGGGGAGAGAGAGGGATGAGGGAGCTGCCTTTGGTGATCGGGTCGACTACAGAGAAGCAAGGGAGTGGAGAAGACAACATGGCATGGAGGAGTGGGGAAGGTAGGTCGGCATTGAGAGAAAAGGAGGAAGATGGGAGCCGCTCGGTGGGAGAAATGGAGAGAAGCAAAGGGCTTGAGGGAATGAGGAAGGAGAGCAAGAGGGAGTGGAAGAGCTCAGGTAAAGTAGATGGATGCAGTACAGGATTTAAGGAGGGTGCTGGTTGGTGCTGTAGAGGCACAAAGGAAAGTAGACACTGATCTTGGGGAAAGTCACTCCATGCCCGCGGCATCAGGTGACCACATTATCATGGTCGTTTACATACTTTAAGATTGCTCTACCGTATGGTATCGTTGAATGTATAAACTATTTCTTCGTAATTAATGTTATATTTGGAAAAACGTAATCTCATAAATAAGTAACAGATGTCCACTCCACGGAGTGTTCCTTTAGACCTCGCTTCGAACCCAATCCTCGCGCCTCCTTGACCCAGCTGCAGAGCCCTACTACTACAGATAAGACTAGATGTTGATGAATTGACGATTGACATGATCGGCGTTGTAAATGCATTTCGTTTCAGCAATCCACCAAAATGCATCAGGCAGATTAACTAGATAAGACTCGCAAAATGTCAACACCTTAAGTGCAGGGCAGAAACGATTTTGGAGGTTAGCATGTGGGTGTCGAGGTTGACTGGCAAAATACTAATCATAATTGATCTCCCAAGATTAATTAACCCGTTGTTATGCTTCTCGGAAGAGTACCATACACGTTACTCTGCTGGTCCCTGAGAGGCAGTATCCAAGTTGTTAATTAAGCGCCTAGGGTTTATGCAAGACCAAAAATACGAACTAAGACCTGTCCATCAGCAGCTGTCTTACCAAAAGAGCTCCAGATACAAACATTTTAATAGGAAGTTTGTGAAAAAATTGTCACATGCACCCATTATTTTGTGCACATAGTGATACATGCACCCATCATTTTCAAAAAATTTAAAACCACATATTTATGTTTTGGAAAGATCATACATGTATATCATGTAATGAAGTACACGTAGTTAAATTTTCATAAAAAAGTATGTCCATTTATGACCTGTGTAAAAAAAAGAAAACACATTGATAAACATGAATAGCAATGTATGAAAAAAGAAACAAATTTGTTTTTTTCCACAGATCACAAATGGACATATTTTTTAAAAAAATTTAACTGTGTATACTTCACTCTATAATATACAGGTATGAATTTTTAAAGATTTTTTTCAAAACTTAAATGTGTGATTTTAAAAATTTTGAACACAATGGGTGCATGTGCCGTGCTCACCTTGGCACTTTCTGTGCATGTGCCACCGTGCTCAAGTACCTTGTGATGGAAAAGGAAAACCATTTGTTTATTTCCACAGGAACACAAATGGGTTTTTTTTACAAATACTTCATTCTATAATATGCATATATGAAATTTTTTAGATTTTTTTCAAAAGTTAAATGTGTGATTTTTTTAATTTTGAACACAATGGCTGCATGTGCCCCCGTGCTCACCTTGCCACTTTCTGTGTATGTGCCACCATGCTCACCCTGTGACGCTATATCCTGCTTGGACTACGAATTCAAAAAGCACATATTAAAGTTTTGAAAAATTAAAAAATTCATACATGTATATTATGGAATGAAGCATACAAAGTTAAATTTTCATGAAAAAATATGACTATTTGCAACCTATGCAAAAGAACAAGTAAACACATTGGACAAATATGAATAATAATGTATAGAAAAGGAAACACATTTGTTTTTTTTCACAAGTCACAATGGACATATTTTTTCCACCAAAATTTAACTGTGTATATTTCATTCCACAATATACATGCATGAATCTTTTTAAAAAAAATTTCAACTTTAATATGTGCTTTTTGAATTTTTGAAAATAGTGGGTGTATGTGCCACCGTGCTCACCCTATGACACTGTATCTTGCTTGGACTATGAATTTTTACTTTGTACCATAACAGGTAATACACTCATCCTCCAACTACCATCCACTTCTTACTTTTTCATTTAATGTATCAATGAGTCAAATGGCTTTCTCCAAACCCGCCCCATATTTTTCAACACTCTGGTTCAATGCTCATGAATGCCATCAGATCATAAATGCCTTCCACTTCCATAGGTATTTGCTCTCTTCAACTTGGTCAATCCCTCACTCACCATTTCTTTTTTGCTGAGGGGACAGGTTACTCTACCTACCATCATCCTAAATGAACCGACAACCTTATTTTCCTAGCTCCAACACCTACACGCATACTTCTCTACTGTGTGTCTGTATTCTTCGAGTATTCAGTCTAGAAACAACAAAGTATTTATTAATGGCACGGACCACAAAGTCTATCTACACGGTCCAGATAATAAGGGCAAGTGCCACCGTGCGCCAAAAATCCTCACTCCCGATCTTGGGGTGATGATGAGCTAGCGTAGGCAGGAGCAAGATGGCAGTGAGGAAGAGATAGAGGTAGGGTGGAAAGAGTTGGCATGTGGGCCACGGCCCCATGTAGTAGGGAGAAGACATAATGGTCAGTTGGTGGCTTTGGAGTGGACTTAGCAGGGAAAGGAAAAAGGTCAACAGTGAACAGGAGAGTAGAAAAGAATAGAAACGTCTAGTATCTTGCTCGAATTCTCGCGGAGATATTTTGAACCTAAGTGGCATGATCTTATTACAAAAATGGATTACTTTAGTCTAAAGATCCGAGAATGTTTGAACGTTAAAATAAAAGAAAAGGGGTTAGGTTCAAAGTTGGCCAAAACCAATTTTTGAATTTATTTTTTAAAAGAACTTTGACGCGGCTTGAATGGATGAGCGTACATTTGTAAGTATATATATTGAAATGTGTCTCCCCGATTCTGTAGCATTTTCTTTTTGAAATTTTTTGGAGAGGTTATGAACCAAGGGATGGTAGAATTACGGTTTTATCGTATACAATGTGTGTGCACATATGCACATGGGTTCGGTGAAATGGAAGTAGGTATATGACCCGTAAGATTTTACGGGGTGCAAAAAGGGGAAATCGACAAGGAACTAGGAATTTAGATCCCACCTTTGCTCGAAAGAAGCAGGTTAGGGTTCAGAGTGTATGTGCTCACATATACTGGAAAGTTCAAGCATATATAGGATTGCATTGGAGTTAGAATAAACATGGGAGGTCATAGTAGATTAGGATTTGAGAATTGCCACTAGTATACTCGCATAGGGTTGGTGGCAGAAGCAAACGAAGAGTGCCGGGAATTAGAAATTCAACGATTAGGGTTTTGAGGATTTGAGGTGCAGACGGAGAGCAGAGCTCTGTCTCCAGAATCGCAAAGGAGATGTTTGATAGAGGTGAGAAGGTGGTTTAGGGTCAAACACCCAGGAGAGAGAAAATGTGATATAGATGCCCATGGAGATGTATATCCATATACGTGCACATAGGTGGACACATGCACAGACATAGAGGTGGCCGGGGTAAGTAGGCATACACACGTATACATATAGGCATATGCATGTAGGGATTTGCAAGTACGCGCGCAAGCAACCCGGTAGGGTAAAGAGGTAATCAGGGATTGCATTACGCCGAGGGACACAATGTTGGAATGGCAAGCGAACAGGTAGACAGGACCTGCGTAAGCAATTGGTCAGAGTTTTGGAGGAATTAGGGTTTCGACAAAACGGAGATCAAGGAAAACAGGCACGAGGATTTGCACACTTGCAGGCAAGGAAAGAGGAACAAGGATGGAAGTGTTTGGTTTACATTATTTTTATGACCTTAGCATATGCATGATTTGAAAAAATTCAATTGGTTGCAGTTTAGTTGGCTTTATTGGTAAAAAGTTTTTATAAGACCTAATTTTCAGGTTTTAGAAAAACAGGATGTGACATACACCTAGCCACAGAGGTTGACCTGTGGGGCCAGGGGTCAACCTTGACTACTCAAGGGCTGACAAGTCAGCTTGCCTCTAGGCCCACATGTCATACTCAGTAGAATATCAATTTATTTTATTTAAACCAGTGAGTCTATGAAAGAGGGGGTCCACTGTTCAGGTTTTTCCTTTTTTCTTAATTCACACTTACCGACCAATGTACATGTGGGTCTCATCCCCTCATTTCCTTTAACATATTTTAATTAGAATTCATAAGTGATTCAGCCTCACATGTCATACTCCCATTACCTAACGGTCATAACTAACTAACCGCCCAGCCTGCACCAAACCACTGGAGTTTAGACGCTGGCAAGGTCTAGCACGCCCGTGTGGTGGCATAGAGGCACGCATATGAATCCGGGCACCAAATCACATGCGGTTTGCGGCGTTGGGTAAAAAAGGGAAGTGTCGCAGACTCGTTCCCATGGTCGGGACAGTCTGTGGCTCACCGGAGATCCAACCTGATGGCAAACAGTGACGCATGGTGAACGATGACGGCAACCTCGGGCGCTTTGTACTATGGAGCTTCAGACCTTGGCAAGGATCCCATTGGATCTAGCACTGACCATGGACATGGGATGGCTCACTACAGATCTCTGCCAAGAATGGAGACGAAGACAGGCTATCGACAATTCCCCTGCATTAGAAATCGTGTTGAGCATCCGGATAAGCTGAAGGGGATTAGGTGAAGGTTTTTTACATGCTTCGAGGCGACGACTCACCCCTAGTGGCTAATGGCATGGCGGCGCAGGTCGGACAATGAGCTCGACCATGAGCTCCAGTTCGTTTGGGGAAGGTGAAAGGCGGCAAGGGGAGCTCAGTGATGGCTTCAGATTGGGGAATAGGTGAGGAACGACGAAGGAATCAAGAAGTGGGGAATAGGGGCACGCTGACCCGGTGGAGCGTGATGGTCAAACGTATGCCGTTGACTTCAACGACTTGTTGGCGAGGACGCAAGCGACGTGGCAGTGCGGAGGGACGTGCGACGCGTACTGGAGCAACGACGGAGGCAATGTGGCCGACAACAGGAGCGACGGGGCAGGTGGGCACTGAGGCAGGTCTTCGACCCTCTATAAGTCCTATACACCTCATTTTGGAGGACTTTTGCAAGGCTTTTAATTTGAGCTATTTTAATTATTCTATATGTAGAAATGAGACGAGCGAAAACTCACTTCATTACATAATGATCAGCAGGTTCTCATTTACATGTGATTACAAGATAGGTTCGATACAAAAATGACGTATGAAATTCATCCTAAAACATGGTAAATTAAATTATAAAACTATTGCGATTGGTTTGACTCAATTTAGAGTCATGGAGCTAAAGTTACAAATTTTCTAAATTTTATATGTCTATTTTAAGATTTATTGACATAGCAATTAATTTAATCTTTTTTAAATAGTAACATGTATAAAAATGATACAATAGGTTATTACAGGTTAAATCATGAATTTATGTAATAAGTTCATCTTAATGTGGCTTCCACCGTCCCTTCATGCATATTCTTTCTTTTTCTGTTATTCTGACGATGTGTTGCGTCCTGTTCAGCTCCGTGTTTAGTCAGATCTTTGTAATCGCTAGCTTCTGAATTGTTCAAAACAAAACACAGGGGAGGCAGGCATGCAATGCAAGCAGACGCTGGACGCGACCTGGTGGCTGGTGCCACGAGCATGATGCACCGACACCCAAGCAAAGCTACGAATATGATGCACCGGCACGGCACCACTAGCCTCAAAAAAGCTGCAAAGATCTCAACCCGATTGTGACCTATACTGGCATGTGCAGCACAACTTGCTGCTGTGAGTACACCAATTTACTACTGGTCCAACCTGGCTGGCGGGTGACACAACAGACAAAGACAAGCCGCAGCAGCAGCATAAAAAAGTGCGGCAGTATTCCTTTTAAGCAGTACTTCAAATAGGCAAGGCTGCTGCCGCTGCTGTCAGTCGAACAGATTGCAGGAAAGGAGGGCGCAGTGCACAATGGCAGTGGCATCAACACCAACAACCAAAGCTGAGTAACGTGATGAAGCAGTTGATGGTGAGGCAAGGCACCACTGGTCAATTGACATTACTACCTATCACCCATCCATCCACCTGCAAACAGCTGCAGTAGCAGGACTAGTATCTTTCAGTAGTAAACCTGCAATCACATCACACTGGCATAAACTACTGCTAGACGCTTGTGCTTTCATGTAGATCTTTACCTGCATCTGAACCGTCCCATTTGAATAATCTGCCTCGGAAACGGTAGCTGTTGGCTATTAATCCTGCACTTGTTATCAATGCGTGTGCAAACTGCCACCTCACCCACTCGCCCATGACGCTAGTGCATTCATGGAACATTAACACGAGATACAGCAATCACACTTCAATCCTCAAGCAAAGGCATAGCAAGAGATTGTGGGAGTATATATGGGTTGGTAAAAATTAACAGTAAACGAAAATGTTAATACTATATCATTGCAAATTCTACTTTCTCCTCTCTATTTCTTTTACCCCGAAACAAGACAGGTTGAGAGATTTTGGGCGGCAATTTTCCAGAAGCATGGGTGAATAGTACAAAACGCCAATGGAATTACCATGTCCTAACCTTGTCTTCTCAAAAGAACAAAATGAACGAGGTAATTAGTCTAACACCTCTATTTTGAAATAGAGTACTTGGCTAATTACTGAGCTGGGCCGACGAAGCCAAGAAACGCCATGGACATTGGAGGACAGGATTGCTCAGTTCATGGCGATGTGGACGGAGGCGTTCTTGGCGGCGAGGCAGACGGGGCATGCGTCCAGCGTGGGCTCGCACGCCTTACAGAGGCACAGATGCCGGCACGGCAGCAGCAGCACCGTCGCCTCGCCCTCGCCGCACGACTTGCACGCCCACTTGTAGGCGCCGGCGTTCTCCTTCGGCGCCTCGAAGCAGCAGGACTGGACGTCGTCGGCCGCGGCGAAGGCGGCGGGCGAGGTGAAGTCCGATTCGCCGAAGCCCTCTGCGGGGGCGGGAGCAGCGGCGAGGAGGTGATCGAGGGTGGAGCGGAGGCCTGCGGCGACGGCCTCGTTGCTGCGCGCGAGACCGCACCACGCCTGGCTCTCGGCGGCCGCCTGCCGGAGGCACTCCTCTAGCTCGGACGCACGCCGGCGAGCGGCCACCAGCTCTGCTTCCTTCTCCCTCAGCCGCCGCACCTCCGCCGCCGACACCACGCGCACCAGAGACCGGCACTGCCGCTTCCGCGCCTGTTCCAGCCCGGCGCGCATCCTCTCGCACTCCATCCGCACGGTGGCGTCGATCTCAGCGCTGTGCCGGCACAGCTCCGGCACGAGCGCGTCGGCGAACGACGACGCCGCCGCCGACGGGCGGCCGCTGGTCGACGTCATCGTGGACTCCACTAGCCGGCCCGACGCGGCAGGCGCCACGGCTTTCACCATGCCCGGGATCGGCAGCAGCAGCGCCGACGACGGCGACACGTACCTCTCCGCCTCCCTACCGCGCTTATTCCGCGGCGCTACCAACGGCCCGCCGGCGCCGTTGTTGCAAGTAAGTTCGCTCTGCGCGCCGCTGGCCACCGCGGCGCAGTAGTGGCCGTTGTTTGCCGTAGTGGACAGCAGCACTCCGTAGTCATGCATCGCCCGCAACTGCGCCTCGACCTCGTAGGCCGCATTGGCATGGGACAAGCACGCCGGAGGGACGCTGGCCAGGCCGCCGTACTGCGCTTGCACGGCCATGGCAAGAGGGCAAGACAAGAAAGGAAGAGAATTGTGTGAAGAGGGCAAGAGGAGAACGGCGTTGAGACTTCGAGACTCGCGAGAGGGTGGGTTATATAAAGGGGAGGTGGCGACGCCACATGGATGGATGGTGGTAGGAGATGGAGCTCACCACCACTAGACAAAAAGGCAGAGGGATGCATGCATGCACGGGGAGTTAGGAAGACCATGATTAATTAGTTGCCGGTTAATATTTGCTTGACGCGTAATAAATTGGTGAGCGCAAGAATGGCCTCACTCTCCTGTCCCAACGGCCAAGACAAGCAAATCCAAAAGGTCGCGTTGCGCTTTGCCTTTAGAAAACAAGAGGATGCGGTGGGGCCCGCTGCGCTTTGCCTTTAGAAAACAAGAGGATGCGGTGGGGCCCGCTGTTACTGCATCTGGACAGCTATCAGTACTGTGCATGCACGCTATACGCATATGCTAGTCGACAACTATTTTCCGGTTTAATTTAAGCAAATTCACGGGTCATCTGATCTTTCTCGGCGTCTCTTTCTGTGCTGCATCATACAGTATAAAGATAAATAGACAATTAAATTAGTACGTTGGATCGTCGTAGAATCAAGGCAGAGAGTGAGGACTAGCCTGCGAAAGGCAGTGCCTTTTATCTCACCTATCTTTGCTCTGTGTCCGGTATTCATGCCGCTAGTACTTCTCCTTTATCTAGTAGTAGTTTGGTTTCTGCGATCTTTTTCACGGTGGGTTTTGACGAACGAGGAGGCAATCGCAACAGGGAGTACTGCCGTGCCATGTCATCGTATGATTTGACTTCTGTAATGTTTGCTTTGCTGTGACCTCTCCTTTACTTTTTGTTGTTCGGTTTTGTTTAGTGGCGCGACAGTAATGGGAAGGCAGTGACGGAGGGAGATGACCGAACGGGTTGGCAGCGGAATGCATGCGATGGTTGAGGACGGTCAAACCACCGCGCACGACGCACGCCAGATTCCAACCTTTTCCTAAATCTAGTCTATTCTTCAAGTATCTGGCTGGTATAAGTATGTGAAGGGCCGCTAACCTGGCAAAGTAAGCTAAATTATACAAGACAACATGCAATTTAGTAGTAGTAGGACATACTACAATTGGATGGATCAAATCGGAACAATATTTAGTTAGTGTGCTAGCTGCAGTAGCATCCGAGCCGGGCAAGATTTGATTTGATGCCTGGACCGGATCCGCGGGAAGAGCCACATGGTTTAGTTAAAAAATTAATAGGGTTGATGATTTCTGCTTTTCTGCAGGTTAGGGACTGCTCGATCATTAGCTTGCCACTTACAAATTCTTTAATCGAATAAATTTTCGTACTTCCTCGAGGGAGATGAATTACTCCATTTTCTTTACTACGAGTAGTACGTACGATCTTCGAAAACGGAGCAGGAAAAGGGCACGCGAAGTTGCTGAGCCGCGACGCAAGCTCGTGGATATATGCGAGCTTTGACCCAGACAGATCGATGCGAGGATGGCTGGAATCAAAGTTGCGACAGGCCGTACGGCTCCCTCGTTAGGACCTGCAGGCTGCAGGTGGTCTGCCTCGATCTGCCTGCATCCATCTGGTCTAGTGGAGTAGTTCCCTGATTAATCAATCAACGATACTTTTCTTTCACCTGACACAAGTGTCCGCTCCTCGTGCTACTCTCCTTGATTAGAATACTAGTTAGCTCTACTATTCTCCTTGATTTGGATACTAGTTAGCTTGGAATAGTTAAAGGACTCAAGCATGGGCGACAAGGCTCCTGCAATGTCTCGTGCAGTTCGAGGTGGCACGGTCTAGGGGGCAACCAAATCCAACGCGGTTTGCATGCATGCATGCATGCGCGAAGCCAAAGCAGATACACGCCGCGTGACATCGACGAGGCGTAAAGCTGGTGCTCCCCTGCTAGCTGCGACGTCTCGTGGAGTATAGGACTACTTGTACCGTGTGCGCTTTGGTTGGTTGCGCATACATTTCGGGCCGGGGTGCCGAAGGCCGGGGGCGCAGCCACGGTCCGCGACAGCAGGCACGGGCGTACTGGCGGCCAGCGGGGCCGTACGTGACTTGGACGGCACATTGGCGAGGCGCGCGTCCATGCTGCACCGCACGGCGCCCACCCACTGCCCTCAGACGAACCAACCGATCTGTCATCACACTCGCTGGATGCCAAATGGAGTCGCGCGTTACAAGATACTAGGGCACGAAATTGTCTTAAGATTAGTCATCCAGACCGTCTGGTCTTGTGCGGTTCTGCCTGTCCATAAAGAAAAGCTGAATGCCCCGTAGATGTGACGGTGTTTACATTTTATTTACCATCCCGACGAAATCATCGACCACGACCACCCCTAGATCTGACTCGTGCGTATGTACGTGCGTGCCCGTTGTGTACGTTAGGTAACAGTGTGGGACGTACGCGTGCGACCTGTGCATCCTATATACGAGTCGATCGCGAGACAGCCGTGCATAGGCTACAGCTATGTGATTGATGCGCACGTCATAGGGGAAAAAGCTACTTTTGGGCCCGACCGTCAATTTCAAGACAGGCCCTATCGGGCGAATAAATGCAAAAAGTCCTCCTTCGGCGAGTGAAATGTGCGACTGGCACCTGCATCAAGTTAGAGGTGCGACACACACACGTGAGACCCACGGCTGATACCTGTAGCAGGTTGGAGGTGCTACACATGGATAGGACCTGCGGCTGGCACATGCAACGAGCTGTATGTGTGACAATCACCTAAGTGGGTTCGATGCGCGACATCCACCCACCCTCTGCCACTGCCTGCACCTCGCCGCTACCCGTCACGTGTCTGACTCGCGAGATCCGACGTGGCGCGTGGGTGCGGGTGCGCTGCCGGCGTGCGCGAAAGTGCGTGGTGCTGACCGCCTCAAAATCTGTGCTCTGAGTTTTGCTACCCATGAGAATCCCTGCAACTGTGTCTCTTTCCTGCTTTCGGTGATTGCAGCGCCCTCTTTTTGCTGTTTTCAGCGTCGATTAGATTCGCTCTCACTCTATTTAAAACATGTCCTCGCTCTCTCAGACCTCATCCCGCACAACTCTTTGTGTAGTCTAAACTCTCTTAGCTGCCTGCTATTCTTCTCTCGCATCCAGAGAAGTGAAAAAACAAAGAAGATAAGAAGTCTGTTTTGTTGCAGATTTTGAAGCTTTGAAAAATTCAATTAGCAATAAAAAAAGTAGAAGATATTGCAGATCTCCTTTGAACCTTGAAACGCAGGTAATTCTTGTCTTGGTATTAAATTTTTTTTTATTAGATTTCCCTATAGTTAGATAGATGATATCATATTCAGGATATTTAGTTCAAGTTATCGCATTGTTATTGTATGTCACTCATGTAGTATTATAACAAATATGAATGTTGTTAATATTTTAATATTATAGAAATGCCTTCATCTGGTTGCGATGGCATGCCAAAGGAAAAGCCGAGGGCATCTATGCCCGAAGGTTTAGAAGTTCCTATTTGCTGGTGCCAGGATCACTGCAGGCTTATGAAGTCCAAAGATATATCGTACACCTATGGAAGGAGGCTATTCATGTGTCCTAATTATAAAAATGAACCAGTCAAGGTTGGCTGTCGACGTACAAACGACGGTATCGGTGGTCCGGAAGGACCCCCCTTGGGATTCGGC